>ML781158.1:697816-729782 GCA_009831015.1 Picea engelmannii | reverse complement strand
GAGTTGATTCTTCCATTGTTTGCTCGAAAAGGGGTTGAGATTTTGGGTAGAAGGTTAAAAGTTCAATCTTAAGGGTCATTTTCTGCGTATAAGTTTAGAGCCCTAGCTTATTAGTCCGTAGGGTAGAATACCCAACAACACTCGTTTGTACACAGTTGTATATTTTTCTACACAACTCTCAGAAGGTCGGGTCCTACCGGTTCCTTTTTTCTCCAATGGAACGCTCTGAACGGTCCCACTATTTCTCTCCCTTACAACAACATTCTCAGTAGAAGAAACATTGATGGATTTCGGCTATACGTATGCTCCTAACCTCATCCATCAGGGGGCATCTGTTATCATTGAAATTTCGTCCGCACATGGCGACAAGAACTCCGCATCGTCAAAACAACAATGAAGTCATTCATGGCACTGAATTAATTTCACAGCATTCCAGACGGGTCAAAAACTATACAAAGTAACCAAAAATTGAAGGGCGTTTACAATAGTTTGGTGCGCGCGCACATGCGCAGGACAAGAACGTACTATGCGCGCACGATGCGCGATTGTCAGCGCAAAAACCCACGCACCTGCTAAACGGTGCATTTATTGAATTGGTCGGCCTCCCAACCACTTATGGACCAACTCCCAATCTGATTTGACTCCCAAATCCAAGCTGAATCCGTAGGGTAGGCGGGTTAAAGACCTAATGAAGCCCTAAAGAGCCCCTTTTCACACTTTGAAGAGGTTACATAATCACCCGATGATCTGCTATAAAAAGCCATGAAGAAACATCATTCTCGCAAGGAATTTCAGGTATTGTTATGCTGCTAAGATTGTCAAGGACTCATTCTTTGACGATAACACATTGGCAACATTTCATAGGGCCATTCACCTCTCCATTGAGTGGATGTGCTGGGAGTTCTTTCACTATCATTCTCATTTCTTCGCATTGTAAGGAGAGCAAGTTTGTGAGGGCCTCAAGAGCCTTCCTTTGGGGGAAGAAGGAACCACAGTTCTCTTCCTTCATTGTGCTTTGATTTCATCAATTGACCAGCTCAAAACCATTGGTGATATTGGTCTTTTTTGTGTTTGTTGTTTCTTTATCCATATGCTCACAGTTTTAGTTTGTTTTTATGTAATTATTGCTTACACTCTTGTCTTGTATTCTCTAACCCTTTCTTCCACAGCTGTCATGCTCTGCAAGACCCAACAGGGCATGTAAGAACCCTCGATTTTCTCACCAGGTGACGAATTGGGTGCGAACAGTGACCGAGTGTGGTGAGTCCGTGATACCACCAGTCATGAGCCTTGCCATCCAAGTACATAGTGGAAAACTTGATGGCCTCCATCTCCCTCATGGGGTTGAGCTGTAAGTAAGTATCAAGCTTTTGTACCCAAGACTGTGCCGTCATCTTGGCTGTACCATCAAAGTATGGAATTTCTATCTTCCCTACTCTACATTCAAACTCAAAACTACCCCTGTGGTTTGTCCTAGGTTGATTTCTGAACCTGAGTTGGCAATATTGATCTAGGGACATCTATCTTTGGATCTTCATATCCAAACTATAGTATTCTTTGGTACTCTTTGCCATTTGCTCCACAAATTCTTCTACCTGTTCCTGTTTCCCTTGCACATCTGTGAATGTAGGCATGTAGGGTCTAGGGTTAGCTCTGCTACCTGAATGTCGACCAAGCTGATCATATGTGAACATAGTTATGTATCGTCTCTGATTGACTCTGCTACCCATCTAACCCTGGCTCGTGTCTCCATCCAGACTTCCTTTGGATCTAACTACTTTCTCCGGATTGTATCTGGTCTCCTCGTGGATTTCCACGGATCCACCAGCCTCCTTATTCCCGTACATATAAGGGTTCTTCCCTTGATGGTTCACTTGCATCAGAAGTTCATTTAGCTTGGATTGATTCTTATTCATTATCTCCAGGTTCTCGTCAACCCTCTTCAAAGTTTCAGAGAGTTCGGCCTGTCCCCTTCTGCTCGTTTCATGGTACTCGCCCAAGTGTTGGACCAATGTGCTTTTCGTGTGGTTGACAGATTGCTGGAACTTATAAAACTTGGCTACTATGAGAGCCAAGCCTAAAGGCTCATGGTCATCCCCTGACCCTTCCATTTCGGCCTCTGTTTCACTGCTCGATTTCTTCTTTTGACCCATAAAAATACTACTGTACCTCTGCATGCGTCGATCCCTCCACAAGTTTGGAGGATCGGAGCTCTGATACCACTGTAATGATCCCAAGCCAAATTCTGGCATGGAATCACTAACTACCACTGGTTTGTGAACGTGCCAGTGTTTATTGTGCTATTAAGTGCATACAAGATTCATTCAATACATGAAGATCATCATACATTCAAGATATAGAAGCACAAGCAAGATCTGACCCTTTTATTATAAGCAATGTAGGATCAATATAATAGATGGCCGATCTGGCATAAACCTCAGACGACCGTACAAACAATAGATATGAGCTGCTACAAAATTCTCCCGTCAATACAAAGAAGCCTCTAAAGGCTGAATAAGTAATGAATACCAGTATCAAGCAGATATGAATGTCAAACCCTTCAACCAGAGAGTGCCACACTCCAAGTGGAGACAGAAGCCCTCAATAATTCGGCCCTAATGGAAGAATGCTCCAAACGAGCCCAAACTCGGTCAAGTAATAGATCAGGGCAGTGGGATCCTCCTCCTGAAGTTTCAATCCCAATGTAAAAGGCAAACCTCTCCAAGTGCGAAATCTTCTAAGAGAGTTGCGCCCTCCTGAATAGCTAAATCGAACCTTCCTCAATGGTATGGTGCGCCCTTGCTGGAAATTCCCCAATAATATGATCTTACTATTTGTTGGGGCTCTAGAATGAGATATGCTGAGAATATAATGGTGTGGAGGAATATTTCATCCCCGAGACCAAGCTGTGGAACAAGGTGAGTGGATATTTCACCACTGAGTTTCTCACAAGGGTTTGTACACCAAACCCCCAAACTGAATGCTTAAGAGCACTAACAAGAAATATACCAAAAATCAGGATGAATGATAGGTGTGCCCTAGCCTCTTACTTATACTTTTTCCTTCTGATTCTCTGTTGAGTTAGGTTACTCCCATGGTTAATTTCTATTCTTCTGTTGAGTTATCTTTTACTCCCTTTATCCTTTTTCTTTCTCAAGTCAACTTAAAAATATAACTTTAGTCTAGTTGACCTTCCCCCTCAGTGTGAGACTATGACCTAGTGGGGGTGCCCATGCCATTGAGTCTCCTCATCACCTCTCTAAGAGGTGGGGGACATTACAAATGAAAATTGCGGTGATAGAGATCGATGAGAATCAATAAGAATATCCAAGGGTTGTTTTAAAAGTACGAGCTACAAATACGCAGTATGTCAATAGGACAATAGCTCTTCAACAACAACATTTTGTTTTACAAAATGATTCACATGACATCCTGTAGAGATAACAAGAGGAAATACCTTGTCAGGGAAAGCTAACCTTTTAGAAACAAAGGAGGAAAATATAGTCAGAAGCAGAGAGATAACAGTGAAAGGGGGAGTTTTCATTGGTTTAATATCTGATACCTCCTAAAAATACTGCAACAACTCAGGGGGAGCATATTCTCTTTGACATTGATGTCAAAGGGGGAGAAAAGAATCTGGGTGCCTTTGTTGCCATCAATGCCAAAGGGGGAGATTGTTGGAAAATGTTTAACAGGCAGCATATGCTTGTCATTGATGGAAAGTACAACAATGAAGATGGCATGAGTACAGGAAGAATGTAATAGATGGGCACCAGAAGTATTTTGGGAAGAAGCTGCAAAGAAACCTCGATAAGATCAGAAGAGATAGTGCAGAGGATGTTTGGTATGTTTTATAGGCAGTGTAAGCTTGCCATTGATGGCAAGTACATCAGTGATGATGGATTGAGTACAACAGTCGTCAAATTGAGGATTGATATAAACTATTGATTAGGCATGATGAAGTCCCGTAAACTTTGAGAAGCACTACTGATCGTTGGATCCCATCCAAAATTCCCGATAGAACGAGGGTCGTCAGATCTGAATTTAAACAAGAAGAGTGCACTGAAGAGGAGGATAGATATCAGGCGTTAGATCCGAGTGCAGGGTCCGACCACCATTGGATCAAGGAGAACCTACACGTTCTTTAAAGTGCAAGGAGTAGAGGGCTCACAAAATCCTGAAAGAAGGAGGACCGTCCATCTTCAGGCAGGACACATGGGGATAGATCGTCAGTTCGCTGACTGGAGAGTCAAAGGAACGATGTTCCATAACCTCTCAAAATCACGATATCTGAAATCACAATTTAATCTCAGCCGTCAAATTAAGGTTGAATTTGGACTGTTGATTCCAGTCCATGTCGAAGTTTCGGGGATAGAGAGTTGGAGATGTCAAGTAATATCATCCACAGAAATCTCAATTTCGCGATATGAAAAATCGTGACTTAATCGCAGCTGTTGAATCAAGATCAGATTTGGACCATTGATCCAACTCCATATCGGAGTTTCACGAATCACGACATGAAGAGGGAAAAGAAACAATGCAACAAGAATTGCGAAATTGCGATATGCGATATTGCGACTTAATCGCAGTCGTCAGATCAAGATCTAATGTGGACCATCGATCTCAGTCCATTCCAGAGTTTCGCGGATCGAGAGTTGAATATGTCAAAGAATAATAACCACAGGAATCCCGAAATCGCGATATGTGATATTGCGACTTAATCACAGCCGTCAAATCAAGATGTGATTTGGACCGTTGATACGACTCCATTACGTATTTTCGTGGATCGGGACTTTGAAGTGACAAAAACATTGAACGTCAAGAGTGTCGAAATCGCAATGTGTGAAATCTCGACTGAATCTGAACCGTCAGATCAAGATGTGATCTGGACTGTCGATCTGACGCATGTCAGCATACCACGTCAGCTAGGAACACGTCGCACAACCAGGTAATGACAAGTGTCAGACTGATTCAACATTTTAGGCACATGTAAGTCATAAATCAAAGTGACACATGGCAGTATTCAACATGTGTCAATCCACGTGTGACGTCAATAGATTTACACCACTTCAGAGTTTCAAAAATCGGGAGATGGACAGATGTCGGAGGATGAGAAGGGGCTAAAGGGAACGAGCCTTATCGCACGGTCAGGTGGAGAATGATACAAAAGGTGACATGACAGGAGTGGGGTCCTTCGTCAATACCCTACCATTCCGGACCCCCCCCGTATTAAAGGCAAAAAGGCAAGGGGGGTCTGGAATCGCTTGAGTGCCGTTGATCTGGGCACTCTAATCCTGGCCACTCGAGAGACGTGCACCCAATTCCAGACCCCCCCCCCCTTCGCTTAAAGGTAGAATGGCAGGGGGGCTCCAGAATCCAATCCCGACTGTAGATCTGGGAGCACAGATTCTGTCCATCTAGATATGTTCGCTTCATATCCAAAAGGTGCTAAGCTTGGCCACAGAAATTCCAAAATGAATGCAAGATCTAATAAAGTTCATCCAACGAAGCAGATAAACCTGAAGGAGATCGGAGGGCTACCGATGCACGACACAATGAAACTAACAGAAACCATTGATGGCGTCTGCCAGAGAATTCAAAGAGACCTCTGTGTGATTTCCATAGGATATGAAGAGTCTCCAAGCTATGTCCAATGAAGGAAGACTATTCTTAGAAAGGATTGAAAGATGGATGAATGTTGAATCCTGTAGTTGAAACAGAGAGGGTGAGCTCGACTGTAACAGAGAAGACGAAGAGTCTCAACTGCAAGACAGAAAAAGGAATCTCGGTATAACACCTAGTGATTATAGACACATGGGTTGAACCACCAGAGAAGCTGAAGAGTCATGATGATGATCAGACAGAGCACTCGAGCTGTGGAGGATTTGGCACAGAGTGAGCATGCAGAAGCATTGTGAATATTGCATGCGCAAAGACAACAGAGACTATAAGAAGCTGGAACAAAGAAGAGATTTGGTGTTTTCGTTGTGGAGGAGTATTGAGGTGTGTGCAAGAAGGCAGAATGCAGGAGCAAAAATGCACAGTTGAGGAATGGTGCATTGAAGAGATATGGCACATAGTGCATAAAAGGTAGAAGAACATAAAGTGAAAGGCGGGTGCAGAAGACACTAATGCAGACAGGGCAAAGCAGTGTAACAAAACAACGACAAGGTTGGTAAGTGATTGAATAACTTTATACCATTGTAATAAGTTTTGGTAACAAGGAATTTACATTTTAGGGAGGTTGGGAGGTGCTAAGGAGGATTGTTATCCTCAGGGGTTCAAGTGGGTGCTTGAACACAGGGAGTTGTAGCTTCCATCTGGTGACAGCCAGAGAAACCAGGGTGGCAGGGTGGTGAAAGGGAGAACTCTTGTTCTTTGTTATATAGGTTGGTGCATGTATGATTGGAAGTTGGTGCTTCCATCCAGTTGGTGCTGGAAACACTCAGGGAGTTGGTGCTTCCTTCTAGTTGGTGCTAGAGAATCCAGGGAGTTGGTGCTTCCTTCTAGTGGGTGCTAGAGAAAACAGAGAGTTGGTGCTCTCAGCAAGTTGCAGCTTGCCAAAACAGAGGTTGTAGCCTCATTATGGGTTGGTGCTCATATGTATGATAATTTAAAGAATGTAACTATTACTTATCATATAAAGAAAAAGAGGTTTTTAACCTGTATGGGTTTCCTCGAGAAATATCTGTCTTTGTGTTTCTCATATATGTGACTGATGCTAAATGTGCCATTAGTTTATTAATCTACATTATTGTGATCACCATTCAGTGCTTCTGCAAAGAGTTTAAAAGAACCATAATTTTTTAAGCACGGTAACAACTGATTCACCCCCCCTCTCAGTTGTCCAACATGGAAGGGATAGCTTCCAACCTCAAGTTGGTTTATGGTTACCTTTTTTATTTTCCTCCTCAACCAAGGAAATTTACAGAGTGATAACATTTTGGAGCCGTTGTCAGGGAGAAAAGGTGAAATATTCCCTCAGAGAATGATAAAATTTGCAAATCTGCTTCTTGGGGGTGACAATGAATCAAACACAACTTTGGCTGAATTTTCACTCTGGCGACTCCAATTTTGAAGACTAGTTGCTAAAGAAAAATTATTGTTAAAGAATTCTGGATACTGAAAGGAAACACACAAGACATCATCCATATCCTAACCCTCCAGATGTCATTGATAATTCAAAAATGATTCTGCGCAAAGATGACAAGAAAGCACCACAATCAGGTATTTTTATGGATCGAATTTCATCATTGCCTAAAGATGAAGTAAAGTCTATTCAAGATCTGTATTTTGACATAAAATTTGAGAAATATTTATTTATATCTAAGTCAGAGTCATATCTGTCCCAAATTCATTTTAATGAGAAGAGATTCCTTTCTTTAATTAATTTTCCCTTACAATCATTTGTTAGTCCTTTCAAAAGTCCTACATTGATTTTATGTAACACAATGGTTGGTATCCCTAATTCTTCATCATCTAGTCTACCTTTTCCTTCAAGCCCTCCAAGAATCATGGAAGCTATATTTTCCCCATTAGATCTCCCTGCCACACTTCATGACCTACCATATAATTATGCACAGAGAATTACAAATTTGATGTAGAAGGAGACATAACAACTCAACAACATTTAGATAGGTTCACTAATTTAATAGATCTTGAAGAACTAGACTATGAATATGTTAAGATGAGGTTATTTGCACAAAGTTTCTTAGGAGAAGTTAGAAAATGTTTTAAGGCTCTCCCAACAACTAGAATTCCTAATTTTGATGATTTTGAAGCTCTTTTTCTTGGGAGATGGGGAAAAAAGAAAAATCCTTTGCAATTGTTGATACAATACAATAATTTGAAGAGACTCGCTATTGAGACAATTCAAGAATTTTCCAGTAGATTTATGATGGTTTATAACTCCATCCCTGATCAAGTAAAGCCTCCTCTAGTAGTTTCTCAACTCTATTATGTTGATGAATTTGAGAGTGAATTTGCATTGCTACTAAGAGAGAGAAGATCCACTTATTTGAATTATATGATGAATGATGCAATCAAAGTAGAAGTCAGCCTAGCTACATCAGGGAATATTAAGCTCCAAATAGAATTTGAAAAGAAGAAAGCAAAAGAAGACACATTACCCTCTACATCTCAAGCCTCAGATGCACAATTGGACTTGATGGTAAATACTATGGGGAAATTAGTAGAAAATTTGTTATTGGATGACAAGTCCCATGAGCTTCAAGGAAGGAATAATAATTTTATAAGGCATCCATTTCCTCAAATAAGGTAGAGAGAACGAAAGATTACAACTGATCAACCAGTTAGAACTCCTTTCCAAAACAATTACGCAACATAAACATTTGAAGAACCTCCTAAAGATATCCATTGTTTTGATCTAGAAGAGACACAAATTTACCTAACTAAAGAGGAGCATGATATGTTTATGCAAGAGAAAACTAACGAGTTAAAGGAGAAATAGGATTACATGAAAGGATATCAGAATGCAATCATGGAATTTCAAAAGCAATAACCTCAGAAATATGAAAACAACAACAAATCCTCCAAAGGATCCCAAGGATGATATGCCCTATTCTAGTCATCAGGATAAAGATATTTCAAATAAGGACACACCATATAAATATAAGAAAAAATAATATCCTCCAAGAAAAGTTCCAGAAGTAAGGAAAGAGGAAGTCATTAAAGAAGTAGAAAATTTTCAGCTTCCTTTTAATTTTGAAAGTGAAATGGAAAAATTTAAGATTTTTGTACCCTTTAATGAGCTGATCAGAAATGTGGAATATAAAACTCAGAATATAAATATTCTTAGAGTGGAACATACATAAGATACTATTAATGTGAAAGATGATCACTCTGCTATTTTGTTTGGTCCCTGGGTTGAATAAAGTGGTGATGATGGTGATGTACCCCCCTTCTATATGTTAGAAAAATAGGATCGCGGAGCAATAAAATAAAACAAATGTGGAAATAAAACACATAATATACACAATACAATAGAGACACAAATATATGTGGTTCAGCCAGTGTGGGCTACGTCCACCAGAGAAATTTCCAGGTCCTTCCTTCATTATTATCCAGCAAATGAAGGGATACAACCTACAACACACCTGTTGTAACTTCCTCTTCTTTCTCTCACAGTCTCCTCACTCATAATACAATATTCGCTAGATACATAGCCACAATACATTTCCCTCATAAAAGAGGGTTTCCTTCAAGGGAAAAAAACCCTAACATAACTTCTACCGTCAGATTTGTGACTTTATAATGAATGGTCCAGATTTACAATGAAATTACAATATACATTTACAAGGAAAATTTTCCTTCCGGGGCTTCGTGTTTCTGATGCCAAAGGTGATCATGGGGGAGTTGGGTTTGGATATCACTAGGCCATACAAATATTTGTTTTATTTTGATTCAAGAAAGGTGAAGTGTTTGGGTATAATCAAAGACATTATTGTTTCCTTAGCTCAAATCCCATCAAAAAGTATGGTGATGGATGTATTTGTTGCAGACATTCCTCCTAAATTTGGAATGCTACTATCAAGATCATGGGATGGAAAAATCAAAGGTACTCTATAGATGAACATGTCTTATGCTACAGTGCCAGTCTTTGGTCAAGATAGAAGGTTATATAGAGAGTTCTTATTGAAATACATGGTGAGTAGCAAAGATAAATCCAACAACCATCCTATCTATTCGATTGATACTTATATTGGATCTAGTATTTTCTATAATGATTTATGTCTCGAGGAAGATGATCAGAATACTTCAAAGGGTCAAAAACCATAATTCATTTTATAATAGAACAACAATGAAGATGAGGGTGTATGGAATATGGATTTTGATGGAGAGAAATCAACAAAGAGGGAGCAGGGGCAGGTGTCTGGATTATTCCTCTTGAGGCTAATTCTAATTCAAAACTGTGTTCCTATAAGTTGGCCTTTGATTGCACAAATAATATAGTTGAATATGAAGAAATTATTTTAGGATTGATAACTCTAAGAGATTTGGGGGCCAAGAAGATATATGTACATGGATATTATGAAATTTTAATCAACCAAGTTAAAGGCACATACCAAACTAAGTATCCTAGAATGAGGGCCTATAGGAATCTAGTGTTGGATTTTCTTGAATTGTTTTTTTGAATATAACATTTTAGTGGTGCTAATGGAACAAAATACGATAGCATATGATCTTGCCAAATCGACAAGTGTTTTCAAGATCCCAATTTATCCCAACAAAAAATATGAAATTGAGGTCAAGCATAGGCCAACAATTCCAGATAATGTCAAATACTGGAAAGTATTTGAAGATGACAAGAAAATTATCAGATTTCTCCAGATGGAAGAAGCGTATGAAAATGTCCAAAATGATGAAGAATTTTTTTATGATAAATATGAAGATGCATATGTTTCTCAATTTCATATGGGTATGTAAATCAAATACAAGGAAAAGAGATTATTCAATTGAAGAACAATACAATTCCCAAAGGTCTTGTGCCTCTTGAAAAATTGCTTGATGACAATGATGTGGCTAAAAATTTTAGGGTAACTCCAAATGAAGTTGAGGTTGATGAATTTAATATAGGGACTCATAAGGAACCTAAATTTGCTAATTTTTCTAAGTCCTTGTCCTTTGAGAACATAGACAAATATCTTGAATTGACGAGGTAGTTTTCTGATGTGTTTTCCTAGAGTTATGAATATATGAAAGTATATGATAAAAACATCATTCAACACACAATACTAATTAAAGAAGATCAGAAACCTATCAGAAAAAAATTGAGAAGAATCAATCCACTCTTGTTTCCACTCATTGAAAAAGAGGTAAAGAAGTTGTTTGATGCCAAAATAATTGTTTCTTTGAGATTATCCAAGTGGATAGCTAATCTTGTGCCTGTCAGAAAGAAAAGTGAAGAAATAAGGCTTTGTATAGATTTTAGGAATTTGAATAGAGTTTCGCTTAAAGACAATTATCCCTTACCAAAGATGGATCAGATCTTGAAAAACATTGTAGGCTCCGATAGAATGTCAATGTTGTATGGGTTTTATGGATATAACTAGATCATGGTGCATCCATATGACCAAGAGAAGACAACATTTACAACCCCATGGGGCACCTTCATGTATGCTAAAATTCCCTTTGGACTCATGAATGCATGGAAAAATTTCCAGAGGGCTATGGACATAGAATTTGCTGAGGAAAATGATAAGTTCATTGTCATTTACTTAGATGATATAACTGTGTATTCAAATTCTGACAATGAAGATTTGCAACATTTGAAGCGAGTTTTTGAGAAGTGCAGGAAATTTGGGATCTCTTTCAACCCAAAAAATTCAAATTTTGTTTTGAAGGAAGGAAAACTGTTAGGACACATAATTTTAGGGAAAGGTATCAAAATCAACCCTAATAGAGTGGTTGAAATACAAAAAATCAGTACTCCAAGGAGCAAAAAAGAGATATAGTCCTTTTTGGGTAGGATAATTTTTTTAAGAAGGTTTATTCCTAATCTGGTTGAAATAATAAAGCATATCACAAGTATGTTGAGGAAAGGAAATAAAATAAGATGGAAAATAGATGAAAATCATTCTTTTGAAGAAGTGAAGGTATCTCTGACTAAAGCTCATGTTTTTGTTAGCCTAGATTTTTCAAGGGATTTTATTATTTTTTCCTTTTCTTTAGAGAACAATATTGCAGGGGTATTAATGTAAAAAAAAAATCAGATTCAGGAACAACCTATTGCCTTTTTCAGTAGGTATTTGAGAGATTCCACTCTTAAGTACAATATTATGGAGAAGTGGGCCTATGCCTTAGTAAAGGCATTGAAGGAGTTCAAAATGTATATTTTACACTCTCATGTTCTTGCATATGTTCCTAACAACGTTGTAAAGGACATATTGACTCAACCTGATCCTAAGGGAAAGAGAGGTAAGTGGATTGCAGCCTTATTGGAATATGACTTGGAGATTAAACCTACAAAACTAAATAAAGGACAAGGTCTTACTCAAATGATGACACAATCTAATTTCGAGTTATTGGGAGTAAATTTTATTGTTGATATTTCAAAGGATGTAGAAGAAGAAGTCCCTCCTCAGGTAAGCCATAAATTTTTGGACTCATCTTGGTACAATGCCATTATCTTTGTTTTACAAAATTTGCAGGCCCCTTTTGAATTGACAAAAACCAAAGCTAGTTTTTTAAAACAAAAGGCACCAAAGTTTTGTAAACGTAATGGTTCCACCTATTGGAAAGACCCTATGGAGTGTTATTGAAATGTATTCTAGAGAATGAATCACAAAAAATCATGAAATAGTTCCATAAGGGTGAATGTGGAGGTTGTCATTACTGGAAAGAAATGGTTAATAAAATTTTGAGATCACAGTTTTACCGGCCTACTATATTTTTTGATGTGTATAAACATGTTTACAATTGTCATGAGTGCCATATTTTTGAAGGGAAAAGAAATTTCTTTCCTTTTCCATTGAATCACATTTCTATAGAAGCTCCTTTTCAACAATGGGGCTTGGATTTTATAGGAGAAGTGTGTCCTTCATCCTCCACTAAGCATAGATGGATTTTAACAACAACATATTATTTTAAAAAGTGGATAGAAGTTGCAACTACTCCTCAGGAAACTGATTCAATCATCATTTAATTTTTGGAAAGTAATATACTCTCAAGGTTTGGTTGTCCAAGGAGGATTATTACTGATAATTTTGTTGCTTTTAAGTCTAAAAAAATTGTCAAATTCTACATTGATTATGGTATCACACTTAGTCACTCAACAACCTACTTCCCATAAGGTAATGGTTTGGATGAATCATCTAACAAGAGTTTGATCAGGATCATCAAGAAGTTACTAAAGGAAAATACAAAATCTTAGCACAAGAAGCCGATTTTTGCACTTTGGGCAGACAAGGTAACTACAAATAAGTCTGTTGGGACATCTCCATTCTATCTTGTTTATGGGGTAGAGGTAGTTTTTCCTACTTCACTTGGGCTGCCAATTATGAAGCTATTGCAAGAGGTACATCTTGAACCTAACAATATGCAGAGGAGGATAAGTCAATTAGTTCATTTCCATTAGATGAGATAAGAGGTTTTCAAGAATGCTCAATTATATCAGGACAAAATGAAGAAAGTTTTTGACAAAAGAATAATGACTGATGATTTGGTATTAAAATGGGATGCAAGGAATTAGGACAAGGTAAAATATGCTAAATTTGAAAATCTCTGGGAGGGTCCATACAAGGTTGCAACATATCATGGGAGAAATGCATTTTTATTACAAGAGATTAATGGATAATAAATTAGTGGAGGACCTATTAATGGAAGGTTTCTCAAACATTATTCTACTTAAATCAATTTGATTTTCCACTTCATTATAAATATCCATTTATTTATTATTGCAGGTTTGGGTAGCACTCAACAAAATTTGAAGACCGAAGAGAAGGCCCTAATATTTGATGAGTGTTACCAAGTGTGCTTTGTGGTCATATGTAAAAGGTCAATTTATTTTTGAGTCATTTTAGTCAGTCAATAAAGGGCCCAATGAATTAGGCTACTAGTCTTCTTGTTCTTTGGCACCTCACAGGGAGGATGTCATCCCCATTGGAGCCAGTGTTAGTGTCCTATAAATAGGTTGTTAAGATGTGAGTTAAAAAATTATGATAGTGTAAAGTCATTCCTTGGTATTATAAAGACCATGACATCGTTCCTCTTAGGTTATGAGTCAAGCGTTTTGTAATTGAAATTTTTTTTTGGGTAAGGTCATAAAATAAGTTTGAGTCATGGAAAATATGGTCTTGATGCCAAAGATATGGGTTGTCATGTCACTAAATATTCATAATGAAAGGGAATGAGGTCAATTAAAATTAGTTAGATTCAGTCTTGTCATGGTCCAAATAATTTCATGAGCTCAAATTTGTTGGAGGCACGTGGCATCATCAAACAAATAATAACGTTGCACAGGTTACTACGCAATGTCCTAATGCTATGCAATTGAGTATTAAAGTATGATGAGACATGATGGGTATAAGTGGTGGTTTAAGTTTTATTTTTCATTCAAATTATTCATCTTCCATGCAAAGAAACCCCCAGATAACACCTTTCTTCTCTGCAAATCCACAAATCTCCCATCTAATCTTATTGTGCAGGGGCTATAGGGGACGCTTCTCATAGAATTACGCATCTTCTCTGACCTTGCCTCCACACTCTCCAGTTGTTGTTTCAGATTATTGGTTGAAGTTTGAAAGGAAAACCTTTCTTATGAACCAAAAACTTCAAGCTTCAATTTAGAATCATGTCCCTTGCTACATCAAATTGAAATTTGCTAATTCATTGTGCATTTTCCACACTACGTTTTACAATGTAAACAATCCTTCTTTTCCATTTTCACAGGGAATTGATACATACTATTATCATGGAAAATCTAGAAGGAAGGAGAAGGAACACAAAGGGTGGTGATATAGTTAGATTTGAGCCTTAGGGTCCAAGGCTAGTGAATGTAGATCCAAAAATCAAAGCTTCTTTTGAACAAGTAGGTTGTATCAGGTTTTGTGAAAAGATTCAGGGTTACAACACACAGGTGGAAAAAGGAGTTTGCATTGAGTTTTAATGGCATTGGGACTAAGGTGGAAAACATCTAGTTTCAAGTTTCTAAAGAAACCATCGCTACTACAACAAAGATACCTGCTCATGGAGAACAATGGTTCAAAGGTATGCAATTGGATCTAGCTCACTATCATGAATTTTGGAAACCTGAATTTAGAAACATTGATTTTGGAGCCACCATACCTAGAGAACTTCTACTAGAGAATCACAAAAATTTGTTGAGGGTAATTCAAAGGTTATTTACATGTGAAGGGAGGTTCACTAGGGTTTACCACTATCATATCAGGCTCTTAATGCATTTCACTGGTAGGGAACCCTTGAATCTATCCTATTACCTTTTTAGAATCCTAGGGAATATGGTTGACATAGTAGAAGTAAGGAAAGATCAAGGAGAACCTAGCCTCTTCCATTTTTCTTTGATAAATCTATTGGTATTATAAGAACTTAGAAAGATGAATCAATATTGGGAAGCTTTTGTAGCATCATCACAGATAGCAGTTGATTCTTTAAGCAACCCTCAAAGAATGAGAGATACGCCTTCTTCAGTAGAAAATACCACCACATCTATCCATGGGAGTTCTATCAAAAAAGGGAAAAGGAAACTGAGGAACCTACAGTAAGTCAACAAGCTAAAACAAAGGGTAAAATGATCCAATTTTCCTTAGAAGAGGTCACAACCGCTAGCAAACTAGTTACTAGGTCAATAGCTAAAAGAATGTTTGTCATACACACATCACAAGTACCTCAGGAAGATCCAAAAGCTTCAACAGAAACAAACAGTCCTAGTGACAAAGACAACCTAATCATTGAGTTGCAAGAACAATTAAATAAAGCTCATTTTTTTATAGCACAATTGCAGCATGAAAATAGGGAAATTAATAAAAAGGCTTTGGAACAGGCCTGCGAGAAAGATATCTCAGTAACAGGTGAAACATCAGTCCCTGTAACTCAAACAAGATTTAAAACAAAGGGTAATGGGAAGGCAGTGGAACCGAGTTTAGAAGTGAAGGAAATACTTAAACCTATTATTCCTTTGACTAGATCCTCAACCAGGAAGTTGAAAAATCGGGAGGAACCTCCAAAAAAAAGTCAGCCAACAGAAAACAAGGGTGATGAGGGTCAACATACTTTCAAGATATTAAGGAAATAATTGAGAGAAGCACAATATATGATAACCCAAAAAAGGGAGGAGAATAGAATAACAAAGATGACATGTAAAGAACTGATTGATGATTGTGAGCCTACAATAGAAAATGCCATATTCATGGTCAAAAGAAACCTACCTCTGCATAAACAATTGAAGAACATATATAGGAAAAATTTAACTTTGAGAAAGGAGAACAAAGCCCTCAAACAAAAATTGCAGTAGTTCGAGATAGATAAGAGGGGTAAGGGAAATCTTGATTTGCTTGACGAAGCAACAAAAATTTAATTCCATGGAGCTAGATTCATCAATTTTTCCTCTTTTGACTATGCACAACAGAAAAACCTAATCTTGATTATCAAACCCCCTAAGTATTTGGATGGAATTCTTATGCATAGTGGTATTTTTGATGGATCATTATACATGATCATTTGTTTTCCCTACTACGCATTGGAGATTTCCATTTTGATCTGCAAATGACAAATTTATAGTTGCAGAGCAAGCACACTACGCAACTATAACAATCTAATTTGGAGCAGTTGTATGAAGTTTTTTGTCAAAGTTTTGAGTAGGAAATATTGAAGTGATAATGAGAGAAACATTCAGTGTATCAACTTAAAGCATTTTTTAGTTAGGAAGTGAAGTGAGCTCTTTCATGGCAGTTTACATGTATCAAGGATTTAAGGTTTGAGAAGAAAACATGTTTTGAAGGAATGAAAAGGTTTTTGGGCACCCTACCATGATTTTGAGTTTGTTTTTATCATCAAACATCACCAACAATCAACCCAGGTCAGGAAAAACAAGAAAATTTCAAGAAAATTAGTTGTTGCGCAACTGTAGTGCGTTTTTGTTGTAGGTTGTTTTTGCACAACAAGCATGTTGTGCAAGAAATACAAAGTTTCTAGAACACCTTTAGATCCATTGGAATGAGTCAGTAGGGTATCCCAAATTATCTACATTGAATGAAATGGTCAAGATCATCATATTTAGATACTCAAATATTTGTTCAATCAGGTTGTTATGTGAAATTTATGAATCAATTTTGACTCCTTTTGTTTAGCCATTTGTTTAGATTTTGTAGCCAAATATATTGTAACTATTAACATTATCATAGGATGATAGTTGAATTCAAATTTTGGTAGCATAGGAAGACATTTTTTTATGTATTTTATGAAGCTATGAGAGCTGAAGGTTGGCAAGTGTGTAAGAAAAGGATTGTTGAATACAATTTTTAATTCTCTTTGACATTAATGAAATTTGTTGGATCAAAATTCACTAATATTTGACTCGAGAGATACATGTGATTATGATACTTTATGCATGTGATCTTACATTATTTGTCTTCTATTTTAAATACATCTATGTGATATGTCTTCTTCTTTGTGTTAATTTGAACTATATGTATCATAATTCATCTGCATCTGATACTCTGTTGCATGTAATTTTAGTTGTCTTTCTACTATAATCACCTTGGGATTCATCCTTGTTAGATACCCTAAGGGGTTATTTGTTTTCTCTGTAATATTCTATGTACAACGATATCTAATTTTCCTAAATGAGTGATTTATGTATTACCTCTGATCAATCACTTTTCAATCCACCAAGTATCCTGTAAGCCTTGATTGATTTATGACCTTTCAGTGACTCCATTTCCCAATGGAATTTTTGTCCACATTGCCACCAAATATATGAATTCAATTTTACCTTAGAGATCTAGACTTTGAACAAAAATCCAAATCAATCCTTTTAGTGATTTACTTGAAGAGAGAGAGCCCCCTCTGGCTTGGAAAGGATAACTTCCAGCCTCAAGTTGGTTTGTGGTTACCTTTGTGATTTTCCTCCTCAGCCAAGGAAATTTACAGAATGATAACATTTTTTCTCCATTGCTAGGGAGTGAAGGTGAAATCTTCCCTGGGAGAATGATAAAATTTTCAAATATGGTTCCTGCGGGTGACAATGAATCAGACACAACTCTGGTTGAATTTTCACTCCAATTTTGAAGATCAATTGTTGAAGATAAAGTTTTGTTAGAGAATCTTGGCTACTGAAAGGAAACACACAATGCATCATCCAGATCCTAACCCTCTAGAAGTTGTTGATGATCCAGAAAGGATTCTATGCAAAGATGACAAGAAAGCACCACAATCAAGTATTTTTCTGGATTGAATTTCATCATTTCCTAAATATGAAGTAAAGGCTATTCAAGATCTGGATTTTGACATAAAATTTGAGCAATCTTTATTTAGATCTAAGTCAGAGTCAGATATGTCCCAAATTCTTTTTGATGAGAAGGGATTCCTTTCTTTAATTGATTTTCCATTACAATCATCAGTTAGTATTTTAAAAAGTCTTTCATTTATTTTATCTAACACAATGGTTGGTATCCCTAAGTCTTCCTTCTCCTTCAAGCCCTCCTAGAATCATGGAAGCCATATTTTCCTCATCAGATCTCCCTGCTGCACTTCATGACCTACCACAAAATTATGAACAGAGAATTAAACAATTTGATGTAGAAGGAGACAGAACAACTCAACAACATTTATATAGGTTCATTGATTTCATAGATCTTGAATAAGTATACTAGGAATATGTTAAGACAAGTTTATTTGGATAGAGTTTTTTAGGAGAAGTTATAAAATGGTTTAAGGCTCTCCCAGCAACTAACATTCCTAATTTTGAAAATTTTGAAGCTCTTTTTCTTGGGAGGTGGGGAAATAAAAAAATCCTTTGCAGTTGTTGACACGATACAATAATTTGAAGAGACTCCCTGTTGAGACATTTCAGGAATTTTCTAGCAGATTTATGAATGTTTAAAACTCCATCCCTGATTAGGTAAATCCTCCTGCATGAGCTTCTCAACTCCATTATGCTGATGCATTTTAGAGTGAATTTTCCTTGTTACTAAGAGAGAGAAGATCCACTTCTATGACTGATATGATGAATGATGCAATTGAAGTAGAAGTGAACGTAGCTACATCAAAGAAGATTAATCTCCAAATAGAATCTGAAAAGAAGAAGAAAAAAGAAGACACATTACCCTCTACATCTCAAGCATCAGATGCAAAATTGGACTTGATGGTAAAGACTATGGAGAAATTGCTAGAAAATTTGTTATTGGATGACAATCCCCATGAGCTTCAAGCTAGGAATCATTTTTTTAGAAGTCCTCCAATTCCTCAAATAAGGTAGAGAGAACAAAGGATTCCAGCTGATCAACCAATCATACCTCCTTTACAAAACAATTATGCTACATAAACGTTTGAAGAACCTCCTGAAGATATTCATTGTTTTAATCTAGAAGAGACACAAATTTACCTAACTAAAGGGGAGAATGATATGTTTATGCAAGAGAAAACTAAGGAGTTAAAGGAGAAAGAGGATTATAGGACATGATATCATAATGCAATCATGGAATTTCAAAAGAAATATAACCTTAGAAAGAAGAAAAAAAAAAAAATCCTCCAAAGGATCCCAAGGATGATATGAACTCTTCTAGTCATAAGGAGAAAGATATTTCAAAGAAGGACACACCATATAAAGATAAGAAAAAATAAGATCCACCAAGGAAAGTTCCAGAAGTAAGGAAAGAGGTAGTCATTAAAGAAGTAGAAAAGGTTCATCTTCCCTTTAATTTTGAAAGTGAAATGGAAAAAAATTAAGATTTATGTACCCTTTAATGAGATGATCATAAATGTGGAATATAAAAATCATATTATAAAGATGCTTAGAATGGAACAAACATCAGATACCCTTAATGTGAAATATGATCACCTTGCTATTTTGTTTGGTCCCCGGGTTGAAGAAAGCGGTGATGATGGTGATGTATACCCCTTCTATATCAATCTACATGATGTAACTCTTAATAATGAAATGATAGATTTAGGGGCATCTCACAATCTGGTGCCAAAGGTGATTATGGAGGAATTGGGTTTGGATATCACTAGACCATACAATGCTCTGTTTTCTTTTGATTTGAGAAAGGTGAAGTGTTTGGGTCTAATCAAATATTTTTTTGTTTCTTTAGCTCATATCCCATCAAAAAGTATGATCATGGATGTAGTTGTTACAGAGATTCCTCCTAAATTTGGAATGCTACTGTCAATATCATGGGATGCAAAACTCAAAGGTACTCTACAAATGGACATGTCTTATGCTACAGTGCCAGTCTTTGGTCATGAAAAAAAGTTATATAGAGAGGTCTTATCGAAATACATGGTGAGTAGAAAAGATAAACCCAAAAACCATCCTATATATTCGATTGATACTGATATTGGATCTAGTATTTTCTATAATGATTTGTGTCTCAAGGAAGATGATTAGAATACTTCAAAGGATCAACAAACAAAATCAATTTTAGAACATAACAACAATGAATATCATGGTGTATGGAATATGGATTTTGATGGAGCAATCAACAAAGAGGGATAAGGGGCAAGTGTCTGGATTATTCCTCCTGATGCTAATTCAAATTCAAAACCGTGTTCCTATAAGTTGGCCTTTGATTGCACAAATAATATGGCTGAATATGAAGCTCTTATTTTAGGTTTGATCACTCTAATGGATTTGGGGGCCAAGAAGATATCTGTACATGGAGATTATGAACTTTTAATTGACCAAGGTACATACCAAACTAAGCATCTTAGAATGAGGGATTATAGGAATCTAGTATTGGGTTTGCTTGAATATAGTCATTATATCCCGCAAGATTCCTTTGTTGCATGGATCCAAAAATTGCGACACAAAGGTGCATATCTATATATATCTATATCTATCTATATATATATAAACAATGACACTTACAATAATATAGGAGTTTAATCCTTCAACATCCATAATCTTTCATGAGTACAACCAAAGGATACAACCACCCATACAATTTCCCTTTTTTATTTGAAGTTCTGAGACTCGTTAAGGAATAAAAATTCACTCTATTAACGAGGCATACAAATCCACAATACACTTACATGCATCCAACCATACAATTAATATTACACAGAGCATATGACATACTTATCTATTCAAAAGATGTATCTAGCCAACTGACTACCTTTCCACCCAACCATAGGATTTGTGTGGTTAGCCACTTAGGCAGTAGGTCACCCTCGTGCGAAGCCATGATACCACCAGGGAATTCTCTATGCTTACTCACACATTCTCTCACAGTATATTTCTTCCTTCAATGCCCAAACTCTGCTCAAGTTCTTCTTCTGTGCATATATATGTTGCACACTCTCGCTTCCATCCTTTGAGGCCATTCTTCAAGGCATGCTCCTCTTGCACGCACTCGTGCATTCTCTTTCCTATCTCCTCCTATGTCTCCTACATGAAATATGGAAAGTTCTCAACATGTCCCCTTCCTTCTATCAGAAGGAACTTAGGTCATCCCCGAGGTTTTGGGAATGGTGTGCTAGGTACCTTTGGATGACAAATTTGTGTTGTCTTAGCTAGGCCCTCCATGATTCCATTCATTGGGGTGGTTCATTTCTCAACTACCAATCCTTTTCTCATTAGCTAAATTTTTCCATGGGATAAACTTAAGGCTTATTATTCCCAATCAAATATTTCAACAAGGAGGATTGGGTGATATTATAATTATGAACCCCTCTCTATTCTCCCTCACTTTTTTCTCTATTGGTATCATGGCCAATAATCAAGGCTTCATCCTCACAATTATTTGTTGGTAGTTACAATTAAACAATAATACATTTACATTGTTCACATTCCATTTCATGGAAATAATTAAACATGATTAATTACATGTTGGGGGAAACAAGGGCCTTACAGAAGGGTGGAAAGCCTATTACGGGCTTGAAAACAACTATAAATCAATGGACATATGGTTATCGGATAATAAAAAAATCCTATTTGAGACTCTTGTCACTCCTTTCATCTTATATGGATGTGAAGTTTGGGGATACAATATCGCTAGAGAATCCTGGAGGAAGATAAAGCAGATCCAAAAGAACTTTATAACTTATAATCTCAAAATTAAATTCCATACATCCTATCCTATTCTCCTAAAAAAATCAATCATTTGTTACATTGAGAGCACAACTATGACTAGGTACCTAATGTGTAATAATAATATAAAAAACGTGGAGTACAAGAGGCTTCCCAAAATTGTTTCAAACTCCATCCAAAACCACCTAGGGCTCAAGTGGGGATGGCTTAAAGATGCCAAGTCTTGGTCAAATTATTTGGGAATAAATAAATATGTCATTTTACATTATAACAAAAATATTAAAAATACTATTACATCTAAATTTAAGGAGAAATTGTTGTGTGATGAATATTTATAAGATAAATAAAATTAAGATATAATAAAGAGGTGATAAACCTTAGTCTAGTAGATCAAAAATATCTCTTTGTCTTAACTAGCGTAAAGAAGAGAATGAACATTACTAAAATAAGAACAAACTCTCATGAGCTCCATGTTCGACAACAATGGTATTCCAACAAAGGACGAAAACCTTTAGTAACCACTCACATAACTAGGTCAAAGATCAACACATCGATGTTTTCACATGGTAAAACCCCTACGGGGAAACATCCATGGCCCCAACCAACACAACCACTTGGAGCATTTTATTAATGCAAAAGAAAAATATTACAAAGAGATTTTACAAGAGATTTTCTCACAAACGATCATCGAAAAATGACCCTCCATGCTATTTAAATAGAGATCATTGACTAATCATGTGTTAAGCCATGGATCAATGGCCATTAGGATCGAGGAGAGTATGAACCGTCGGATCACTCTATGTTAGGAACATATCATGACTGTTAGATTTCCTAACTACAAATGCATACTAAAGAAACACACTTTTACCTAATGACACATTAGACCAAGTAGATCCTAACTAACCCCTAAGTGTTTAAATATCCTAGCATCCCCCCTTAAGAAAAACTTGGGATAGGATTGAAGGATTTACAATGTTGACGCAATAGGAGAAGGAAGGAGGAATTATATCCTATCCCCCCTTAATGACAACTTCCTGAACTCCTAACATAGATCGAAGTTTGGAAAACTTTGCCTCTGTAAGAGACTTTGTGAAAATGTCTGCAACTTGATCTTCTGTAGGGCAAAAGAGCACTTCAATAACTTGATCATGAATGAGATTTATGATGAAGTGCATGTGTAGCTCGATGTGTTTTCTACATTGATGTTGAACTGAGTCTTTAGTGATCTTGATGTCACTCTTATTTTCGCACCAAGGGTTGGTCATATGTTGTTGCTAGAATCCAAACTCTGAAAGGATCTATCGAAGCCACAAGGCTTCCTGACTGGAATTTACCATTGCTCGGTACTCTGCTTTTGCTGAAGAAAGTGAAATATCCTGTTGTTTTTTATAGGCCCAAGTGCTAGGTCCTGATCCAAGGATAAAAACATAACCTATACTAGAGTTCTGATCATCAGAGTCATCGTCCAAATTTGAATCAGTGAAACCAACCAATAAAGGAGTCCCCCCTAAACTGTAATGTATCTTGAACTGAACTATACCACAGACATAGCGAAGTATCCTTTTAGCTGATTTCCAATGACTTTCATGGGGTGTTTACATATACCAGGAAACAATACCAACATCAAAGGAAAGATCAGGACGTGTATGAATCAAGTATAAGAGGCTACCAACTAACTGAAGGTACAGGGTGGAATCAAATTCAGGAGAAGTACATGTGGAAGTAAGCTTGACTCCAAATTGGAAGGGAGAAGGGGATGGTTTACAATTTTCCATGTGAAAGTGACGAAGAAGGTCAGAAGTATACTTAGACTAGGAAAGACAAATTCCTTCATTGGTTTCAAAAACTTGGAGGCCAAGGAAATATTGAAAAAATCCTAAGTCTCTCATTTCAAATTTCTTCTTAAGGCTGGTTTTCATATGGTTTAAAAGTTTTGATTCACTACCAGCAAGGATAAGGTCATCAACATAAAGGACAAGGATTATGAGATGGTTTCCTACTTTCTTGGTATATACATTAGGATCAAGATGGAATCTAGAGAGTACGGTGTCAATAAGAAAGTTGTCCATTTTGGCATACCAAGCTTGGGGAGCTTGCTTAAGACCATAAAGATATTTCTTAAGGAAACAAACAAGGCTAGAGTCATTCTGGAAAAACACGGCTAATGTTTTTACGTGGAAACCCAAAGTGGGAGAAAATCATAGAATGATTTTTCTTATATGTCTTTAAGAATTACACTCATTGGAAGCACCAAATTCCTTTGTTTTCTAGATGCAACTAGAAGGAGGCTCCAACCCCCTAGTTTCTCAGGCTACAACCTGAGGGAAGCTCCAACTCCACAATTCTCTGGCTACAACCAGAAGGAGGCTACAACCCCCTATGTTCTCCGGTTTAAAACCGGAAGGTGGCTACAACCACCTGTCATTGCCCTGTCCAACCGCCCTAACGTAGAATTAGAATGATGGAACCACTGTCACACTATCACTATGAGATATACTGATGTAAACCTGTACCAATCAACCTGGACTAAACAACCTGTACCAATAACCTAAACCATTCATCAACCATGCATCAACCTGTACATCAACCTATACCATAAACAAGTACATCAACCATGCATCAACCTGTACATCAACCTATACCATAAACAAGTACATCAACCATGCACAAACCTATACCAAAAAGCCTATAATTAACCTGTACCATAAACAAGTGCATCAACCATGCACTAACCTATACCTCAACCTGTACCATGAACAAGTGCATCAACCATGCACCAAACCTGTACAAATGACCTCTCACAACAACCTATATCATCAATATTAGCAACCAAATCAGATCTACTCACCAAGATCAATCATGAAGAAAAATCTCAAAGAAGTGCATCAACCAAGCATAACACAACCACTCATAATCCTCACCAAGATCAATATGTGCTTCTAATAATATACCAAGACAAGTATGCTACAACATCCATAAAATATGTGTCAACATTACTACTAACAAGTGCCTGCAACCATGTACCAATCATGTATCAACTACTCATCAACTATGACTCGTCAATATGTACCAACATCATCAACTATACACCTCATGTATGTGCCAACTCATCAACTACTTGTCTCAACCATGTACCCAACATGTACCTCAACCAAAATCCCTCATCAATTTCATCATCCAAATCTGATTTGTAACTCTATAATAGACCTGGTGTATATGATCACATACCTGCAAACCTTCTTTAACTTTAACAACAAGAGACTAGCATTTTCATCAAACTTTACTTTAGTCTCACATGACTAGTTTTGAATTAGTCAACAACCCTAACTTGCAATAATCATAACTATGTACCTGTAATGAATAAAGCTCTGAAAATGGTACACATTGTTCTTCAATTTCTTTAATGCAATTCCTCTAGATTTCACTACTTGGAACCTCTCAGAAAAGGAGTTATAGCAAAAATGGCATACCTTGTTGAATTTTGGTTTACTCTAGAGAGAGAACTTGTAGAGCATGCCCCGCACAGAATATTTGTTCTAGGGATCTGAAAATTGTACACAGAATACTAAAGAATTTATTATAACCAATACAATTGGTCTTATGGAATTTGGATGTGTTATGAAGAAGCTATGACGTTTTTACCCAAAACACTTGTTTTAGACTAGTTTTAGGACTAGCCACAAACCTTATTTTCCACAGAGTGTAACTCCAAAAATACAACAACCCACAAGATGAAATTTTTGCCACAACTACTTGGATATGTTTCCTCAATGGCCTCCGAATTTCACATTCTGAATCATTCCAAAAAAACATTTATTGCGAAAATGGTGAGATGACCTGTAAATAACATACCTTAGAAAGCATCATCAAAAGAATTTATCCTCCCTTGAATTTCGGCCTTCTTTACTTCACCTTCCCTCTGAAATTCCTCTTAGATATCCTTTGGTTACCTCAGTCACCTATAGATATTCAATATTCTCAAGTGTGATTAAAATGAGAGAGCCTTGCCTCTTATTTATACTTTCATGTAGCTTCCTCAAGGGGTTACCTTTTAACCATCTTAACCCACTTGCCTTATTTTAGGGTTAACCCACTTCTAATTTCTCCATTAAATTTATTATTTAAATAATTTCTTTTGTATTCACTTTGAATTATAGTACACTCATCACGTCACTTTATTATTTACCTTCTAAAATCTATTAAACCACTTTGACTAGTTTGACCTTGTGGGGCTTCTAGATGACTCATGCGGGTTCTCCAACTTCACATGGCCATAACTCTCTAACTGTGAGGAGTTATGTGGCGTTACACATACCAATGGAAGTGGAATGACATGTAATATCCATATAGAATAGTCTTTCCTGACAATATATCAAAACTCATACCATTATCCATCAAACAAACATGGTTGCATTACTTAAAACTGGTTTCTCCAACTTCTCATGGCCATAACTCTCTAACTGTGAGGAGTTATGTCACGTTTCACATACCACCGGAAATGGAATGAAATGTACTATCCATCTAGAATAATCTTACATTCAAATATATTAAAACTCATACCATTATACATGAAACAACCTTGGGTCCATTATCCAAACCTTTGTGCTACCAGACTTTCTCCAACGGTTAACATCAATCACTAAAGGTTGACCTCAATATACAATATAAATCTCCAATGGTTGACATCAATGAAAACCAACAATACATACCAACTGTTTATCAACCTAATCCAACTATATGGAAATATCCCCCTTTTGTATTGATGTCAACACCAACATTGATGGCAACACTTAGTCATGATAACATTCATTCTTATACTCCTCATCAATGTGTCTATCTCTCCCCCTTTGACATCAATGGAGAATGGTGACTCCCTTTGGGGCCACTCCCCCTAACTGAACTCTCCTTGGGGTTTCTCCCCCTGTCTACATGCCTTTGATATTTATTTGTGTTTATAAGCTTATGATTACTCTCTCCCCCTTCATATGAATAATATCTCCCCATTTGACAAATGATATCACTCTGAAGTCATATTGCTCATTCTTCCCTTGTGACAACCTATCCCCTTGGAAACATGCCTCTCTGCTCTCCCTGATAAATCTCTCCCCATTTTTCATCAATGGAAAATGTATCTTTCCATCCGAGGTTGCTCCCCCTGACTAAACTATCCTTGGGGATAGTCCCCTTGACTAAACTCTTCTTGAAACTAATCTCCCAACTTGAACTGTCCTCTCTCTGGTGCTTCCTTGTGTAAATCTAAGACATATAATATAATCATTAAAAAACATTCATTTTGAAGTAGAAATTACTTTGAGTCTCTAGCGAATATACTCAAAGGCTTCCAATGGAAGCAATTTTGTAAAGATGTATGCCACTTGTTTTTTTGTTCCCACATACTCAACTTTGATGTTATTCTCTGCAACATGTTCCCGTAGAAAGTGATACTTGATTGGAATGTGCTTTGTCTTGGAGTGCATCACCGGATTCTTTGAGATACTGATGGCACTTTTATTATCACAATAGATTGGAATGGGCTCATCATACTCAACTTGTATATATGTCAGAGTTTGTTTCATCCATAGAACCTATGTAAAACATGTTAATGTTGCAATATATTTTTCTTCTGCTATAGATAAGGATACTAATGATTTTTTCTTGCTAATTCATGATACTAAACACTAACCCAAGTAGATTGCTTCTCCACTGGTGCTTCGTCGGTAATCAATGCAACCTGCCCAATTTGCATCTGTGTAGCCAATAATTGATAGATCCTTTCCTTTTGGATACCATAATCCAAAATCGTATGTTCCTTTGAGATATATGAAAATCCTCTTCATTGCTAATGCATGTGATTCCTTTGGTGTTGCTTGAAATCATGCCACCTGTCCAACTGCTTGCATTATGTCTGATTTGGATGTTGTCACAAATAGTAAGCTACCAATCATTGACCTATATTCCCTCTTTTTTGTAGACTTTTAATCATTATCTTTTCTCAAATTGCAACTAGTTTTCATAGGAGTGGTAACTAGTTTGTAATCTTTCATTCTGAACCTCTTTAGGATTCTTTGATATACTTAGTTTGAGAAGTACAAATTCCTTGGTTGTTTTGACGTATCTGAAGACCCAGAAAAAAGGATAGTTCTCTGAGTAATGATATTTCAAAATAATTATGCATGTCCTTTGTAAATTTATGGCTTAACCTGTCATCAATACTTCCAAAAACAATATCATCAACATGAATTTCAGTTAATAAAATACTACCTTGAGTTACCTTGATGTAGAGGTTGGTGTATGCAATTCCTTTCCATAGCTCATAGGGATTTTTATCATTGTTGTTTCTGAGCATTATTTTGTTTTGAATGTGAACTATTGTATGCACTATATGTGTCCAAGAAATATATGTCAATTTGGAATCCATGCTCTCATCTATTGTGATATATCTTTCCAAACCTGGTAAGTGTTCTTAAGAATCCATCTCTGTCCATACTCTCCAAGACTCTGCTACACAACTGTCCATAATTTTGACTCATATGTCACTGTACTATCATGAAGTACTACTACACCTGATTAATCTATAATATTGTACTTCTTCTAACTGAATGCACTGAATCTATCTACTCAAAAGTCTGCAAGTTGCTCGTAGGATGGTTCTCTGGTCTATCTCAGCTACCTCATAGACTCCCCATGTCTATTATTCATATAATCTGGGAGTCTCTAATCCGGATGGATCATAACAATTCATGCTCTGATGTGTATTCATCATCATCTTCATTGGTAGATTCATCATCTCTCTGAGCTTTGACATCTTTCCTTCTCTTTGTGGATTTATCTCTCACTACAGTGCTTGAAAGTACAATCTCTTGAACATGTTCCTTATTTACTTGCCCTTCTTTTCTTTCAGTTATTTTCCAAAAAAATTGTGTCCCTCATATTTCCTTTTCTCTGTATAATTTTCTTCATCTCGTTTTATTTCCAGTGTTGCAATCTCTAGGACCTGGTCTTTGTTCATCATTTCTTCATGTTTTTAACAACCACTATCAACATACCAACCATGATTTTGTTGCATATCTTATAGAGTGAGTGTGCATTCTTCATTGCTATATTGATTTGGCTTTCTTATCCATGTTCTCTTCTGAGGCTCCTATCTGTGACTGTTGTTGTTATGTTGTGGTTCTCTAGGAGGGACTGTCATTCTATAATATTTGGCCATGCGTCCAAAGTTATTGCACTTGTATCATTCCACTTTAGTGCTCAATGACTCAAACATGTCGTAGCTTCTTCTCTGTGTTTCACTAGACCTTCTTAGATAACCATTTTGTGTATGAATTTCAAAGTTTTTTATGTTCTTTCTATTAGCTCTGCAACTTACATCTTTATGTCCAAAATTATTGCATGCATAACATAAACCAAAAAATATAGTTTGATACTTGGGAGTTGAAGATTTTCTGAAAGGAACTTCTCTTATGAATCCTTCTTGTTCCCGAGGCCTATCTGTTGGTTGTCGATTCTGAAATATGAATCTTCTTGGTGGAGGAGTGTCCATGTAATCTTCCTTGTAGGTCTTCCTATCCCCTTTGATTGTTTCTGCATAACGTTTTCGATATGTTTTGTGTCTTGTTTCTTTGGATCTTGATCCATTTTCTATCTGATTGTATCCAAGTCTGGACTTGTCATGATTAGGCCTTTGACTGCTGATAATGCCATCCAAAACTTTCGAGTTGTTCTACATATTTTTCTTTTGAAGATCCTTTCTCAATGTGACAATCTCTGCTTCCAAATTTTCAATGATCCTATCTCTTTATTCTAAATGTTCTTTGAGTGCTTCTTCAATTATTTTATATTATACTATTTGAACCTTCAATTCCATGATGATTTTCTCTAGTTCTTGAGTGTCTTATTTCTTGTCTAGTTCTGCTTGTAGCTTCTTGTTTTTCCTCTTTTCTCTTCTTATAACTTCTATGGCAGTCAACAATTCTTCTCGGTAGTCAACTTATGCCTCTTAATATTCTTCTTCGATGTCTTCTTTATCATAGTCTTCTACTTCCATGAATAGAACTCTTTATGTCTCACTGTCACTGACTTCATCTTCATCTGATGAGGAGACGTCTTCTTTGGTGCATAATATTTTCTTGAAAACTTTCTTTGTGGTTGCTTTTCCTTTATATGTTTATTTTATATTTGAGTAATCTTCATCATTCCCCTTATTTTTCTTATGAAGACATTTGTTAGCAAATTGACCAATACCATCACAATTAAAACAAATCAAAGGAAGCTTACCTTTATATCTGTCGTTGGTTCCCTTGTTCAATATCTTGACAAAGTTGGTCATTTCTTCATCATCTTCTGAGATGTCACTGTTGTTGTTATGTTCTTTTTCTTTTTTCTTTCCATTGTTCTTTGACCTTTTGGATGATTTGAAAGTTGCTTCTTTAATATCTAGATTTTCCTGTTCAATTCTCATTTCATATGTTGATTCTATATCTTCTCTTTCGTCTAGTGCTGATATCTTAGGATCAAATCTCATAAGAAGAGATATTAGTACCTTTTAAACAATTACAAATTATTTAATTTCTTCTCCTAATTCTATGATTTCATTTACTGTTTCATCGACTCGTAAGAAGTAAGTTGCAATATTATCATCTTCCTTCATCATTAGTTGTTCGAGTTGACCTCTGCAAGTTTGAAGCTCTGCTGCTTTGACTTTTGAATCTCCTTCATAAATATTTTGAAGTTTGTCCCAAATATCTTTAACTTATTTGCATTACATAAATTTGGTGTATATCGATTCACCAAGACCATTCATAAGGGCATTTGTGGCTTTGGAATTATTTTGACCGATTTTTATTTCTCTTTCACTTGTTGGAAAAACTGTTGATTCTTTGTATCCATCTACTATAGATTGCCAAATTTCAAATCCATGTGCTTGTATATATGTTTTCATCCTTCTGCTCCAGAATGCATACTTTTTTCCATCAAACTGTGGTATTCCATGTTTATACATGTTGTTTCTCTCCATGATCTACCCTTCAGTGGTTAAACTGATTCTTGAAGGAACCGACTTTGATACAAATTGTTCGATTACTGAGAAGGGGGGTGAATCAATAATAGAGAAATTCAATCTTTTTTTTAACAACAATATGTAAGTGTTATATCAATGTAGCATTATCATCCAATAGTTTCATAGTAAATAAACAATGAAAAAAATGAACAATCTTACACATACACAATACACCAATGTTTTTACGTGGAAACCAAAGAGGGAGAAAAACACATAATTATTTTTCTTATATATCTTTAAGAATTACATTCATTGGAAGCATTGACTTTCTTTGTTTTCTAGCTGCAACTGGAAGGAGGTTCCGACCCCCTAGTTTCTTAGGCTACAACCTGAGGGAAGCTCCAACTCCCCAATTCTCTGGCTACAACCAGAAGGAGGCTACAACCCCCTATGCTATCTGGCTACAACTGGAAGGTGACTACAACCACATGTCCTTGCCCCATCCAACCACCTTGATGTAGAAGTAGAACGATGGAACCAATGTCACATTATCACTCTGAGATATATTGATGTAAACCTGTACCAATAACCTGAACCATGCATCAAACTGTACCTCAACCTGTACCATAAACAAGCGCATCAACCATGCACCAAACTGTACCAAAAAACCTGTAATCAACATGTAATCAACCTGTACCGTAAACAAGTGCATCAACCATGCACCAACCTGTACCTCAACCTGTACCATGAACAAGTGCATCAACCATGCACCAAACCTGTACAAATAACTTGTCACAACAACATATCCAAACAACCTATCTCATCATTCTTATCAACCAAATCAGATATAGTCACCAAGATCAATCACCAAGACAACTCTCAAAGATGTGCATCAACTAAGCATAACACAACAACTCATAATCATCACCAAGATCAATCACCAAGACAACTCTCAAAGATGTGCATAAACCAAGCATAACACAACAACTCATAATCATCACCAAGATCAATATGTGCTTCTAATAATATACCAAGACAAGTATGCTACATCATCCATAAACCATGTTTCAACAATACTACTAACAAGTTCCTCCAACCATGTACCAATCATGTATCAAATACTCATCAACTATGACTCATCAATATGTACCAACATCATCAACTATACACCTCATGTATGTGCCAACTCATCAACTACTTGTCTCAACCATGTACCCAACATGTATCTCAAACAAAATCCC
>ML781158.1:634117-674402 GCA_009831015.1 Picea engelmannii | reverse complement strand
AGTTAAACCACGGAGGGTTAGTCCCCGTAGCTCACCCGAATGCGACCTCGTGCGTAACCCCTGTGTTAGAGGGGGATCCCAGGCAGACTTATACGATGATTGGATTTGACTCTCCCTAACTCAGGATGCTACTGTTTGTTTTGAAAACTTTGGAGAGTTATGCTCACAGCCCTAATCCAAAGTACTAAGTCTATTCTACTGTTGGTGGAGGATCCTAGAAAATAAAAAGTTCTAGATAACTTTTAATTAGCGTTGATTTTGTGGCTGTTATTTACGCAAAAGGGGTGCATGGAAGTGAAACGAATGGAATTATGACTCAGTCCCAAAAATGCATCAAATATGATAAGCATTCATTTCTTTTCGATGAACATCTATCTAAGGGAGAGAGAGAGTTCTTTTTCACTAACAAGCACGAACAAGGAATGTCCTCAAACAATTCTTTTTCTCAATCAAATCTTGATGTAATGCTTAAGCTTTTGAGATACCTTCTAACATGCACAATCAATCAAGAATATGCTTTTCATTGTTTGCATACGAATAATGATCAATTCAACACAATGCTTGTCTTGCTAATTATCTTCTCGTATGAATGAAAATCAAACTAGTACAAGAAGAAGTCATACAAACAATACACCCTTTGTTGCAATCAACACAAAAAGAAAAAGAAGAGAAACAATCAAAGAGAAAACAAACTTCAACCCAAAAGCAAAAAGTTGAAGAATAATGACCTTGACTAAACTCAAGATGAAGAGATCTATAGGCCTTTGATGACCTTCACCAGGATTTTTACTCATCTGAACAGAGAGAAAGACAATGCATGGGTTTTGGACCTCAATCAACAGAAAACTCAATCACAGTAGCGAAGAAGGCTACAAAATCCAAATAGTAAGATGTTTGTTCTTCAAGCAAAAGACAGATGCCAAGGATGGAAAAGAAGGAGCATTGACTCACTAGGTTACTTAGGAAGGGAGACACAGAGGGAAACCCTGAAAAATGTAGTTCTGGAAGGTTTTCTGGCCAAAAAGAGGTTGCCGCTCTGTTGCCAAAGGCAAGGAGCATTATAGCACTCTGTGTAAGTCTATAGGGGAGCGTTGGCACTCTGCTAACACTGAGACAAGGGCGCCAGGTTCAAAAACTCCCGAAAATGTTAAAAAATTCCAAAAATTGCAATCCAAACTCGACAACTATGCTGAGTATGATGAGGTAAGGAGCCAATTAGCTCATGAAACCAATAAAAAGAGGAGTGAACCAGGTCTGAAACAATCAAGGGGCAGAACAAGGTCAATGAGGAGAAATCAAAACAAGAAGTTTCGATTTGAGGCTATCTCCCCAGTGGAGTCGCCAGTTTCTGTTGTAGGAAAATCTCCCTACGGACATGTAGATGAACTCTAAGAGCTTGACCTTAACTCTAAGACAGAAAATGATTAACGTGGACACTGACTTCCATTCAAATCTATCCAAACTAACACATGAGAAGGAAGGATAACAACAGTACCTTTTTATCGATGTTTGTCTCTGCACGCTCCAAGTTGCGCTTCGATCCTTTGTTCCTTGTTGAATCCTGTGGACAAACGAAATATGACCACTTCCTACTCTATTGATATTAGCTTGTAAACAGATCTATCTATCAATGATAAGTTCATGTAACATTAGACACAAACTAGAAAGAAACAGGCCAAGCGTCTCATATTGATGAGAATAACGACAACAGTACTTACAATCGTAGATGCGAATGCGACAGCTTCGTCAAGTCCCCTTCATCTAACCCTTGCTCGAAAGATCCACAACCTGGATGACAACAGCTTCACTGATCACTCTCCTTTGGCTGATTGTGTGTTTCCTCCAAGATCATAGGTTTCATACTAGCAATTCTTCCCCCCAATCAACTCTGTTCCAGCATCACTTATGAGATCATAAGTTTGGTGTGATTCTTCTTTTTCCATCCCTCTTTCACCATTAGAAATCTTGCTTATATAGCCTTGGAGAGGCTTTAACCACTTGATATATTCTTGGGGAAGTTGAGGATTTTCCTCCTTCAGTTGAGGATCTACCCTAAGATCATGGCTGGACTAGGGATTCGAATCCAACTGCCTTCCAAGAATGAAAATATGCTTCCCCCATTCATCTCAACAGCTTAACAACTGCCCAAAATAGGTAGCGCTCCCTCAAAAGGGCCATCAGAGCGTTGTAGCACTCCCTAGTAGGATTTCGGGGGGCGCCAGTGCTCTCAAAATCTATAACGCTCCCTCAAAAGGGCCAGAGGAGATTTATAACGCTCCCTAACAGTGTAAGGGGGAGCGTTGGCACTCTGAGAAGAGGTATAGGGGAGCGCTCTCCTCCAAAACTCAGTTTTTTGGGTGCTTTCAGATGGAAAAAGGTTTGCAAGCCTGCTGACTCATTTCTCCTCTTCTAAATCAAATGTTTGAGGTGTTTCAAGTGTCTTTCTCATGTCGTTATAGGCACGACATAGGCATCATGGAAGCATGCTTTCTCCGACACTTGCGACACTTGTGAGCAACATGCGACACTTGCGACCTTGTGAGCCACATGCGACACTTATCCAATTGAGTAAATTTGATGTGTAACATTAGGAGTCGAAGCTGTCTGAGGAGGTTTGGGACCCTAATGTTGCGTGTTGTTGTAGCGAGGATGTTTCTTCTTGGGATACTTGGGTTTATCTTTCTGCTGGGAAACTAAGGCTTTGTTGGAGGTACTTGTAGTGCTAATCACTCCAAGTTGTACAAGCTTATCTTCCTCTCTAATCAAAGCAACACAAAAGGACTCAAGAGTGGTTTTTTTATAAGCTTTCTCTATAGCCTCTCTCATGGCATAAAAGGTAGATACAAACAAGGAATATACACTACCTAGCTTAGAAAGAATAAGATAGATGCAACACTCTTCCTCCATTTTTATCTCACATTCTTCACATAAAATTCTGAGTGTTTTAAATTTATATAGATAGTCTCCAAGGCAAGAAAAATCACTTGGACTTAAGGTCAGTATTTGATTTTCTAACTGTTGTGCTCGAATAATATTGAGTTTACCAAACACAGATTCAATATTTTCCCAAGCTTCTTTGGGGTCATCAATTTCTGTAAGGTGGAACCATAAATTAGGAGAGATGGACATTCCGATTAGTCCACATGCTTCGTGACTCCTATTATCCCATTTGACTTTCTTATCATCATTAGTGGGTGCTTTTTCCTTTCCCAAGGTAACCTGATACAAGCCTTTACCTCTTAATAAATCTTCCATGTGAGATTTCCATTGGAAGTAGTTGGTGCTAGTAAGAAAAATATTACTGGAAGAAACCATATTAAATCTCTAGATAACATGGATTTAAAAACTGAAACTGATGTTCTGGATGGAGAGATCTCGAAAAGTTAGGGGGTTTTAAAAAAAAACGGCATTGAAAATGGACTTTGGATGTGAGAGTTATGCCCTTTTAAAAAAATGCATAAATGATAACCAAAGGACCACGTGGTGGTGCAAGTTGATTTATGAAGTGACCCACTTTTATAAAGAGAAGTGGGGATCATTTTTACAATGAAGTTACTTCATGCAAAATAAAAAATAAAATATTAAAACTACTTATATTGATTCACTTTTATACTTGAAGTGAAATACACTTTACAATTTTAGCATGATCTTTTTTCAAAAAGAAGTAACAAAAGAGAGACTTGAACTCAAGACCTCTTACTTAATAAGACAACTTTTAACCAAATGGTCTAGCAAAACATATTGTATTGTTTCGCAAGAGGATTGTTGTTGTTGACAACCTTAGAGAGCGTGCTAAAAAAAACTATTTTCAAACAAGAAAATAATTTCGCTTCTTGATAACAACAAGGGTTAGATCTCAGTTAGCTTACCCAGAATATGCACATTTTTCTATCTGTTTCTAATTTTACGAGATCACACAGGGTGCGGGAAAAAGAGCATACGTAGATCTAAAAGTGTAGCAACCCAGAAACAAATAATATAAAACCGAAATATAACCAAAATAATACTCTGCAAAAAAATTTAAAAATGTGTATTCAAGGTTTATACCTCTAGATCTGACTGAAATGGTCGTATATAGGGCAAACAAAAACCTTTTCGAGTGAAACAAAAAGTGTTCATGACTGAAACGAGCGCTCCAGATAGGAGCGAGTCTTCAAATATGAGTGAGTCTTCAAATAGGCTATGATACCATGTTTGACAACACATGTATTCCAACATAGGACAAACACCTTCAGTAACCACTCACATAACCAAATCAAAGATCAACACATCGATGTTTTCACGTGGTAAAACCCCTACGGGGAAAAATCCACGACCCCAGCCAACGCGACCACTTGGAGCAGTTTATTAATGCAAAAGAAAAATATTACAAAGAGATTATACAAGAGAGTTTCTCATAATCAATCATCAGAAAATGACCCTCCATGCTCTTTAAATAGAGATCATGGAACAATTGGGTGTTAAGTCACAGATTAATGATCTTTAAGATCGAGGAGAGTATGAACCATCAGATCATTATATGTCAGGAACATATCTTGACCGTCAGATTTCCTAATTAGAAATTCATACTAATGCATACTAAAGAAACACACTAAGAAACACACTTTTACCTAACGACACATTAGACCAAGTAGATCTTAACTAACTCTTATGTGTCTAAATATCATAACACTCCATAGTGAAATTGGACATTGGAAAATTCCCAAAATGTTGTGGGTCTAAAGAATCTAACATATTTATGACACTAGGAGGGTTGAAGATGAAAATCACTTTCTCTTAGAATGTCCTATGTACACCCATATTAGATCACAATTTCAAATATTTGTCACAATATCAACCTTCCTAACCTTCTAATTCATCAAAACTATGGTGATCTTGGAACACACTTCTCTTACTATTTTTTGAGCACATATATAAAATTTTCAAGAAATACAAACAATTCCTTACCTTTCTTAAAGTCCTATATGCCAAATCTCATTTGAGTGGATGTTAACCACCACCACCACCATCATAATCATCATCATCATCCTCACATAGTTATTTAATATATGGATACATGAAAATATTTAATACAATGAAGAGAATAATATCTTTAATCACAAGATGTAAATTATATTTATAATTTACAATAAATGGAAAACGTTTCATTTATTAAATTTCTTATATTTTATTTTTAATAATATTCAAAAAATTATAAAAGGTAAAACATAATAAATATAAAATAAATTTTCACAAATCATTTAAAGTTATATATGAAACACAATCTTTAAGTTTTTGTTTATATACATGGTTTTCAAGACAAAGAAAAAAGAATACATTTTAAAAAAGGTTGCATGGCAACATATACATGTCGCTATGCAAGATTGCAACATATCTAAATAAAAAATTTATAATAAGTGGCATGTATAATAAGTGAAATATCTAAATAAAAAATTTAATGCAAATATAAAATGAAGAAAAAAAATATTATAACAACATTTAAAATAAATAAATAATAATATAAAATATATAGAAATCAAATCATAATATCTCAATTTCTTCGTCCAAATGAAGATTGTCTCTACCTTTTTATAAGCTAGCCTTATTTCCAAGGATTTTGAATCCAAAGTATACAAATTTAATGTAAAACAATGTCTTGCTATATACAAAATCAATTAAAATGTAGCAAATTAGATGAAAATTTAATATTAAAAATTATGCATGGTATTAATGTAACAAATTGGATGGAAATTTAATGGTGGAAAGTATGGATGGGTATTAATACGGTGGTGACAAATGAATCCGCGATGAATCGAAACCTTGTAATTCCTTGTTTTTCTTATTATAATTTTTATTAAATTATGGATAGAGAATTATATTTTTATTTAAAAATATTCCAATTATTATTTTAATTGAAAGCTAAGAAATCTCAATTACATTTACATATTTTTACAATTGATTTTTTTATTTGAAACTTATCAAAGTATCAACATTGTGAACACTAGAAGGTGAGTCTTCGTAATCCCCATACTTTTGAGCATTGTATTTCCCACTCTCTATTTCATGCAGATTTTATTTTAAGAACAAACACAATATATGGACGGTTTAAAAACTTTGGAAAATTAGTCTGTTAGACTTATCTCTATTTCATACAAACTTTACTTCACTAGATATACAATAAACATTCGATTGATAACTTTGTTTTTTAAAAGGAAAAATGGGGAATAATAACCAACGAAATTACACCAAATGCAACAATAAAAATTACCCATTTATTATTTTGTTTTTTAGTTTAACAAAATAATCTATTATAAAGTAACTTACAAGAGTTATCATAGAGTATTTTTTTTGATTTGTCAAATTTTCAAATAGCGAGCTCGAAACATTCTTCACATTGATTTGTCAATTTTTGAATAGTTCATTCGTTGACCATCCTACTAACTTCAATGGGTATTTTCTTTCCCCAAGGACCTCCTAGTTGCAATGGGGTTGTATCAAAGGTACCAACTAACAAATGAAAAGAGAGCGCAACTATTAAACTTGTGAGAAAATTCCCACCTAAGGACACTCCTTAGTAGACCAAATTCATCAACAATCACCAATAGAAAGTATAGTATTACGATAACCATCCAGCATTAGGGTACAATAAGTGTGAGCTCTATAGCTCAAGCATTGATTTTATAGGCTTTGTGGCTCAAGCCACTTGTCCATATCATGCAACAACATAATTTATGAATTAACGAATTATCTATTATTCACCCACCCGCGTGTCATTGACATGCACAAGTGCACAATTAACTTCTCATTTAAAAATATAAATTAGTGATTATTCATCACCTAACTAACTAGTACACTTCCTATTTTTACTCCTAGATTTTTCATTGATCTCATTCTCTCTTCCTATTTGAGTGGGCACACATGTATTCACTACTCTTGTTAGTTATTAAATCTCTTTAATATATCCCAAGCCCACTTTTCTTTTCCCACTCTTCTATTTGAATTTAAATTTCTTGTTTCTCTTTCTTCTCCTTGATTTGTGGTGCACTAATAATTAATTTCTAGTTAATTAAAAATAATTTATTTTCCATTTAATGAACATTCTAAAATGCATTTGTTTTTTTAATTGATTTTAATTAAAATATTTTATTTCTCCTTGCAGTGAGATACTTAAAAACCTATATGCTCAATCATATAATCATATATTTAAACTTTTTCTCTTTTAACTAAAACACATAAGTTAGTTAATTATTTTTCTTATGTATGCACAACAACTTCAATTGATACCAAGGGTTTCATGCTTCATTGTGTCCTTCAAGAATTACCTTTCAGTATGTATCATGGGTGTCGTGTTCATACATTTTATTCAAACATCTAACTTTTTTTGGTGGTGGAATTCGTGCAACAATTTAGACCGTGTTAACTTAAATTGTGTAGTGTTACTGATCTAGAACCCTTTGTAATTGTACATATAGGCTGGTGAAACGAATTGGTACCAAGTGAAAATGTAATGTATATGTATAGGCTAGTGATCCGTTGACACCTATTTATTGTGTTGTGCGCATCATAGTAAGTGCACAGAGAATTGTTATAAAGATAGGGTGCACGCATTTTGTGTGTTGCGAGCACCTGGGTATGCGCATATTTCACTATGTTGCACGCACATGGGTAAGTGCGCATATTGCACTGCGTTGCGTGCACTTAGGTTAGTGCGTGAGAATGAATGGATATGTATGGAGGTCATAAATCTTGTGTGATTATGAGGCTAGTGAGCCTAGAAGAAGATAAGCCAATGCACTTATCCATGCAAATTTAATCATGATTATTAATATAATATTGCATCACTACACATTGACTGACTCAGACAAAAAATAAATTGGGGGGGGGGATACTCCACCGAAAAAGGGAAAATGGGGTGAGTTGTGAGTCTTGGGGAATTTTAATAATATTTTTGGGAAAAGTGTAATGTCAGATATATATTATTTTTATCCTAAGTTCTCGGGGGTAGGGAACGGGTCGCCAAGTGGATTAAAGCTACTTTTGAAGGTGACAAGTGTCAAGTGGAAGGCAAGCAATATATGTTGTTGGCCTTAGTGTGTTTTGGTGGGGATGATGATTATTATTGCATGGGACATGATCCAAGATTTAGGGAAAAAATATTTCATGTAACATGCTCTCGTGAGCAGAGGGACGGTCAGACTGCATGGAAAATCTGATTATTACCCTATCTGCCCAGAGAATCTTGTAAGGGGTTGTGGTGGTGTAACCATAATTATACTCTCAAATATTCAAGTTGAAATACCATGAGAAGTCTCTCTGGGTGAGAGACTAGTTGTTGTGAAGAGGTCACTAGACTTGAAAGGATACTCTCAAGGTGAGAGTATTGGTGGGGGTGGTTCCCTGGTGTGTTGGACATTAGTCGCAAGGATATGAGATCTCTTGTCCGGCTTGTTATTGGTATCCCTAGGAAGGGAAGTGGGGAAACTATAGGATTGTTCAATAGAGAAGGGGCACAATTCCTTAGGTGTGACACATTCATGGGGAATGAGGGGTTGTCGGCTAGCTGCAACAATGGGCACCTAGGACTAGGAAATATTGTTGAGTTTCAGAACATAGCTTATTGTTAGGAACCATTTTTTCCCTGGGGGAGTTGTGCCCTAGTTCGAGGGTGACTTGTTGTTGAAAGCTTGTGAGAAACAACGTCTATGGATGAGAGGAACGTATGAGTCAAGACTAAATTTGGTGAATTTCATTTAATATAAGTGTTCCTTATGTACTTGTATTGGTTACTATGTGCATTTTTGTCTATGTTTGACATGGGTTAAATTCTTGTATGTGTTACATATAAGTATTTCTTGTTATTCTATTATTTGTTTCTTTTTCATGTAAGTATGGTGCTTATAGCCTATATTTGTAGTTGTGCATATAAATGACCAATGTGGTTAGTCTTTCTTGTTAATTTATCCTTGTGATTTTGGTTATGAGTCATCAAGGAAAGAATTGAGTGGTCAGGTGCACATGGTTGTAGCCTGTGTGCATTAATAGGATGGAATTCATGTGTGCATTTAAGGAAATACACCCCGCACATAGTGAAATTAGAAGCGGCGCATGAATCCTAGATGTATGTGTGCACAATTATGTTGTGTGATTAGTATGCTAGTGCACACAGTTAGTGAGTTACTTTCACTCCTTAATGCTGAGTTAAAAAGAGAATGTTGCTTCCGATGTTACAAGTTGCATGGCATGACTCAAGTTTGGGCTAAGCGCATTACTTCAAGAGATACTACACAAATTGTGTTTAAAGTAGATTTTGCGTAGTGTACTTCTAGAGTAACATTGGTCAGTGATATGTTGGGAATGTTATAGTTTGGGTTGACTTAGTGTTCTTGAAGTTGATTTTGTGTGACGTGGTCCAGGCTGGGGTGACTGGGTACGTTACAAATTGGTATCAGAGCTTTGTCAAAATGTTTTATGAAGCAGCATGGTCCATCTTGGGTGGTTGGGGATGTTACATTATGGTATCATAGATATTGGTTCAACATTGGACTTGTATGGTCCACATATTAGCATGAAAAAATGTGTGCGTTAAGAATTGGTGTTTCACAGTGCATAGTTTAGTTTGCATGGAAAGATATTGGCACACGATATAGAGTTGTGATGCATGCAAGAACAGAGATGTGCAAGTGTGCACACTTGAGTTTGGAATGTTAATATCATCCAGGAAATCCAAGAGAAAGGATTCTAACAAAATGGTGCAAATGTTTCATGTAGTTATTTCATGAAACCATCTAACAAATCTTAATTGCTTGCACATTTTGCAGAATTTTGAGTGAATAGAGTAGGATAGAGTTAGTGTAGAAGGTTAAAAGCATGGAACATACATAGAGGAATTATAGTCCTAACGATGAATTCGAAGATCCATATGTCGGTTTGGGTGTCGATGGTACATAATCCAAGGGGGAGCGCATGAACTTGATAGAAACGGTAAAATTATTGCAAAAATATGTCCAGAGGTATAAGGATGATAATGAAAGACTTATGAGAGCCAAGAAACAACAAGATGACTTCAATGTCAAATTGATGCAAAGTCTATATAGAATAGAAAGGAAAATGAATAAGGAGACAAAAACGAGTAGATAAAGATATTGCAAATCTCATGATGAAAAAAAAGAGAATAAAGAAGTACTGGTAAGCATTCTTTCAGGAAAGCGTGCAATAGTTTAAGTCCATCTCCTATCAAAAAGAATAACAGAATGACTGGGGTGGGAGAAATACAGGGAGAAATGAATAAGATCACACCTCCTACCTTTGATGGTGAGAGCAAGAAGGACAAAGATGCGGAGACCTAGTTGTTGGGTATGAGGAAATACTTCTAGCTGCACAACTATTCTGCGCAGGCAGAAGGGAGAATTGCTATATATCAATTGAAGGGAATGACATAAATGTTGTGGGATAAGTATGTGAAAGTGAAACACATTTATGAGAATAAAGTGACTTGGAGATAGTTCAAGAGGTACTTCCAAAATAAATACTTAACCAAGCGGTATTGTGATAGGAAAATGAAAGAGTTATTCGAACTCAATCTTGAGAGTATGATGATTGATGAGTATGAAATAATATTTTTAGAACTGTTGCATTATGTGCCTTTTATCAAGGATGAACACATGAAGATTCAGATATATTTGAGTGGGTTTCCCTCATTTATTAGTGACAATATACAATATGATGACACTAAGACGTTAGAAGAAACCATAAGACATGCTAAGTGTCCTTATGAGCAACAAAGGGGAAGGAAAAATTTCCAAAAGGTTTGGGAAGATAAGATGAAAAGTAAGGTGGAATAGAGGAAGAAGGGAGCTAAGCCATCATTTTTTAGAAATACTGCACAAGGGAAGAAGACTCTTCAGGAGCCAAGAATATTGGAAATAGTGGGGAAAAAGGCATGAAAACAACCTATGCAATGTTGTGGTTGTGGAGGAAATCATATGCATAGAGATTTTCCTCAAAGAGGTAACAAAGCGAGGACTGCACAAAGTGTACAACAAGCTGCGACAATGGAAGACATGGGTGTGACAAGGATTTACATTGTGCTACATAACAATAAGGATGAGTTCCAATCATACATGATCGAGATGGAAGGTAATATTAATGACCAAACCATTGTTATTTTAATTGACTCAGGAGCTAGTCATAGTTATCTAGATCCTAATATGGTGGAAAGATTCCATCTTTCAATAAGCAATCTTGGAAAATCGTGGTTGGTGCAATTAGCTACATGAGAAAAAAGGAAAATAAATACATCGTTAAGGCATGTTCATTGGAGATGAATGGACTATGCACAAAGGTTAATTTGAATATTATACCTTTGGGATCGTATGATTTACTCATTGGTATGGATTGGTTGGATGAGCACCATGTTGTCCTCAATTGTTACAGTAAGGCCACATTTACTTTCCTGGATGAGTAATGAAATTTGAGGTCAGTTAAAGGAATTCCAATATTTGTGTAATACCCCTAGGAGAAACCCCAATTGTACATATAAATGTAACTATAATTTACATATAATTTGGTGATATGAAGGAACAATATTGACGCATCCGCACTCTCGGGCACGTCTTCTCCCACAAGATCTTCTTTCTTTCCTTGGCCCGAAGAACCCCAAGGTTCTTCTATTTCCCTATCGGGAAATCTGCATCCACAGGTTCTCTTCTCGCGATCCCCCTCTCTTGAATTATCGGGGAATAAGAACTCGTGATTTCATGAGTTCAAAGGTTGAGCACTGGGTCCTCGAATCCCCGAGACCTGATATGTCAGTCAGCGCTGACTTCCTCTTTCCTTTATCGGGGCTTCGGCTCTATCGCAGCTTTGCTACTTGTAACACCGAACACTCGGTTTTTTCAACCCCCGATACCCGATGCGCCGAAATGCCGATGTGCACTTCAGGACTTCAGACTTCACGGGGTCGCGAATCTTAACGCCAATATTTCGAGACTTCTTGCGGCGAGATCCCGATGACTCCGTGCCACCTGTACTCCACTAACTCATGTGGCCCCACACTACTTACATGACTGTCGGGATATCGCGTATCGTAATATCGCGACTTCCGTTGCAATAATTTAGAGTCTCAACTCACGAGATCCCGATATGTCGACCCACAAGTAGATCCAACGATCCTCGTGATTCTAATAAACGCACCTTCCTCCTGAACTTCAAACCTTTCGGAAATGTAACATCATATCTCCCCTGAAACTTTCCAAGATCTAACAGTTCTCGGAAACTCGCGGATCCTCCTCAGAGAATGTTGACCGTCTATCCTTTCTGATGAAATCTATGAAATGGTTGAGTGTTTCTCCATGAAACTTGTTCACTTGCTCGCCAACCTGCGACGCTTCCCTCATATTTTCAACAACAGCTTCCCTGCGCTTATCCTTCAATAAATTCGAAGGCCTGCTCCTCTTTATCTTTCCCACTGACTCGAAAGTCCTCTGAGAACTTTTTGCACGCACTCCTTGCGGAAAACCTTCAACAACTATCTAAGTGTTGAAGCTCTCTCTCTCTCTCTCTCTCTCGACTCTGCACACTCCTGCAGCAACAGTCTTCAATACCCTCGCTCAGAGTCGCAACTTAGAGACTTAGCTTAGCCTGTGCACTCCTTGCACTGCTTCTGTAACCCACTTTCACTATTGGGTGAATGAGAACAAAAGTTAACTATTTGAGCCTACTGTCCACGCACTCCTTGCGGACGACTTCAACTGCACTCCTTGTAGGAATCCTTGCTCAAACAGAGAAACAATTGACACTCATTCTCACTTCCTCTCAGACTTCAGTTCCGCCATGAAATCATATACACAACATATGAAAGCAAATGTATAACGGAAAGCAAACATTCATGAGCATAACATCAATACACAGAGAAACAACACATAACCATGAATTTGAATCAAAGCTTTCTTCTATTAATTCAAAAATCAGTACATGGTTGTTCTTCCTACAATTCTCTACATGCTCTTCTTTTCTGAATGCTCTCTAATGATACAATGCACAATGAGGGTGTCTATATCTCATTTCCCTCTTACGCTCCTAAAGCTATCAAATCTAGAATTAAATTCCTACCTAACAACATTAAATCTATTAAATGTCGACTATCTACTAAGGACGAGAGCTATCTGCTCAAGTTCCATTAAAATACACAAGTGTGCCGCATCTTAAATGACTTCATTAAAGACTTGCGCAACAATCTCAAAGTGTTTTCAAAATTTGGTGCTGGCTTGTCCAGCTGTCCTCCGCTTTCGCGCTGGCTCTCTTGACATGGGCGATGCTCCTGCATCATACTCCCTCGCTTGAAAAATTTCATGGGCTCCTATCCATGAGCTCCTGCACGGTTTGTCCATGCTTTTGTATCACTGCTTCAGTCTCCTAGCTGGCATCTTCAACTAGATGGTTCTTCCACTTGACCAGATACTCATAGTATTCCCTTCGCCTGGTCTTCTTACCCACTCTCTTGTCCAGTATGCATTCCATCTGCGGCTTCTCTGCAACTGGCATATGTTTCACCCACTGGATCACTGATTCATCGTCTCCAGTTTCTACTTCTCCTACTCTGTATGGGTATAAATCTGCGATATTGAATATCGAAGATATTCCGATCCTGTCTGGTAACTCAATCTCGTAAGCATTTTCCCCAAAATTTCTCAAGACCTTGCATGGTCCGATTTTCTTCATCTTCAACTTATTATATGTTCCCCTTGGGAACCTTTCCTTCCTCAAGTGTGCCAGAACCAGATCACCAACTTCAAACTGAAGTTGTCTCTGATGTTGATCTGCTCTACGCTTGTACCCCTGGCTTGAACTTTGTAGTCGCTACTTCATCTGGTGGTGAAGTTCTTTCATCGCCTCAAAAAATTCTTTTGCACTAGCGCTGCTAGTAGCAGTCTGTTCTGAATCCCACAATTCAAAAAATCCTCTCGGCTGCATTCCATACACAACCTGAAATGGACTTCTGCCTGTGCTCCGATTCACCGAATCATTGTATGCAAACTTGACCTGTGGAAATATATTGTCCCAACTGCTGTGGTGCTCCGTCACCAAGCTTCTCAGCAAGTCTCCCAGACTTCTGTTGACCACTTCTGTTTTTCCATCTGTCTGAGGATGATAAGCAGAACTAAACGCCAAGTTAGTTCCCAGCTTCTTCCATAAGTTCCTCCAAAAATTCCCTATGAATTTGGTATCTCTGTCCGAAACTATGCTTTTCGGCAATCCGTGAAGTCAAATGACCTCCTTGAAGAACAGATTTGTGATGTGAGTCGCATCGCTGGTATTTTGGCATGGGATGAAGTGTGCCATCTTAGAAAACCTATCCACTACCACAAAGATTGAATCTACACCTCTTTGTGTCCTTGGCAACCCCAATACAAAATCCATGCTCACCACCTCCCATGGCCTCTCTGGTATGGGAAATGGCTGATATAAAACTAAATTCTGCTTTCTCAACGAACCTCTTGACATCTTCTCGCATCCCTAGCTAAAAGTAAGATTCCTTCAAGTTCGCGAATGTTTTGTCATGGCCAAAGTGTCTTGCTAATCCACCACTGTGTTTCTCCTTTAATAGATTCTCCCTCATGGAGCATTTCGGAATACACAGTTGATTTCCTCTGAACAACAATCCCTCCTGGATCATATAATCTATCCAAGGACTCCTATCTCTAAGAAATGGATTCTCAGTTGCTTCGTACGCCTCTGCAAAATCTGCATCACCTGCGTACATGTCCCTGAGATTATCAAAACCCAATGTTTTTACTTGGAACTCCTGCAACAACAAACACTTCCTACTCAAAGCATCGGCCACTTTGTTAGCAGTACCCGAAATGTGTTTAATCACAAATGTGAAATTTTGCATATACTCTACCCATTTTGCATGTTTCTGATTCAACTTCTCCTGTTGAGTCACAAACTGCAGTACATGATTATCACTGTACAATACAAATTCCTTTGGGGTCAAGTAATTCCTCCACTTCTTCAATGCCTGGATGATAGAATAGAATTCTTTATCATACGTGGAGTATTTCAGTTTCACCTCATCCATCTTTTCGCTGAAATATGCAACCGGCTTGTCCTCCTGACTCAAGACCGCTCCTATGGCAAACCTACTTGCATCACATTTCACCTGAAATGTCTTCAGGAAATCCGGCAACACCAACACTGGTTTCTCCGTGATCTTCCGCTTCAACAAGTTAAAGCTCTTATCATCCTCATCCATCCAGTGAAAAGACTTGTGCCTCTTCTTCACTGTATCCATCATTGCTGCACTAATCCCACTGAAATTCCTGATGAACTTCCGGTAGAAACTAGCCAAGCCATGAAAACTTCTCACCTCGAAAATATTTCTCGGTGATGGCCAATTCTTAATCACTTCCACCTTATCCGGATCCATCCTCAACTCATTTGCCGAAATAACAAAACCCAAGTAAATGAGTTATGTCTTCATGAATGAGTACTTCTTCATATTTATCAACAACTTCTCTTGTTGTAGCTTCCTCATCACAATAGCCAAATGCTTCAAGTGTTCTGCCATTGACTTACTGTAAATCAGTATGTCATCCAAATACACAATGATGAATTTCCCAATGAATTCCCTCAGGACTTCATTCATCAACCTCATAAAGGTACTTGGCGCATTCGTCAAGACAAATGGCATAAAAAGCCATTCATATAGTCCTTCATTGGTTTTGAAGGCTGTCTTCCATTCATCACCTTCCCTCATGCGAATCTGGTGGTATCCGCTTTTCAAATCTATCTTTGAAAAATACCTTGCCCCACTCAGGAAATCCATCAGATCATCCATTCTCGGCAATGGGAATCTGTACCTGATGGTTATTTTGTTAATGTCTCTGGAATCAGTGCACATTCTCCAGCCTCCATCTTTCTTAGGGATGAGTACCATTGGAACGGCACATGGACTCAAACTTTCCCTGACCAATCCCTTGTCCAACAACTCCTGGACCTGCTTCTTAACCTCCTCATTCTCTTGAGGCATCAACCTGTACATGGCTTTGTTTGGAAAACTGGCCCCTGGTATGAGATCAATATGATGACTCACACTCCTCATCGGTGGCAACGAATGAGGTAATTCGTCCACTATGATATCAGCGAACTCTTCCAGCAGTTCCTGAACCTCATTTGGTAAATCATCCACTCTTCTGCTAGTCAGAACAATCCTTGGTTTCCTGACCACAAAGAATTGTGGATCTTCCTTCTTCTTCACCTCTGTAAGAAGTTCCTTCCCACTCATGAGAAGTACTATGTTGCTTACTTCCAGCTTCACCTCCTTATCCTTTATCGGAAGCAACATATGGGTTCTCCCATTCTTCTCCAGGGTATATGTGTTCATTCTCCCGTCATGAATCACATTTCTATCATATTGCCATGGTCTACCCAGCAATAGATGACATACATCCATGGGAATAACATCACATAAGATCTTATCATTATATCCACCTATCTTGAATTCAACCAAGCATTGTTTAGTAACAGTTACCTGGTGTCCCTTCTGTAGCCATGAAACTCTATATGGGCTGGGATGATCAGTCGTCTCCAGCTCCAGCTTCTCTACCATCTATGTGGACACGAGATTATCCGTGCTACCACTGTCAACAATGACCTTGCATACCCTGTCCTTGGTCTTGCAAGCTATTCTGAATAGTCTGGTCCTTTGAACTGAACTCTCCACCTCTTTCTCAGGTGTCAAAAGGATTTTACACATCATGAGAGATATTTCGCCTTCAGCATCTTCAGCCTCAACATCTCACCTCTGCGCTTCGATGGTGTGAGCTTCTCCAATGTCCTTCTTTTTCTCGGGACACTCATAAGACTTGTGCCCATTCTTCCCACATGTGAAGCATTTGATTACTCCACCTCTTCCTCTTCCTCTACCTCTGGTATGAGGAAAAGTGTTTGTGTCAGCATATCCTCCACTCTGCTCATTATGCTGCCCTCTCTGTTCAAAATATGGATGTCGCTGTGAGGTTCCACCTCTTTCAACCCTACCCTAAGGTTTCTTCCATTCTTCTTTGGGCTTCTGAAATTTGTTCTGGGCAACTGCTTTGCCTCTAGGCTGACTCCTGCCTCGCCCTCGCTGACCTTGCTTACGGCTCAGCTTGTCCTTATCTTTTAGAGCCATTTGATAAGCATCCTCCACAGTCCTGATGGTAACCATGCTTAATTCATCTTGAATGTCATATCTCAGGCCATTCAGATATCTGGCAACCTTCTCATCATCGCTCTCCCGATGACCTGCTCTGATGTTTAGTCAATAGAATTCCTCAGTGTATTCTTTCACTGTCACGGTCCTGATGGTAACCATGCTTAATTCATCCTGAATGTCATATCTCAGGCCATTCAGATATCTGGAAACCTTCTCATAATCGCTCTCCCGATGACCTTCTATGATGTTTAGTCAATAGAATTCCTCAGTGTATTCTTTCACTGTCATCAGCTTCTGTCTCAGGTTTTGTATTCTCCTGAACAGAGTAATTTGATAACCTCTCGGGATGAATTTCGCCTTCATCTTTGCGATCATTCGATCCCAACTCTTGATCTTCTGCTTGCCTTTGCAGCATCTGTCAGCTTGTAGCTCATCCCACCACAATGCTGCATGTCCTTTCAAGCATGTAATAACATGCTTGACTTTCTTATCCTCTTCGACATCTTCATAATTGAAGTAGGTGTCAAGAGCTCTAATCCAATCCAGAAGCTCTTCTGCATTCAGATTTCCCTCATAGACTAGAATGTCCATTTTCACCTTTACACCCATCCTGGCAATGGCTTTGATCAAACGCTCGGTTGATGCATCTTCGGCTGCAACTTCCTCCTCTCGTTCAGCCTCAATCTCACTGTCGGAATCACTGAGACCCCCTGCACTAGTTGTGCATCTTTGTGTTGTCTCCATGTCTTCGAGTCTTGGTCGGAGATCACGCATCTGTCTCTCCATTTATGGATTGACTACCTACCTGCCCCTTCTTCGCACTTCCCTATCTTCTGGATCAGATGACTGTCTTTCTCTTTTTGGCGGCATGACAAATTTACTCCTTCTCTGCTATAGAAAGAAAAGAGATATTCCCTCTCTGATACCACACCTGACACAGCCACACCCTTGGGCACGTCCGCTCCCACAGGATATTCTTTCTTTCCTCGGCCCGAAGAACCCTAAGGTTCTTCTATTTCCCTATCGAGAAATCTACACCCACAGGTTCTCTTCTCACGATCCCCCTCTCTTGAATTATCGGGGAATCAGAACTCGTGATTTCGTGAGTTCAAAGGTCGAGCACTGGGTCCTCGAATCCCTGAGACCCGATGTGTCAATCAGCGTTGACTTCCTCTTTCCTCTATCGGGGCTTCGACTCTATCGCGGATTCGCTACTCGTAACACCGAACACTCGGTTTTTTCAACCCCCGATACCCGATGCGCCGAAACGCTGATGTGCACTTCGGGACTTCGGACTTCGCAGGGTCGCGAATCTTAACGCCAATATTTCGGGACTTCTCGCAGCGAGATCCCGATGACTCCATGCCACCTGTACTCCACTAACTCTTTTGGCCCCACACTACTTACGTGACTATCGGGATATCGCGTATCGTAATATCGCGACTTTCGTTGCAATAATTTAGAGTCTCAACTCACGAGATCCTGATATGTCGACCCACGAGTAGATCCAATGATCCTCGTGATTCTGATAAATGCACCTTCCTCCTGAACTTCAAACCTTTGGGAAATGTAACATCGTATCTCCCCTGCAACTTTCCAAGATCTAACAGTTCTCGAAAACTCGCGGATCCTCCTCAGAGAATGCTGACCGTCTATCCTTTCTGACGAAATCTATGAAATGGCTGAGTGTTTCTCCACAAAACTTGTTCACTTGCTCACCAACCTGCGACGCTTCCCTCAGATTTTCAACAGCAACTTCCCTGCGCTTATCCTTCAGTAAATTCGAAGGCCTGCTCCTCTTTATCTTTCCCACCAACTCGCAAGTCCTCTGAGAACTTTTTGCACGCACTCCTTGTAGAAAACCTTCAACAACTATCTAAGTGTTGAAGCTCTCTCTCTCTCTCTCTCTTGACTCTGCGCACTCCTGCAACAGCAGTCTTCAATACCCTCGCTCAGAGTCGCAACTTAGAGACTTAGCTTAGCCTGCGCACTCCTTGCACGGCTTCTGTAACCCACTTTCACTTTTGGGCGAATGAGAACAAAACTTAACTATTTGAGCCTACTATCCACGCACTCCTTGCGAATGACTTCAACTGCACTCCTTGCAGGAATCCTTGCTCAAATAGAAAAACAATTGAAACTCATTCTCACTTCCTCTCAGACTTCAGTTCCACCATGAAATCACATACACATCATATAAAAGCAAATGTATAACGGAAAGCAAACATTCATGAGCATAACATCAATACACAGAGAAACAACACATAACCATGAATTTGAATCAAAGCTTTCTTCTATTAATTCAAAAATCAGTACATGGGTGTTCTTCCTACAATTCTCTGCATGCTCTTCTTTTCTGAATGCTCTCTAATGATACAATGCACAATGAGGGTGTCTATATCTCGTTTCCCTCTTGTGCTCCTAAAGCTATCAAATCTAGAATTAAATTCCTACCTAACAACATTAAATCTATTAAATGTCGACTATCTACTAAGGACGAGAGCTATCCACTCAAGGTCCATTACAATACACAAGTGCACCTCATCTTAAATGACTTCATTAAAGACTTGCGCAACAATCTCAAAGTGTTTTCAAAATTTGGTGTTGGCTTGTCCAACTGTCCTCTGCTTTTGCGCTGGCTCTCTTGACGTGGGCGATGCTCCTGCATCAAATATCTTTGGTTTGGTTCTGCACGTATTGAGTCAGTGCACATGAATTTCACACCAAAGGAGTGCACACATTTTAAAAACTGAATATAGCACACAATTTAATGTATTTAGCATGAACCTGTGTAAGTGCATGAGGGTGGCACACTAAAAGAAGAATGTGCACATCCCAAGATTTCCGCACACACTAGTTTAGTGCACAATCTTTATTTTTTGAAGCTGGTGATCCTGGATGCAAAAAGGCTAGTACTTTTGTACTGAAAATGTAAATGTAATCACATGTAATTATAATTAAAATACATCACCGAGCATACCAAACACGTAAAAGATTATGGGGGGATAAAATCCACTAGTTGAGGATAAGGGGCTAAGTTAAGGGGGATTAAACCCAATTGAATATTATATTAATATTCCTTAAAGTATAAAGTATGGATATTTATTTTATCCCAACCCCTAAGGATGGAGACAAGTGGACCCAAGGTAGTTCTCAACGTGACAAGTGACAAGTTGGGAACATGCATCCAAATAGTTTGCACTTAGTACATTTTCCCTATGATTGGATCATCGAGTAGGAGAACTCACTCAACTATCATTTGTACCATGTTGTTATTGTCATAGATACATGTACCTTGGTTAGCTTAGAGAGTTGGACTGAAGAGGCGGGTTGTCAGGTCCATAGGACATTGCATTCTCTCCAAGTGAGAGAATTGTAGGGAGTTATTTCCCCGAGGTGACAAACTGCAATGACATGGATCTAGGACTTCTTGTCCAGTATGTTGTTGAAGCCCTAGAAAGGAAGTGGGAACCTGAAGGAGTGTTGAGAAGAGAAAGGGCACACTTCCTGGGGTGGGACATGTATGTGGGGAATGAAGGACTATAGGTTGTTAGTAATAATTAGCATCTGTGACAGAGTTTCCTGTTGTTTGAGATATTTTAGCCTGGTTAGGAAACCTTAGCCAGGTGGAGTTTAGCCCCATATCTGGGGTGACCCACTGCTAAGATTTATGAGCATGGTGGTATAAGGATGGGAGGAACGTGGAAGGTATGCACACATTTGGTGTCCTTTAATCAAAGATAAGTTTCAAGTGTGTGTTAAATCATGTGTTGTAGTAATAATTATGCATTTTTTTCATGTGTTTATCCTTTTTATGCTGTATGTATATTTTTGTTTTGATTATGTATACAACTATGCATTGTAGAGTATATTTTTGTGTTTTAATTAGTATCAGAGTTAGTATCAAAGAAACTTTGTTGAGTTGCTGGTAATGGGGATATTACAATATGGTCTCAGAGCTAAAAAAGGTTTAGTGGCATAGCTCAGCAGGTGGTTGGGTATGTTACAATATGGTATCAGAGCCCAGTTTTCAACATAGATCCTAGATGGGCCGAGTTAGCATAATGATGAATCGAATTCTCGCAAAGAATTGAATTTGGGAGTGTCCAAATTTCAAGTTACAATGTGTCCATGATAGAAATTAGAAGCAATTTAGTGGAATTGGGAAAAAGCCCCAATTTATGTTGTTAAATTCATGGGAATTTGGGAAATTTGGTTAAGTGATGAAATATTCCTAATTTTAATCATTGTTTAAGACAATTCAGACATAAATTGGTCGAATTTGAAGTTACAGGGATGCCCTGACAGATTGAGCGAAATCGTTTGAATAAAATTCTCAATTTGTGAATGAATTTGAAAAACCGTGCGCCAAGAATGTCAACCAACAGTGTACAATTTTTTTTTTGCAAAGATTGAATTTGGCTATATTGGAGTGAAATTAAACAAATTTCATGGTTACAAAACGTCCATGGTGGAAATTTGGGTGAAAATTGGGCAAAAGCACCATCAAAATTATGGAAAAATTAGTTAAGTGTCGAACATATTTTTGTACCCTGAGTAGTAGTGATGCACAAAAAAACAAAGGTTCGTAGGTGTGTGCATTAAAATTGGGTGCTTCAATGGGTATATCCGATGATGTGGAAAAATAATGTTGCGCATGTGTGTGCACTAAAAAATTGACGTTGGGAATAAAATAATGGTGCACTGGGTATGCACACTAAATTTTGGCACTGCATCGTGTATAATTTGTGGCGTGTGCAGAATATGGGTGCCTTGAAAAGCACACTAAAGTTTGGCATCACAGGGTGTAGATTTTGTGGCCCACGAATAATAATGTGATGCATAAGGTGTGTGCTTGGAGTGTTGGAAGAGCGCAATTCAAATTTGTTGGTGCACACACAACGTTGTGCTTGCAGTACATGTAGAATATCGGTGTGCAACACAAAAGTTGTGCTCAGTAGATATTGGAACGTTAACTAATATTGGTGCAAAATATGAACACACTAAACCTTGGTGTTGAGTGGTGTGGTGCTTACAATGCGCACAAAGTATTGGTGCGCGACACAAAAGTTTAGCTCAGTAGATATTGGTGTGTGGAAAAATATTGGTGCGTAGGGAGTATTGGCATGCAATGTAAACACACTAAACCTTGGAGTTGTGTGGTGTGGTGCTTGCAGTGCATGCAAAGTATTGGTGCATGACAAAAAAGTTGTACTCAATAGAGATTGGTGCGCAACAGAAAAGTATGCACACTATATATAGGTGTGTGATGCATGAACTACATTTTAGCATTGCGTGTGTAAAACTGGTGCATGATAATTATGATTTTGTAATTGAAAAGTAGTGTGCATGAATTCAATTGGGTAGTTAATTTCTTAAGAAGTCAGAAGAAATAATTCTGATGCATTATGGAAACAAAATTTTACATAATTTCATGAATTTGTTAAATTGTTTACCCTAGCATTTTGTAGAGTTAACAACATTTAGATCAGAACAGGATCAACACATGTTTAGAATCATGGAAGATGTCTAGGAAGTTTACAACCATGAAGAAGAAATCAGAGGAACGTATGCCAATATGGGTAATGAAGGTACAAATTCAAATGGACATGGAGAAGGTAAGGAAGAAAGAATGTACTTGGTAGAGACCATAAAAAGTTTGAAAAAGGATGTCCTGAGTTATAAATATTATAATGAGAGGCTTATGAAATCCAAGGAGCAATAGTAAGACTTTAACATCAAGTTAATGCAGAGCTTGGACATAATGAAAAAGAATATAGATAAGGATACTAAGTCAAGAAGATTAGGGAGCCATAAGTCTCATGATAAGAGGAGAAGAACAATAAGTGTTCACAGACATCACCATCACTCCCCAAGGAATTCCACTAGGAGAACGGATAGTAGTTCAAGTCCTTTCCCTTTCAGGAAACATAAGAGGAGGTCTGGGGTGGATGAGCTATAGGGAGAAATGAGCAAAATCAAGCCTCCTACTTTTGATAGTGAACACAATAGGGATGAGGATGCAGAGACATGGCTTATAAGCATGAGGAAGTATTTTCAGTTGCATAATTACTCTTCACAGGAAGAATGTAGAATTGCTATTTATCATGTCAAGGGAAAAGCATCAATGTGGTAGGACCAATTTGTGTAGGTACAACACATTGATGAGAACAAGGTGACCTGGAGATAATTCAAGAGGTATTTTCAAAGGAAATACTTGTCTAAGAGATACTATGATAAGAAAATGAAGGAATTCTTTGAACTCAAGATTGGGAGTATGACCATAGATGGGTATGAAAGGAGGTTTTTAGAGTTGTTGAAATATGTTTCCTTCATCAAAGATGAGCAAGTTAAGATTCAAAGATATTTGAGTGGTATGCCATCATTTATCAACGACAAGATACAATACAATGATCCCAATACGATGATTGTATACTTATCCCTTCTTATAGTTTCCTCCATTCAATCCGTCAAATATGCCCTGGTGTTCAGTCCTTTTATGTCCATGAAATATTCCTTGGAGGATACAATATGATGATCAACATAAAGGGAGAGAAACTTACCAAATATCTTGGGAAGAAAAGAAGAAAATCAATATGGAATAGAGGAAGAAGGGGACTAAGCCACCATTGTTCAAGAATAACTCTTAGGGACAACAAACTTCTAACGAATCTAGAATGACAGAAACATTAGGACAAAGACCAAGGAAACCACCTATTCAATATTGGGGTTGTAAGGGATATCATATGTATAGAGATTTCCCTCACAGAAGTGAAAAAGTGAGAAATTGTCGCAATGTATAACAAGATGAAACAATGGAGTACATGGGTAGAAATGTACCTAAGATCTATGTATCCTTGGACAACAAGCAAGATGAGTTTCAATCACATATGATTGAAGTGTAAGGTAATATCAATAACCATCCCATTTATTTTTTAATTAATTCAGGAGCTAGGCATAGTTATCTAGATCCTAAGTTGGTGGAGAGATTTCAATTGCAAAGAGGAAATCTTGGAAAACCTTGGATGGTGCAGCTTGTTGCAAAAGCTAAAAAAAAAAATAATGAGATGATTAAGGCAAGCCCAATGGAAATGAATGGACTGAACACCAAGGAAGATTTGAACATCATACCTTTAGATTCCTATGACTTCCTAACTGGTATGGATTGGTTGGAAAAACATCATGTTGTCATAGACTATTATAATAAGGCATTTACTTTCCTGGATGAGGAAGATAACTTAAGGACAATATAAAGAATTTCCAAAGCAATATCTGTTAGAGAATTTTCATTCTTATAGCTAAAGAAAAGTTATAGGAAAGGGTGTCAAATATTTTCAGCACATATGGAAGAGACACCTAAAGATATGGTGCCAAATATTGAAGATTACACAGTCCTAAAAGAGTTTGAATATGTGTTTAAATAAATACCAGGATTTCCACCCAAAAGATATATTGATTTCTCCATCAATCTGATTTCTAGAGAAACCTCAATATCCAATACCCCTTATAAGATGAGTACAATAGAAATTAAGGAATTATAGATGCAACTTGAAGAGCTTCTAAAGAAGGGGTATATATTCCCAAGTGTGTCACCTTGGAGTGCCCCAATATTATTTGTGAAGAAAAAGGATGGAACTTTGAGACTTTCCATTGAATTCAATAAGTTGAACAAGGTAACTATGAAGAACAAGTATCCTTTGCCAAGGATAGACAACCTCTTTGATCAGTTGAAAAATGAAAAAATATTCTTGAAGATTGATCTCAGGTCAGGCTATCATCAGGTAAGAATTAAAGAAGAGGACATCAACAAAACTACCTTCAGAACAAGGTATGACCATTATGAGTTCACAATGGTTCTATTTGGGTTAACGAATGCACCAAATGTCTTCATGTGTCTCATGAATGTTATATTTAAGAATTACTTGGATAAGTTTGTCATTTTCTTCTTGGATAATATTTTGATATATTCTAATTATGAAGAAGAGCATGAGAAACACTTGAGAATGGTGTTACAGGTATTGAGGGAGCATCAACTGTATACCAAATTGAGCAAGTTATCATTTCATAGGAAGGAATAACAGTAGATATAGAAAAGATAAAGGCCATTTAAGGATGACCAACACCAAGGAATGTATTGGAGGTGAGATCATTCATGGGCCTTGCAGGTTACTATAGGATATTTATTGAAGGATTCTTAAAGATTTCACACCCAATTACTTCATTACAAAATAAAGGTGTGAATTTTGAGTGGACATTGGATTGTGAAAGGAGTTTACAACACTTGAAGCAATTATTAACAAGTGCTCCAATACTAAGGATAGTTGATCCAAAAAAGATTTCTTTGTATGCAGTGATGCATGTAAAGAAGGAATTGGTGGAGTCCTTATTCAAAATGGGTATGTGGTGTGCTATGAATCAAGGAAGTTGAAGGATCATGAAAGACACTATGCTACTCATGATTTGGAGTTGGAATCCATAGTGCATGCCTTGAAGATGTGGAGGCACTACCTCATGGGAAAAATATTTGAGTTTATGATAGACTTTTTTGGACAACCAACTCTAAATTCCAAGAAAAGCAAGTGGTCAGATTTCCTCAGTTTATATGATTTTGATATAAAACATATCAAAGGTAAAGAGAAGAAGATAGTTGATGGATTCAATAGGAGGGTGCATGAGATGCATGATACAACCATTATCATGTACCAATCAAATTTGAAATATAGAATTCTAAAGGATGCAAAATCATATCAGAAATACATGGAGGTAAGGGAAAACTTTAGCAAGGTAATTTACATAAAACAGTGGAAGACTATAAGATGGAAAATGATGAAATTGCCATGTATAGGGGTAGAATTTATGTGCCAAGTTCCCCAGAATTGAAGAATCTAATATTGGGAGAAATGCATAATGTGCCTTATGCTGGACAAACAGGTTCTTAGAAAACTATTGCAACTGTCAAGAGTCAATATTATTGGCCATACATGAAGAAATACGTTTCTGATTTTATTTCCAAGTGTTTGGCATGCCAAAAGGTCAAGGATCGACATAGACACCCAACTAGTTTGCTACATCCATTGACCATACCTAAGTGGAAATGGGAAGTGGTAACAATGGAATTTATCACTAAAATACCCCGAACAAACAAGCATCATGATTCTATCATGGTAGCGGTGGATAAGCTCACTAAATATGCCCATTTTATTCCAGTAAATCTCACTCACAAGGAAGCTAACATAGCTGATATTTATCTGAAATAAATTTTTAGGATATTTAGACACTTAGGACTGAGAAGAATATTCCATTGCATCTAGAGCGCTCATTTAAGTTAGGAACATTTTTTGTTTCACTTGAAAAGATTTCCGTTTTCTCAAGATACGACCATTTCAGTCAGATCCGGAGGTATAAAGCCTGAATACACATTTTTTAAATTTTTGCAGAGTATTATTTTGGTTTTATATTATTTGTTTCTAGGTTGTTACTCTCTTAGATATGCGTATTATATTTTCCCTGTGCCCTGTGTGATCTCAGAAAATCAGAAATAGATAGGAAAAGGTGCATCTTCAAGGTAAGTTAACCGAGATCTAACCCTTGTTGTCATCGAGAAGAATCTTTTTTTTCTTGTGTGAAAATAGTTTTTTTAGCACAGTCTCCAAGGCTGACAAAAACAGCAAAAAAAACAAAAAAAACACCCCCAATCCTCTTGCTAAACAATACAATATATTTTTCTAGACCATTTGGTTAAAAGTTTCCTTATTAAGTAAGAGTTCTTGAGTTCAAGTCTCTCTTTTTGTTACTTTTTTTTGAAAAAGTTCATGCTCAAATTGTAAAGTGTATTTCACTTCAAGTATAAAAGTGAGAATCACTATAAGTAGCTTTAATATTTTATTTTAGAGTTATTTATTTTGCATGCAACTTTTTTTTTATAATGTAACTTCATTGTAAAATTGATCCCCACTTCTCTTTATAAAAGTGGGCCACTTCATATAGCAACTTACACCACCATGTGGTCCTCTGGTTACTATTTATACATTTTAAAAAAATGGTATAACTTTCACATCCGAAGTCCGTTTTTAGTGCCTTTTTTTTAAAACCGCATAATTTTTCGAGATATTTTCATCCATATCATCAGTTTCAGTTTTTAAATCCATATTATCTACATATTTAATATGGATTCTTCTAGTAATATTTTTCTTACTAGCACCAACTACTTCCAATGGAAATCTCATATGGAGGATTTATTAAGAAGTAAAGGCTTGCACCGGATTACCTTGGGAAAGGAAAAAGAACCCACTGATGTTGATAAGAAAATCAAATGGGATAACAAGAGTGACGAAGCACGTGTACTAATCAGAATGTCCATCTCTTTTGATTTAAGGTTCCACCTTAAAGAAATTGATGACCCCAATGAATCTTGGGAAAATATTGAATCTGTGTTTGGTAAACTCAATATTATTCGAGCACAACAGTTAGAAAATGAAGTACCGAACTTAATTCCAAGTGATTTTTCTTTCCTTGGAGACTATCTATCTAAGTTTAAAACACTCAAAAATTTATGTGAAGAATGTGAGATAAAAATCGAGGAAGAGTGTTGCATCTATCTTATTCTTTCTAAGCTAGGTAGTGCATATTCTATGTTTGCATCTACCTTTTATGCCTTGAGAGAGGATCTAGGGAAAGCTTATCAAAACCCACTTTTGAGTACTTTCTTGTTGCTTTGATTAGAGAGGAAGATAAGCTTGTACAACTTGAAGTGATCAACACTGCAGGTACCTCCAAAAACGCCGTAGTTGCCCAACAGAAAGATAAACCCAAGTATCCCAAGAAGAAACATCATCTCTACAACAACAAGAAACATAAGGGTCCCAAACCCTCTCAGAAAAATTCAACTCCTAATGGTGACAAATGAGAAAAATATAAAAATAAGAAGACTAACAGGAATTGCAACTTTTGTGATAAATATGGTCATGATGAGTCCAAATGTGTCAAGAAGATGGAAGCTTTAGAAGCAATGATGAAGAAACACACCATCAATATTGATTCTACTTCTTCTTATTCTTCGCATGGACATGCACTTTATGCTTCTGGTTTCTCCTTCAATACAACTTCTACTTCTTCTTCTGATGAGTGGCTTATTGATTCTGGAGCATCTTATCATATGGCTAAGGATAAAGACATATTCTCTACTATAAATGAATGTAACACCAAGAAAGTATATGTTGGTGATGATAGATCTCTTAGTGTTGTAGGATCTGGAACAATTCAGGTAAATAAATATCATTTCAATGATGTATTATGTGTTCCAAGTCTTTCTTGTAACCTTCTATCAGTATATCAAATCAATCATTCAGGTGAAGGTAAAACCGCAAAGTTTTCATCTCACCAAGTTGTAATAAAAAATATAAAATATCCTAAGCATGCTCTTGCAACTAAAATTGTTGATCATATTACCAGGTTGTACAATTTTGACAACTTTGGGTCATCATCTTTTTCATCAATTTTTGTTGCTCATAGCGATGACTTGAGGAAACTTTGGCATGAGCAGTTTGGTCATATAAACTATCACTCATTGCAGAAAATATGTAATCCATAGATGGTGACTGGACTTCCTCTTGTTTCATGCATAGATGGTTTTTGTGTCAGTTGTGTTCTCGACAAACCTCATCAGGATAGTTTTGACAAACATGCCTCTTGGCATGCCTCAGGCCCTTTGCAAATTGTCTGCAGTGATTTGTGTGGTCCACTTTCTTCTCCTTCTTTTTCTAGGTGCAAGTATTTCTTAATTTTTATTGATGATGTTTCCAGACGTACTTGGGTTTACTTCTTAAAAATTAAGAGTGAAGTTTTTAACAAGTTTTTGGCCTACAAGGCCCTTGTAGAAAAGAAATCTAGACATCAAATTCAAAATTTAAGAAGATATAATGGAGGCGAATATGTGAACAATAATTTTACAAGTTACTACACTACATAGGGCATCCAAATGAAACACATTGTTCCATATTCACCACAACAAAATGGTGTTGCTGAGAGAAAGAACCACACATTAAAATAAATGGATAATTGTATGATCCAATCTAAGGGATTAAGTCTAAAGTATTAGGTAGAAGCAATCAACTGTGAAAATTACATAGTAAATCACACTCCCACAAAGGCTCTTAAAAATATAACACCGAAAGAATCTTGGACTAAAATTAAACCAAATGTAAGTCACTTCCGTGTATTTGGCAGTATAGCATGGGCTCACATTCCTGATGACAAAAGGAAAGCATTGCAACCTAAAAGTGAGAAGTGTATATTTGTTGGTTATTCTAAAGATGTCAAAGGTTATAGACTTCTTCAACCAAATTGTAATGAAATTATTATTAGAAGAGATGTTAAATTTTATGAAAATATCTTGGCCTGCAAGCCTAATTCGAGGATTGTGCCTTCTTCGATCTATGAGCCATCTTCGACGTTTGTTCCTTCTTTTGTTCCTATTCTGGTTTCTTCTTTAGATGATGACAGTGTAGAGGAAAATCCACCTCCTCTTGCTCACCTTCTTCCAAATGAGTCCTTTGAACTTGAGCTAGCACGAGTTTCACCGCTTCCTATATGGGTCCGTTCAGCAGAAGAAGCAACTGGTGGTCTTGTCGGTGATCCTTCAAATCAGCATCGAACACGTTCACAGTTCTAGCGAGCCTCTTCTATTTTGGCTCAAGTTTCAAAGACTCATGATATAGAGACATTTGTAGAAGATTCAGGTCATCCATATTGGGATACAACAATGAATGAAGAGTATTGTTCTTTGATGACAAATGATACTTGGGATATTGTACCTCTTCCAAAAGGAAGAAAACTTGTCAGATGTAAATGGGTCTACAAAACTAAGTATGCATAAGATGAAAGTGTTGAAAGACACAAGGCTCGGTTCGTTTCCAAAGGATTTTCCCAAGTTGAAGAAATTGACTATAATGAAACATTTTCCCCTATAGCCAAAATGAATTCCATCCACCTTGTTCTTTCCCTTGCTACCTCACATAAATGGGAGGTCCATCAGATGGATGTCAAATCCGCCTTCTTGCATGAAGATTTTCAAGAATAAATTTGCATGGAACAACCTCCTGGATATGTCCAAAATGACTCTATCCTTGTTTGTCACCTTAAGAAATCTTTTTATGGTCTTAAGCAAGCTCCCCGAGCTTGTTATGCCAAAATGGACAACTTTCTTTTGACACAAGATTCTCTAGATTCATTTCTGATCCTAATGTCTATACCAAGAAAGTAGGAAACCATATCATAATCCTTGTCCTTTATGTTGATGACCTTATCCTTACTAGTAGTGACTCAAAAATTTTAAAGAAAGTGAAAATCAGCATTAAGAAGAAATTTGAAACGACAGACTTAGGTTTTTTGCACTATTTCCTTGGCCTCCAAGTTTTGAAAACCAATGAAGGAATTTTTGTTTCCCAGTATAAGTATGCTTGTGACCTTCTTCATCGCTTTCACATGGACGACTGTAAACCAGACCCTTCTCCCTTCCATTCTAGAGTCAAGATTATTGCCACCTGTACTTCTCCCAAAGTTTATGGCACTCTGTACCGTCAATTAGTTGGTAGCCTCTTATACTTGACTCATACCCATCTTGATATTTTCTTTGTTGTTGGTCTTATTGCTCGGTATATGCAAACACCCCATGAAATCCATTGGAAAGAAACTAAAAGGATACTTCTCTATGTCCATGGTACATTTCAGTTCGGGATACATTACAGTTCAGGGGGGATTCCTTTATTGGTTGGTTTCACTGATTCAAATTGGGTTGGAAACCTTGATGATTGGAAGTCTAATGCAGGTTATGTTTTCAACCTAGGTTCATGACCTGTCACTTGGGCCTGTAGGAAACAACAGGCTATTGCACTTTCTTCATCAGAAACAGAGTATCGAGAAACGATAAATGCAATTCAGGAAGCCTTGTGGCTTCGACAAATCCTTTCAGAGTTTGGATTCTAGCAGCGACATCCGACCATCCTTTGGTGTGACAATCAGAGTGCCATCAAGCTCGCCAAAGACCCAATTCAACATTAGTGAATCAAGAACATCTAGATACACATGCACTTCATCAGAAATCTCATTCATGATCAAGTTATTGAAGTGCTCATTTTCCCTACAAAATATCAAGTTGCAGACATTTTCACAAAGTCTCTTACAGAAGAAAAATTTTCCAAGCTTCGATCTATGTTAGGAGCTCATGAAGTTGGCATTAAGGGGGGATATATTCTAATGCCTCCTTCCTTCTCTTATTCTGTCACTATTGTAAATCCTTCAATCATATCCCAAGTGGTTCTTAAGGGGGGATGTTAGGATATTTAGACACTTAGGAGTTAGTTAAGATCTACTTCGTCTAATGTGTCGTTAGGTAAAAGTGTGTTTCTTAGTGTGTTTCTTTAGTATGCATTAGTATGCATTTGTAGTTAGGAAATCCAACAGTCACAATATGTTCCCGACATAGAGTGATCTGACGATTCATATTCTCCTCCATCTTAATGGCCATTTATTCATGGCTTAACACCTAACTGGTCCATGATCTCTATTTAAAGAGCATGGAGGGTCATTTGCCGATGATCGATTGTGAGAAACTCTCTTGTAATATCTCTCTGTAATATTTTCATTTTATATTAATAAAATTCTCCAAGTCGCAACGTTGGCTGGGGCCGTGGATGTTTCCCCGTAGGGTTTTTACCACGTCAAAACATTGGTGTGTTGATATTTGATCTAGTTGTGTGAGTGGTTATTGAAGGTGTTTGTCCTTTGTTGGAATACCTTTGTTTTCGAATAGAAATAGCTCGAATACATGGAATTCACAAGACAATTGTGTCTCACAGAGATCCAAAATTTCATCAAATTTTTGGAAAGGATTATTCAAGGGATTTGGAACAAATCTGCAGTTTAGCACAACTTATCATCCATAGTCGGATGGGCAGAATGAAAGGGTGAATCAGGTGATAGAATACATGTTAAGTATGTATGTGGTGAATAAACCATACAAATGGGAGGATTGTTTTCAATTGGTAGAGTTTGATTACAACAATGGGTACCAATAATCCTTGAAGATGAGCCCATTTGAGGCACTTTATGGTAGAAAGTGCAACACACCAGTGATCTAGGACAACCTAGTAGACAGAGAAATGGTTGGGCCAGAAATACTCAGGGAAATGGAAGAGCAAATGATGAAAAAAATAAAAAAATTAAAGTCTTCCTAGGACAAGCAGAAAAACTACGTTGATAAGGGGAAAAATCACAGGGAATTTAAAGTGGGTGACCATGTGTTCTTGAAAGTAAAGACCAATAGAAGTTCCCTGAAGTTGGGAAATTTCTCAAAGCTAGCAGCTCATTTTTGCGGTCCGTTTGAAAATCTGGAATGGATTGGACCTGTAGAATACATGCTTGCCTTACCTACATCAATGTGTATTCATAATGTATTCCATGTATCATTGCTTAAAATGTATGTACCTAATAATAATCATGTCATAGATTGGAATGTGATTCAGGTGGATAAAGAAGGTGATTTTCAAGTGAATCCAATGTGCATATTGGATCAGAAGATCAAACAACTCCGGAATCGAGTCATTGGGCTAGTAAAGGTCTAATGGACCTGGTACGACCCTGAGGATGAAAATTGGGAGAATGAGGATGCTATGCGGGAATAATACCCACATATTTTTGAATACTTTTGAAATTTTGGTTGTATATGTGTGTATATTGCACTGAGGACATTGCATAAATAAGGGAGAGGGGAATTTAATACCCCTACGCTAAACCCCAATTGTACATATAAATGTAATTGCAATTTACAAATACACTGGTGAGCTGAAGGAACAAGATATTTGGTTTGGTTACGCCCAAATTGAGTCTGTGTGCATGAATCTCACACCAAAGGAGTGCACATGTTTTGAAAAATGAATATAGAACGCAGTTTAATGTATTTAGTGTGCACCTGTGTAAGTGTGCAGGGATGGAACACTAAACGAAGAACAACTTAATGTATACAAGGGACATCGGTGTAAGTGCTCAAGGATGGCACACTAAAATAAGAATGCACACGTCCAAGGACTCGACACACATCGCCTTAGTGCACTAATTTGAGGCCAGAGAACCTTTGTATATATGTTATTTTATAATGTGCACCTGTGTAAGTGCACGAGGGTGGCGTGGTAAAAGAAGAATGTGCATATCATAAGATATTTGTGCACACCAGTTTAGTGCATGATCTTTATGTTTTGAGGTTGGTGATCTTGGATGCAAAAAGACTAGTACTTATGTACTGAAAATGTAAATGTAATCAAAGATTATAATGAAAATACATCATTGTGGAAGACCAACCACATAAAAGAGTATGGGGGGATAAACTACACTAGTTGAGGATAAGGGGATAAGTTAAGGGGGCTTAAACCCAAAGGAATATTATATTAATATTCTTTAAAGTATAAGGTATGGATATTTTTTTATCCTAAATCCTAAGGATGGGGACAAGTGGACCCAAGGTAGTTCTCAACGTGACAAGTGTCAAGTTGGGAACACACATCCAAATAGTTTGGACATAGTACATTTTTCCTATCATTGTATCATTAGGTAGGAAAACTCACTCAACTATCAGGCGTACCTTGTTGTTACTGTCATAGATACATGTATCTTGGTTTTCTTGAAGAGTTGGAATGAATAAGAATGTTTTCAGGCTCATAGGACATTGCATTCTCTCCAGGTGAAGGAATTGCAGAGAATTGTTTTCCCAAGGTGCCAAACTACAACGACAAGGCGCTGAGACTTCATGTCCGGACTATTGCTGAAGCCCCGGAAGGGAAGTGAGCAACTGAAGGATTGTTGAGCAGAGAAGGGGCACACTTACTGGGGTGGGATAGGGATGTGGGGAATGAGGGACTGTAGGTTGTCAATAAGAATTGACACATGTGAAAAAGTTTCCTATGGTTTGAGATACTTTAGCCTGGTTAGGAAAACTTACCCAAGTGGAGTTTAGCCCCAGCTCAGGGGTGACTGACTGCTGAGAGTTATGAGTAGGGAGGTATAAGGATGGGAGGAATGTGGAAGTTCTGCACACACTTAGTGTCCTTTAATCAAAGATAAGTGTCAATTGTGTGTTAAATCATGTGTTGCAGTAATACTTATGCATTTTTTCCATGGGTTTATCCTGTTTATGCCTCATGTATATTTATGTTATGATTATGTATACAACTGTGCATTGTAGAGTATATTTTTATATTTTAATTAGTATCAGAGTTAGTATCGGAGCAACTTTGTTGAGTTGCTGGTAATGGGGACATTACAATATGGTCTTAGAGATCAAATTTGTTTAGTGGAATATCTCAACAGGTGTTTGGCTATGTTACAATCCGTGACTATCAAAAAAAATTCAGTATTGCAGTTGAAGAAAAGCTACGTGAAAGGATGCCAAGTATTCACAGTGCACATGGAAGAGACTTAAGTATACAGTGTCGAGTGTGGAAGACTGAGTTGTACTGAAAGAGTATGACGATGTATTTAAAGAGATACCAATATTGCCTCTGAAAAGAGATATTAAATTCACTATTAATCTGATGCCTGGAGTAGCACCTGTATCCAAGACTCCTTATAGAATGAGTATGCGAAAACTGAAGTAGTCGCAGATGTAACTAGAAGAGATTCTTAAGAAGGGATATATAAGCCCAAGTGTGTTGCCTTGGGGTGCACCGGTTATTTTCATGAATAAGAAGGATGGTACATTGATAATTTGTATATACTTCAAGCAATTGAACACAACAACAATAAAGAACAAGTATCATTTTCCAAGGAAAGATGATATGTTTGATCATCTAAGGGGTGCAAGGATATTTTCGAAGATAGATCTAAAATCTGGATATCACCAAGTGAGAATAAAATAGGAGGACATTAGAAAGACTAACTTTAGGACAAGGTATGGTAATTATAAGTTTACAATGGTTCCATTTGGGTTATCAAATGCACTAGTTGTCTTCATGTGTTTAATGAATGGATTTTTTAGAAGTTACTTGTGTTACAAGAAAAAAAACTCTATGGCATGGGGTAAACCACAAAAGATGGAAATGACAGCAGAAATCAACTCTAATCTTAGGTATTCTATATAAAAAAATATGCTAAAAAGACAAGATAAATAGCCTACCTTGTCCAATTGTTTGATGAAGTCCACCGTTGAGCACTTGAATCAAAGAAATACACCTGCAACTTGTCCTCAACAACCAAGATGCGCAAGCATATAGTGATAATATATAAATTTATCACATTCAATAACACAATCCATAAATATTCATAACAAATATGCCCATAGAATAACAATTCAAATATTTGCAAGACATTAATTGGACGAGAAAAGGGTATTTCTGTTAAAATGTAATCAACAAAAGTCTATCAATGACAAACTTCTATGTCGGCACATTCAGAACCGAGAAACTAAGTCCCTTCCAGCTGCGCCTCCACCACTTCAATCCTCCACCAATGGCAAGCTCATATCAGAGAGACAATGAGGTTCTCCATCAAATAGGTAAGATTTTGGGGGTTGAACAATGTGTTCAGACTTAAAAGGAAAAAGGGATGCAGACTCAATATGAAGTGAATAATTTATCTAGATTAACTTTGCTCTCAAAGTTGAATTATTCTCCTCTTTTACATAGCTTGGCCCATTTATAGCCTTCAAATGGAACTGAAGGGCCGAGTTGGAACACTTCCAGTATATGGAAGGTCAAGGATCATGGATCCCATGACGTGACATGGAAACCCAACACCATTTTTTAATTTTGAGCAAAAAACCCGATGTACATGGGTTCTAATGGTGCAACCTACATATATGCATGTTGTATAGCTTTTAGGGCACTTATATGTGGAAAAATACAAGTTTTATATCTGGGAACTGCAAAAAGGGACTTCAATTCTACATAGGGAAATGGAAAAAGGCCCTCTGAGCAAGTTTGCATATGGTGAGGAAAATCTTGCTATAACATATGCCCCCTAATGTGTGAGATCAGAGTGTTAGATTACTGAGAGGGGGCGTGAACCAGTAATAATGTAATTATAATAATTTTTCTTCAAATTTTATATCAATGTAGAATTATTATCCAATAATGAGTAGTAAGAAATAAACAATCACACACATACACAGTACACCAGTGTTTTACGTGGAAACCCAAATCGGGAGAAAACCACATAATTATTTTTCTGATATGTCTTGAAGAATTACATTCATTGGAAGCACTAAATTCCTTTGTTTTCTGCTGCAACTGGAAGGAGGCTCCAACCCCCTAGTTTCTCAGGCTGCAATCTGAGGGAAGCTCCAACTCCCCAATTCTCTGGCTACAACCAAAAGGAGGCTACAACCCCCTATGTTCTTCAGCTACAACTAGAAGGTGGCTACAACCACCTATCCTTGCCTTGTCTTGCCACCCTAATGTAGAAGTAGAATGATGGAACCATTGTCACACTATCACTGTGAGATATACCACTGTAAACCTGTACCAATAAATCTGAACCATGCATCAACCATACATCAACCTGTACCTCAACCTGTAATCAACCTGTACCATAAACAAGTGCATCAACCATGTACCAAGTATGTACCAATCATGTGTCAACTACTCATCAACTATGACTCATCAATATGTACCAACATCATCAACTATACACCTCATGTATGTGCCAACTCATCAACTACTTGTCTCAACCATGTACTCAACATGTACCTCAACCAAAATCCCTCATCAATTTCATCATCCAAATCTAATTTGTAGATCTGTAGTAGACCTGGTGTATATGATCACATTCCTGCAAAATGTCCTTAACTTTAACAACAAGAGACTATCATTTTCATCAAACTTTTCTTTAGTCTCACATGCCTAGTTTTGAATTAGTCAACAACCCTAACTTGAAGTAATCATAACTTTGAACATGTAATGTATAAATATATGAAACTAATATGAAATGTTATTCATTATGTTTTATGCAATTCCTCTAGGTGTCACTACTTGGAACCTCTCAGAAAAGGAGTCATAGAAAAAATGGCACACCTTGCTGAATTTTGGCTTATTCTATAGAGTGACCTTATAGAGCGTGCCCCGCACGAAATATTCGTTGAATTCATATGAAACTCTTAGAAAAATTACTAAATAATGTAACCTAACCAAAACATTTGGTATCATTGAATTTATATCTGGTATGAAGAAGTTATGTCATTTTTACCCGAAACACTTGTTTTTGACTAGTTTCAGGACTAGCCACAAACCCTATTTTCCACGGAGTGTAACTCCCAAAATACAATGAACCACAAGATGAATTTTTTACCATAGATACTTGGGTATTTTTTCTCAATGGCATAACAATTTCATGGTCTGAATCATTATATAAAAACATTTATAGCGAAAATGGTGAGATGACCTGTAAATAACATACCTTAGAAAGCACCATCAAAAGAATTTATCCTTCCTTGCATTTCGGCCTTCTTTTCTTCACCTTCCCTCAAAAATTCGGCTTAGATATCCTTGGTTACCTCAAACACCTATAGATATTCAATATTCTCAAGTGTGATTAAAATGAGAGAGCCTTGCCTCTTATTTATACTCTCCAAGTAGCTTCCTTAAAAACATCTTCTAGGTCACTTGGCCAACTTTCCTTATTTTAGGGTTAACCCACTTCTAATTTATCCATTAAATTTATTATTGAAATAATTTATTTTGTATTCACTTTGAATTATAATACACTCATCACTTCACTTTAATATTTACCTTTTAAAATCTCTTAAACCACGTTGACTACTTTGACCTTTTGGGGCTTCTAGATGACATATGAGGGTCCTCCAACTTCGTAAGGCCATAACTCTCAAACGGTGAGGAATTATGTGACATTCCACATACCAATAGAAATGGAATGAATTGTACTATCCATATAGAATAGTATTACCTTCAAATATAGAAAAAATCATACCGTTATCCATCAAACAAACTTGGGTCCATTACCCAAACATGGGTTCTCCAACTTCACATGGTAATAACTCTCTAACCGTGAGGAGTTATGTGACATTCTACATACCACCAGAAATGGAATGAAAAGTACTATCCATCTAGGATAGTTTCCCTAACAAATTCATTTCCTTCATCTCATTATTCCATAATTAAGCATGGGTTCTCTTACTCTGCAAAGCGTCTTTCCATGAGGGATTTCACCATAAGGGGACCACTTTGGAGTTCATCCATATTTACTTCTTATCAACCATGAAAAAAAAATAATGATTCATATTTACATCAAACAATCTTGGGTCCTTTACCCAAACCTTTGTGCTACGAGGCTTTCTTCAAGGGTTGACATCAATGGCAACCAACCTTAATCAACAATCTCCCCCTTTGGCATTGATGGAAACACTTTGATGCAATACTGAAATCATATCACTCTTGCTCCCCCTGGAACCATGCCTCTATCCTTTGCATTTGATAAATCTCTCCCCCTTTGTCATCAATGGAAAAGGTATCTTTCCATCTGGGGCTGCTCCCCCTGACGGATCTTTCCTCTTATGGTGCGTCCTCGTGTACATCTAAGACATATAAGATAAGCATTCAAAAAGAATTCATTTTGGAGTAGAAATAACTCCAAGTCTTTGGCGAAGATATTCAAAGGCTTCCCATGGAAGTGGTTTTGTAAATATGTCTACCACTTGTTCTTTTATGCCCACATACTCAACTCTAATGTTCTTTTCTGCAACCTATTCCCTTAGAAAGTGATACTTGATTGGAATGTTCTTCATCTTGGAATGCATCACCGGGTTTTTTGAGATATTGATGGAAATTGTATTATCACAATATATTGGAATGGGCTCATCATACTCAACCTGTATATCTGTCAAAGTTTGTTTCATCCAAATAACTTGTGTACAACATGGTGTTGCTGCAATATACTCTACCTCAGCTGTAGATAGAGATACCAATGATTGTTTCTTGCTTAGCCATGATTAAAAACACTCACCTAAGTAGAACGTTGCTCCACTAGTGCTTCGTCGGTCATCAATACAACCTACCCAATCTGCATCTGTGTAGGCAATAAGTGACAGATATTTTCCTTTCGGATATAATTATCCAAACTCTTATGTTCCTTTGAGATATCTAAAGATCCTCTTTACTGCTAATACATGTGATTCCTTTGGTGCTGCTTGAAATCGTGCCAATTGTCCAACTGCTTGCATTACATCTGGTCTGGATGATGTCACATATAGTAGGCTGCCAATCATTGACCTATATTATCTCTGATCTGTAGACTTCGAATCATCATCTTTGCTCAACTTACAACTCGTTTGCATGGGAGTGATAACTGGTTTGCAATATTCCATTCCGAACCTCTTTAACATTTCTCTGATATACTTGGTTTGAGAAATTAAAAATTCCTTAGTTGCTTTGACGTATCTAAATTCCCAGAAAGAAGGATAGTTCTCCAAGTAATGACATTTCAAATTCATTCTGCATGTCTTTTACAAATTTATGGCTTAACTTGTCATCATCACTACCAAAAATAATATCATCAACCTAAACTTCAATTAAATAAATATTACCTTGACTTACCTTGATGTAGAGGTTGATGTCTTCACTTCCTTTTCTGAACCCTACCTATTGCAGATACTTATCCAATCTGGAGTACCATGCTCTAGGAGTATGTTTTAGATCATACAAGGCCTTCTTTAATTTACACACATAGTCTGTGTTCTCTGACAACTAAAATCCTTTTGGTTGTTCAATGTAGACTTCTTCTTCAAGTTCTCCATTTAGAAAAGATGATTTTACGCCCATCTGATATACTTTAACATTTTTTGAGCATACATAAGCTAAAATCAAACGGATTTCTTCCATTCTCGCAACTGGGGCAAATGTCTCTTCAAAGTCGATTCCTTCAATCTGTGCATATCCTTTGCATACCAATCTAGATTTGTTCCTTGTAGCATGTCCATCTTCATTCAATTTATTCCTAAAAACCCATTTTGTGCCGATCACATTCTTATTCTTTGGTCTTGGAACCAATTCCCAAGTGTCATTTTTCTCTATTTGATCCAATTCTTCATCCATGGCCTTATTCCAAAATTCA
>ML781158.1:583543-634067 GCA_009831015.1 Picea engelmannii | reverse complement strand
GTCTTGGAACCAATTCCCAAGTGTCATTTTTCTCTATTTGATCCAATTCTTCATCCATGGCCTTATTCCAAAATTCATCCTTCCTGGCTTCTTCAAAATAGTTTGGTTCAATTGTAGATAAGAGTGTTAGGTGTGTTTGTTCTGGTGAACAGATTTTTCTTCTAGTCTCAACTCCTGCATCTTTGTTTCCAATAATCTGATCTGAAGGATGATTCTTTTATACTCATTTTCTAGGTGTATTTGGAGATACTTGTTGAACTTTCTCTTCTACTTTTGTTGGATTCTCTTCATTTTCATCTTCCTGTTCTACTTCTTTTTCATATTCTTCTTTGAAAAGTTGTTCTATTGATTTTTTTTTTTCTTCCTTTGATTTTGGTCTTCCTGTTTCATCAATTGTTACGTTGATGCTTTCCACAACTTTGTTTAATCTTAGATTGTAATACTTGTATGCTTTCCTTGTACTTGTGTAACCAACAAGTATTCCTTTGTCCACAGGAGAGTCAAACTTTCTCATTTTGCCATCTTCTCTTTTGATGTAGCATTTGCTGGTCTTCCTTTCCATAGATCGTAGGGAGTTTTATAAGTGTTGTTTTTTAGCATTACTCTATTTTGAATGTGAACTCCTATATGCACTACCTGTGTCCAAAAAATATCTGTCAACTTTGAATCCATTATCATTGTTTGATCCATTTCTTGTACTGTCATGTTCTTTCTTTCAACAACTCCATTTTGTTGAGGTGTCCTAGTGACGGAGAATTTCCTTTTTATTCCATGATTGTTGCAGTAGTCCATAAATTCCTTTGAGGTGAATTCTCCTCCATTATCCGATCTTAAGAATTTGATTCTTGAATCCATCTCATATTCAACCATTTCCTTGTAGATATTGAAATTTTCAAAAGCTTCTGATTTGTTTTTGAGAAAGAAAACTGCAGTCATTCTTGTATAATCATCAACTAATAAAATAAAGTATCTCTCACCTTTTAGGCCTTTTGTTGCAGTTGGTCCAACTAGATTAGTATGCACAATTTCTAGTGGTTTTGTTGTTGAATATTCCTTTGATTTGAACCTGGTGTTTGTTTGCTTTCCTTGTTGGCAATGCTTGCATAAAGTGTTGGCTGGTTTTGTGATCCGAGGAATTTCTCTGACTGCTTCTCTTTTGATGACTTTGACAAGGTTATCAAAATGCATGTGACCCATTCTTTTGTTCCATAGCCAAATTTCATCTTCCTTTCCTAGACAACACTTTTCATTTCCAATTTCTCTTAACACATATATTTTGCTTGAAGTTCTTGCAATTGTAGCGACCAATTTCCCTGAACCTTATTTTCTTATCTCACACTTTTGTGAATAGAAAGTAGCTTTATGACCTTGGTCACACATTTGAATCACACTTAAAAGATTATGTTTCATATCTTCTACTAGTAGAACATTTTCTGCCTTTTCATTCTTGTTCCCAATTCAGACTGTACCTTTTCCAATGATTTTGGCTGAATCATCATTTCTGAAGGAGACTGATCAATCTCTTTCCTTCTGTAATGTAAGAAACTTGTCTCTATCACCTGTCATGTGTTTTGAACATCCACTGTCAACATACCAACCACATTTCTTTTGTTTAGCTTGTAGAGCGACTATGCATTCTTCATTGCTATATTGATCTTGCTTTCTTATCCATGTCATTTTCTGAGGTTCTTGTTTGTGACTCTGTTGAGGTTCTTTAGGAGAGACTTTCATTCTGCAATTTTTGGCCATGTATCTAAAATTGTTACATTTGTAACATTCCACTTCAGTGCTCAAAGATTCAAAGCTGTTGTAACTTCTTCTCTATGTTTCACTAGGTCTTCTTGAATAACCCCTTTCTGTATGGCTCTCAAAGTAGTTATTGTTCCTATTGTTAGCTCTGCAATTTACAACTTTATGTCAGAAATTATTACATGCATAACATAAACCAAGAAATATAGTTTGATACCTGGTAGTTGAAGATCTTCTGAAAGGAGGCGTTCTTATGAATCCTTCTTCTAGTTATGCTTGTAGTTTCTTGTTTTTCTTCTTTTCTCTTCTGATAACTTCTATGGCACTCATTAATTCTTCTCGAAAGTCAACTTTTGCCTCTTCAATTTCTTCTTCATATACTTCTTCATATTCTTCTTCGGTGTCTTCTTTATCAGATTCTTCTACTTCCATGAATAGAACTCTCCATGTTTCACTGTCACTGACTTCATCTTGATCTGATGATGAGATGTCTTCTTTGGTGCAAAATCTTTTCGTGAAAACTTTCTTTGTAGTTCTTTTACCTTTATATGTTTGTCTTCCTTTTGAGTAACCTTCATCATTTCTCTTTTTCTTATGAGGATATTTGTTAGCAAAATGAACAATACCATCACAATTAAAACAAATTAAAGGAAGCTTACCTCTATACCTACCATTGGTTCCCTTTTTGAGTCTTTTGACGAAGTTGGCCACTTCTTCATCATCTTCCGAGACATCGTTGCTACTGCTATATTCTTCTTGTTCCTTTTTCTTTTTCTTTGATCCTTTGGATGCTTTAAAGGCTGCTTCTTTTACATCTGGATTTTCCTGTTCAGTTCTTATCTCATATGCTGTGAAGATTCCATGCAGTTTGTCTATGCTTATTGAGTTTAGATCTGATATTTCTTCTAGTGATGATATATTAGGGTTGAATCTCATAGGGTTGAATCTCATAGGAAGAGATCTTAGTACCTTTTGAACAATTATAGATTCTTTTATTTCTTCTCCCAATCCTATGATTGCATTCACTATTTCATCAACTCGTAAGAAGTAGGCTGTGATATCTTCATCTTCCTTCATTTTTAGTTGTTCGAACTGACCTCTGTAAGTTTGAAGCTTTGTTTCTTTGACTTTTGAATCTCCTTCATAAATATTTCAAAGCTTGTCCCAAATCTCTTTAGCATATTTACAATGTGTAACTTTGGTGAATATCGTATCACTGAGACCATTCGAGAGTGCATTTTTGGCTTTGGAATTATTCTCACTGAGTTTCACTGCTTTGTCATTTGTTGGTGGAACTGTTGGTGCTATGTATCCATCTACAACTAATTTCCAAACTTGAAATCCATGTGCATGTATATATGTCTTCATCCTTATTCTCCAAAAAACATACTGTTGTCCATCAAACTGTGGTATTCCATTTTTATATGAGTTGGTACTCTCCATGATCTACCTTTAAGTGGTTAAATTGATTTCTGAAGGAACCTGCTCTGATACCAATTGTTGGATCACTGAAAGGGGGGGTGAATCAGTAATATCATAATTATAATCCTTTTTATTCAAATTTTATATCAATGTAGAATTATTATCCAATAATGAGTAGTAAGAAATAAACAATCACACACACACACACACACACACACAGTACACCAGTGTTTTACGTGGAAACCCAAATCGGGAGAAAACCACATAATGATTTTTATGATATGTATTGAATAATTACATTCATTGGAAGCACCAAATTCCTTTGTTTTCTAGCTGCAACTGAAAGGAGGCTCCAACCCCCTAGTTTCTCAGGATACAACCCGAGGGAAGCTCCAACTCCCCAATTCTCTGGCTACAACCATAAGGAGGCTACAACCCCCTATGTTCTCTGGATACAACTGGAAGGTGTCTACAACCACCTTTCCTTGCCCCATCCTACCACCCTGAAGTAGAAGTAGAATAATGGAATCACTGTCACACTATCACTGTGATATATACCCTTGTAAACCTGTACCGATAAATCTGAACCATGCATCAACCTGTACCATAAACAAGTGCATCAACCATGTACCAAGTATGTACCAATCATGTGTCAACTACTCATCAACTATGACTCATCAAAATGTACCAACATCATCAACTATACACCTCATGGATGTGCCAACTCATCAACTACTTGTCTCAACCATGTACTCAACATGTACCTCAACCAAAATTCCTCATCAATTTCATCATCCAAATCTGATTTGTAGCTCTGTAATAGACCTGGTGTATATGATCACATTTCTACAAACCTTCCTTAACTTTAACAACAAGAGACTAGCATTTTCATCAAACTTTTCTTTAGTCTTACATTCCTAGTTTTGGATTAGTCAACAACCCTAACTTGAAGTAATCATAACTTTGAACCTGTAATGTATTAATATATGAAGCTAATACACAATGTTATTTAGTGTGTTTTATGCAATTTCTCTAGGTTTCACTACTTGGAACATCTCAGAAAAGGTGTTATAGAAAAAATGGCATACCTTTTTGAATTTTGGCTTATTCTAGAGAGAGACCTTGTAGAGCATTCCCTGCACGAAATATTCATTGAATTGATCTGAAATTGTTACAAAGAATACTAAATATTGTACACTAACCAACACATTTGGTCTCACTAAAGTTAGATCTTTTATGAATAAGTTATGATGTTTTTACCTGAAACACCTGTTTTTGACTAGTTTCAGGACTAGCCACAAACCCTATTTTCCACGGAGTGTAACTCCCAATATACAACGACCCAAAAGCTAAATTTTTTACCACAGATACTTGGGTATGTTTTCTCAATGGAATTTAAATTTCATGGTCTGAATCATTATAGAAAAAAAATTATAGTGAAAATGTTGAGATGACCTGTAAATAACATACCTTAGAAAGCACCATCAAAAGAATTTATCCTTCCTTGCATTTCGACCTTATTTTCTTCACCTTCCCTCAGAAATTCGGATTAGATATCCTTGGTTACCTCAAAAACCTATAGATATTCAATATTTTCAAGTGTGATTAAAATGAGCAAACCTTGCCTCTTATTTATACTCTCCAAGTAGCTTCCTTAAAAACATCTTCTAGGTCACTTGACCCACTTTCCTTATTTTAGGGTTAACCCACTTCTAATTTCTTCATTAAATTTATTATTGAAATAATTTATTTTGTATTCACTTTGAATTATAATATACTCATCACTTCAATTTATTATTTACCTTTTAAAATCTCTTAAAGAACTTTGACTACTTTGACCTTCTAGGGCTTCTAGATGACATATGAGGGTCCTCCAACTTCATAAGGCCATAGCTCTCAAACAATGATGAGTTAAGTGACATTCCACATACCAACATAAATGGAATGAAATGTACTATCCATATAGAATAGTATTACCTTCAAATATAGAAAAAATCATACCGTTATCCATCAAATAAACTTGGGTCCATTACCCAAACCCGGGTTTTCCAACTTCACATGGTCATAACTCTCTAACCGTGAGGAGTTATGTGATGTTCTACATACCACCAGAAATGGCATGACAAACAATATCCATATATGATAGTTTATCTAACAAATTCAATGTCTTTCATCTCATTATTTCACAATTAAGCATGGGTTCTCTTACTCCGCAAAGCGTCTTCCCGTGAGGGCTTTCACCATAAGGGGACCACTTTGGATTTCATCCATATTTACTTCTTATCAACCATGACAAAACAATAATGATTCATATTTACATAAAACAATATTGGGTCCTTTACCCAAACCTTTGTGCTACAGGTCTTTCTTCAAGGGTTGACATCAATGACAACCAACCTTAATCAACACAGAGAAGTATCTGCGATGGCTAAAATATATTATAATTCCCATAAGTGGAGTAATGGAGACCCAGTTGGACAAACTAGTTTCTCATAAGAATATGAGAATCTATACTGAATTTGTGCACATGGTTTCCAATTTGAATTACACTACAGATCCATGTGGAAATATACCAAACAAATGTCCATGTGTATTAATAGGAAATACAAGAGTAGATACATGCCATAGGCTGTCATAGTCATGAACAAGGCTTATTGAAAACCAGTCTCAACATCAATCTGAAGATATCTATATACAATGGAGTACAATATGATCTCCCATGATCACTGAAGTCATATAGGTACCAGTCCAATGAAAGATAGCAACAACTCAGGAAAGCTATGACTATGAACTGATGTATTCAAGTATTCTACATGATCCGCCAAAGGTGCAAGTATACATTATGTGAATAAAGGAGTTGCAGTCGAACACAATGAGACTTTGTTTGATTAATGGTCATTAAGGTATACTATTAACAAACGAGAGATAGCCTACCGATAATGAAAGTAGGTGTCAAGGCACCAAGTACATTCTTACAAGTGCGAATAAAGGATTTGAGGTCAAACACTTGAAGAATCCATTGATCAAGAGACATTGATGTATTCCCAACTATCGATGGCGAGAGAACCTGCCACTGATGACTGCAAGCCTCTAGGTACTCATAGGACTCTAGGTATCATTTCCAAAATAGATGGGTTGAAGTTGATGCAAGAAGACTTGCGGAAAGGAGACAATTAAGGTATCTGTCATCATTCAACATGAGGTACAAAGCAGGAGCTTGATGATTTGGAGGATATGCACCTCTATAAGTGTCTGTTATCAAAAAACACCATGTATATGCATCCCTATATGCGATTGTGTAAGATGAAACTTGCGTACTAGTCTGTGGATTGAATTTTTAAAATGTTATTGACTCAAAAAAATGATTTTAAACTTGCAGGATGGTGCTAGAGTGGAGAGAAAGATAGCATGAAGAGGTTGATGTTGCAATGGAGAGAGATCCAAGGGCCCATATGACATTAAGAATATGTGGGATATACAATTTTTGGGCTCTCAAAGGCATGAGGGATCAAGTGAGATTGCTCCATATGTTGGTGAACTACTGGGATCCAGATACAGAGACCTTCAACCTTGATGGGAAACCATTGAGGATTGAAGTTGAGGAAATATACTTTTTGACATGATTTTCACGTCAGGGTGAGGTGGTGAACCTCAAATCCCGGGGATCTGGAAGTGGCATGAACATAGAGGAATTCATAGCCAGTCATTGCATTGCAGGGACCGAGAAGGCAGGGAGCCAACCCCCAATCAAAGCGATCAACAATATGAGTCTAAAGATCATTATCCTAGTGTTGACATGGATCACAGGGTCGGCCTCATTGCATCAGGAATCAAGGCCACTTATGTTCTATTAAGTGGAGTTCTTATGACCCACAATTTACGACTGGTGCACCTCACTCATGGCCAACATGAAAATCCAACTAACAGACTACAAATAGGGTAGGAAGAGGAACTTTGGGTTCATATATATCCTATGTAGTTTTTTCTTCGAGCGGGTTCCAGGCTTGGGCCCTAGAGTTGATATTGTCATGCATGGAATTCACAATCCAACCATGGAATAGTGGAACGAGGTGATGAGGCGGTTGGGGGGTGGTAGGATACCAACACCCTATAATGATGAGTTTTTCTTCTAATGGCATCAACATGTGATAGGTCTGGAGGAATACCCTTATGCAGGGATTGACTTAAGAGGAGATCTAGACATGCCATTACCACCATGTTCCACCTATGGAGACATAGGTATGCAATTGTTTTTTGAATATTTCATTTTTTTGTATTTTTGTAAAATAAAACAAAAATATTTTTGGATGATGTCAAGTACTAATTAAAACATGTATGTTATGTAGTTGTGGTTCTGCGACAGCCAGATGACTTCCATGACACCGATGGAGGCATCAGGGGGATGAGACAGTGGGAGGATATAAAGAGAGAGTGCTTCAAAACGTGCAAGGAAATCTGTCTCATTTGATGCAAAGGATTCCCATGGTTTAGGTAGAGGATCTGCGCGAGACAATGCAGCGACAGGTGGTAGGTGTGCCCCGTGCTTGGGTACGACTCTTTCGGTGTATCACAAATGTCGTACTATGCGATCATGACACACATTCGGAGCCACAATCATATATGTCATGATTATTGTATTGATCGATCGTATATGTATTTTGAGGGTGTGAACCCCAATTTTGTACTATAACACCATAATTTTTGGAGGGATGAAATATAAAAAATAGCGATCTTCGACATTAATTATATTACAATTTGTAAATTGGTGAATGTGTTTTCTTTTCTTTAGTTATGTGACAAATTCCAATATAAAACATAATTAGTGTATGCATAAGATACATAGTTAGAACTTCTAGGTACGTGATGATAATTAATAAAATAAAAATGTCATTCCAAAAGTCATACCCGCAGGAATCGTCAAAGTAGAGTAGGGTCTCGCACACGGTAACTGTCGTTCAACTGACATACTAATAACTGGGAGTCCATGTGAAACTCTAAAGAACTAATTCCATGTGAAATTTCATCGCGTAAAAGCTCTATAACGATGTTATATTCGGCCACATTATTCGTTGATGGCCCTAGGAAAACGCCACTTGAAGACACCAATAGACCCTCAGGCGAGTAAACAACCCAAGCAACATAAACCAAGTTATGTGTATGAAAAATGGCCACATATGCAAATCCTAAGTAGATCGAAGACTCCATTGACATCTACCAACCAACAAAAAACTCGATAAGCATGCTAAAGATGAAAGGAGAAAATATATATACACTAAAATACATTAGTATACAACGCATTACACCTAAGCTTGGGGCTCAAGCATAGTATCTTTTCAAGTAGAGCCCATTCCTGGGCTCGACCAACATATTCCCTTCATAATCCTCTAATTTGTAGGATCCTTTTTTTAAGACTTGTCACACGATATAGAGATCGTGCCACATGGGTTTGAACTTTCCTTCGCCCATTAGTTCTTTGTCTTGGTCATATAAGAGGACCAATTCACCCTCAATGTATTGTCGAGGACAGACAAAATTATCATACTGGACCTTGACATGTCATTTATTCACTTTGATAGTTGTAGAGGCATCTTGACGCTTCTCATCTAGACTCTCTAGGTGTATGAGGTGTTGTTTGAGATCAAAAGTGTCAAGGAGGAGCATAACTGCCAATATAAGAGAAGGTATTTTGCATTCAATAGGTAGGATCAAATCCACACCATGTTCTCACTGGAAAGGAGAAAAACTAGTGGAATTTTTAACTGAGGTTTGGTATGCCCAAAGCATAGGGTAAAGCATGACATGCCAGTCGGATTTTCTTTGGCTGACAATTTTCTGCAAAATGGTCTTGAGAGACTTATTCACAGCCTCTACTTTTCCATTTTCTTGGGGGTAATAAGGGGAATAATGACCATGTCTAAAACCTAGTTTCGATGCTAATTCTTCATTCATTTCATTATGAAAGTGACTGCCATGATCAGTGACAATCTCACTTGGGATTTCGAACCTGGCTATAAAGTGATTGAACAAGAAAAATGTAGCAGTATTACCATCGGATATAATTGTAGGCATGGCCTTGACCCACTTAGTAAAGTAGTCTAAAACCATGATAACATGATGCCCCCTAGCCAAATTTGGGTTTCAATCCACAAAATCCACCCCCCACTTGGTGAAGGGACCTATGACAATGACCGGGTCATCTCTCGAAAGATGTGGAGGGAACTTCAAGGTTTGTAGATAGATCACAATATCTCCATACCAGGGGTTTGACGACGAGACAAGGAAAATGTGTTCATCCACAAATGAATCAACATGAATAGCATCCTCATCCAACTGAGGGAAGTATGACATTAACTCAGCAAAAACTAATTATTTCTTAGATTTCACCGAGGCAAAATCAAGATCAAACTCTTGCAAGATGACAATCCATTTGTTATATTTTCCCCCTATGATACATAGTAAGGACGTATTGAAATGGATTGACATCAACAACCACAATAGTTTTGCAAAGCAATATATAGTTTCGTAATTTTTGAACTGCGTGAATGGTAGCCAAAGCTAGCTTCTCGACATGAGAATACTTGAGTTCAGGGCCGAATAAGTTTCAACTAAGATAGTGAACAATGTTCTCACAGAGATCATCATCATCCTGAACTAAAACCATACCAATCATCCCTTCCGACGTGGTGATATAAAACAAGTAATATCTATTGTAGTCCAGAGGCTTCAACAGAGGCGTTGATACCAAGGCTTTCTTCAGAGCATCAAAGGATTCCTCGGCTCTCTCATCCTATATAAAATGAGTTCCCTTCTTCAAGAGACACATGAAACCCTTAGTAATATTGGCATAGTTTACTATAAACCGACGTAAAAAGTTAACTCTCTCCTGTAAACCTTGAAGTTGACGAATAGTGTGCAGGGGAGGCAATCAAAGTATTTCCTCAACCTTTAACAAATCCACCATGATCTTAGTCTCAGAGACTAAGAATCCTAGAAGACGACATGACCTCACCAAAAATATGCATTTATAAGGGTTCACATGGATGTGGTAATAGTGACATCTTTCAAAAACTAGCCGAAGGTGGGTAGAGTGATCCACTCTCTTGCGAGAGTGAGCAGAGAGATCATTGAGATAGGCTTCGACTATATTCTTGAGATCATGGAACACAAAGGTCATATCTTGTTGTAAGTTTTCTTAAGCGTTTTTAAGGCCGAAAGGCATTTTTCGGTATGTGAAAGTACCCCAAGGACAAATAAATTATGTCTTATGTTGATCCTCGGGATTAATATGAATTTAGTTCTATCCTAAAAATCCATCCATAAAAGAATAAACCTCGCTTCTCGCACACTCATCGAGAATATGATCAATGAAGGGTGTCAAGAATTTGTCTTTAGGAAAGGCCTTATTTAGGTCTCGAAAATTCATGAATACATGGATGGTTCCTTGCTTCTTATTCACGGGAACAAGATTGGATACCCATTCAATCAAGGAAACCGGGTAGATAAATCCAACATTAAGCAGTTTTTCCACCTCTTCCTTAATAGAAGGGGCCTTCCTAGGATTGAAAACTCTAATTCATTGTCGAATAGGTTTGGAATCTTGGTAGGTTTTATGCAAGATACCAGATATATAAAATATGCAGAACAAAAATAAAATGCTAGAAATGGTAGAATAACAGTAAAATATCCATCATAATCTCCACAATAACATAGAAATGATATAAGAACAACAATAGAAATAGCACTTTGATTCAGAAAGAAATGTTCACAGGGCTCTTCGAGGGGGAAACCTCCAATCGAGCAATGCTCTATTACAATAATCTCCAAGCTAGGGTTTTCATACCCTCAACCCTTATTTATACAAAATGTCTATCAAGAGAAGCATCTAGAGGAAGATCCTTCTAGAAGCAAAAGCTTCTATTAGGTCTTCTTACATCCTCCTTATTCTATTTTATTGAAAGGCCTTATTAATATTGACCTTTATTACATCCAAATATATTAATCTACCTATGTGTGGGTTAGGACCCTAACATGTCCGCCCCCTTAAAAACAACCTTGTCCTCAAGGCTTGAGATGAGGAAATTGTTGTAGAATGGTAGTTGGTTCCCAAGTGGCATCTGTTGGATTCGTATCTTTCCACTAGACCAGCACTTCCTTGATGGTTTGTTGATGCAAGTGATGCTCACGCTAGTCCAAAACTACTTCTGGATGTATCCAAATAGATCCTTCTTCAGCTAACTCAGGAAGGTTGGTTTGAATTTGGCACCAAGTTATAATCACCTTCTTTAAACATGAAACATGGAAAACTGGATGTAGCTTCGACTGACTGGGCAAAGATAATTGATATGCGACTTGTCCCACACGTTTGAGAACTGTATAAGGACCATAAAATTTGGGCACTAACTTCTGACAATGCTCAGCCTTGAGGGAAGTTTGCTTGTATGGTTGCATTCACAGAAAAACCTGATCCCCTTCTGCAAATTGACGTTCAGAGCAACCTTGATCTACTTGTTGCTTCATGTGATTTTGTGCCATGACCAAGTTCTCTTTAAGGGTACAAAGAATATCCTCTTGAACTGTGAGTGTTTGGTCAGCTGCCTGGACCTTCGAGGTACATGGTAAGTATGAGAAAACTGAAGGTGGATTTTGTCCATATACTGCTTCAAAAGGAGTCATGCGAGTAGTTGTATGGTAGGAAGTGTTGTACCACCATTCGGCTAGGGGTAGCCATTGAACCCACTGATGTTGTTTTTCAGAAGAAAAACACCTCAGATATGTTTCCAAACACTTGTTGACAAATTCCATTTGACCATCAGTCTGGGGATGATAAGTTGTGCTGAGATGCAATTGGGTGTCCTGGAGCTTAAACAATTCTTGCCAAAAATTGCTTGTGAAAGTTGGGTCACAATCAGAAACAATAGAGTGCGACATGCCATGAATCTTGAAGACCTGGTCCATGAAAAGTTGAGCCACCATGGATGTAGTAAATGGGTGTTGAAAAGAACAAAAATGAGAATACTTGGAAAGGCGATCAACAACCACCATTATGACTGATTTATTCCCTGATTTGGGTAAGCCGGTAATAAAGTCCATAGAGATATCCTTCCAAATAGCCGGTGGAATTGGAAGCGGTTATAGTGTGCTCGGAGATTTGACTGTTTCTCCCTTGTTGCATTGACACACCTCACATTCAGCTACAAAATTACGGATGTCCTGTTTCATACCATCCCAGAAAAAAGAACGTTTGACTCTGTCATATGTTTTGGTGAACCCTAAGTGCCCCACTGTGGGTGTAGCATGAAGCTTAGAAAGTACCATGGATTTAAGCTTTGATTGTTTACTTAAATACAAACGGCCTTTGTATCGAAGCTCATTTTGTAGCCAATATTACCCTGGGGGAGCCGGAGCCTTGCTCTGCAATTGCTGGATCAGATGCGAACTTTTGGGGTCTTGAAGCCATTTCTGTAGCACAGCTTGGAGCCAATCGGGTACAATGAAGGAAAGAGAAAAAATGGATCCTTCTTCTTCATATTTTCGAGACAGTGCATCTGCCACTATATTGTCTTTTCCCTTCTAGTAAATGATCTCATAATCATAACCAAAGGGCTTAGTCACCCATTTTTGTTGCTCCTGGGAGGAAATGAATTGTTTCAGAAAGTACTTGAGGATTTGATGGTCGATCTTGATTTGGAAGCATTTCCCCAAGAGATAAGGGTGCCACAGCTCAAGGGCATATAGAATATCCAACATTTCCTTTTCATAAATGGGTTTGCCCAGATTCCTTTCAGACATTTGCTTGCTGGTGAAGGCCAAAGGTCAACCCTCTTGCATAAGGATAGTGTCGATTCCTTTCCCTGAGGCATCACATTCCAACACAAAGGTCTTTGTGAAATCAGGAAGGGCCAAAACCAGAGTGGTGCACATGGTCGTCTTCAAGGTTTGAAAATCTTGAGCAGTGGCTGGAGTCCAAGTGAAAGAGTTCTTTTTTAGGAGAGCAGTGAGAGGTGCTGCAATCTTTCCATAGTTCTTAACAAACTTGCGATAATACCCCGTTAAGCCCAGAAATCCACGCAATCTTTTGAGAGCCTTTGGGTGTGGCCAATCTTGCATAGATTCAATCTTTTTTGGATCCACCCTGATGCCATCCTTGCCAACCAGATGACCCAAGTATTCTACTTCTGAGGCACCAAAAGAACATTTGGACTATTTTAGGAAAAGTTGGTGCTGGGAGAGGAGATGGAGAACTTGATCCACATGAGTAATATGGTTGGTCCAGGTTTTTCTATAGATGAGGATATCATCAAAGAAAACTAAGACAAAATGATGGAGAAAGGGGCATAAGACATGATTCATGAGGCTTTGGAAGGTGGAGGGAGCATTACACAAGACAAAGGGCATGACCAAAAACTCATAGTGGCCCTCATGAGTGTGAAAGGTCATCTTGGGAATGTCTACCTCTTTCATACGTATCTGGTGATAGCCCCAGCGAAGATCAAGTTTAGTAAAGAATTGGGCGCCACTCAATTCATCCAAGAGGTCATCAATGACGGGAATGGGAAATTTGTCTTTAATGGTCAGTTTGTTGAGGGCATGGAAGTCAGGACACATTCTCCAAGAACCTTCTTTCTTTAGGACCATGAATATAGGAGAAGAGTAAGGGCTCGTACTAGGGCGGATAACGCCTACATTAAGGAGTTCCTGGACCATTTTCTCAATTTCATTTTTTCGTGAGAAGTGGTGGTGATATGGATGGATATTGGGAGGAAGGCTTCAGGGTACAAGGGGAATGGAATGATCATGAACACTGTGGGAAGGAGGGAGGCCTTGGGGAGTGGAAAATACCATTTGATTTTTAGAAAGGAGAGCTTGGAGGTCATGCGGCACTGGGGGTGTTTTTGTTGCTTGAATGGCATGGAGTTGGGAAATGACACCAGAATGACCTTTTTTGAGCAGTTTTTCCATGTGATGGGAACTAATGACCTCAGGTGAACCAGCAGTGATGCCCTAGAATTTATATTGGTGGCCTTCCTGGTTGAATTGCATGGTTAATGCCTTAAAATCCATGAGAATGGGACCCAAAGTTCTTAGCTAGTTGACACCCAAAAAAATATCACAACCACCCATGTCGATAGAAAACATATGGGATTTTAGGTGGTAGTCACCGATTTGGAGACGCACATTTTCACAGCACCCTCCATGTTTCATGGAACCACCATTGGAAATCATGATTTGGAAATTATTGACAACATGGATGTAGTAATGAGTTTCTTGGGCAATGTGGTGATGAATAAAATTATGGGTGCTTCCACTATCAACCAGAATGATGACCTTCTGATGCTTGATGTAACCGATTAACTTGAGGGTTTGGGGAGCGGAAAAACTAGTGAGAGCATTGAGGGAAATGACGGGTGCTACGTCGGGAGGGTCTGAGGAAGGGGTTATGTCAATGATTTCAGGTGACTCAGACACAAGGGGAGTTTCAACATCCTCTTCTGAAATGTCCTCAGAGATGGCCATAAAAATATTTTGTTCCTTACACTTGTGGCCTGAGAAATATTTTTCATCACAATTATAACAAAGGCCTTTGAGTTGGCGTTCAGCCATTTTAGCCCTGGTCAATTTTTGGATTTTTAATGGGGTGGCGGAGGGAGTAGGGGGAGTGATGGGTTTAGGGCGAGGGATAAAGGAGGGTTTACGGTTTTGAGATGATACCACCTGGTGTGCTTCTTGAGCTCTTTTAGTAGCCTCCACCCAAGTCAAGGGTCGAGCCATGAGGACATGGGCCCGAATATCCTCCTTGAGGCCACTAATAAAACACTCTTGAAAGAAAGCATCAATCATACCCTTTGTTCGAAAAGACAAGCGTTCAAAGGAAGCTATGAAGTCTTCTACTATTCCAGATTGCTTCAACTTTGTCAAATGACCCAAATGGTTGGTGTCCGTGTCAAAGCACTCATAAAGCTCAGTCACAAATTGAGTCCAAGCAATATACCTTTGACGGGAAGTTTTTCTCCATTGCTACCATTGCCAACGTTCTTGATCTAGATGGAGAACACCATACCGGAGTTTGGCCAAGTCATTGGTAATGCCATATAAAGAGAAATAATGTTCCATGTGGGTTACCCAACCAGTGGGGTCCAAGCCATCAAATTTGGTCACGTCCACCCTCGGAAGGTGTATGTCACGTTGAAAGCGATGGGACTGAAAGGTATGGGAATGGGAGGAAGTTTTGCCTTCATTCTTTGGATGTGCTTCAGAGAAATGGTCATCTGTAGGGATCTTCAGTTTGGTGCAGAGTGCTGCAAAGACAGATTCAAGTTGGGTGGTAAGTTCTTGTTTGACTTCCTCCATTGAGGACTGCATGGTTGTATTTATGGTAGCATTGATGGATGAATCGATGGAGGAAATAGTAGCACTGAGTTGTTTTACTTCTTTTTGGGTTTCTAGGAAACTGGATTGCATGGTGTTGAAGCAAGCTTCCAGGTCTTGGCTACAGGTATGGGCCATAAGGATGGGTGAATTGAAAAGGGGTGGGTGGGGTAAAAAAAATTTTCTAAAAATGATATGGGTGAAAGTGATAAGGGTAGAGAGATGAATCCAATGGAATAGGTCTCAAATAATGGTGAAAAAATTTCCAGACTTTTTTTTTTTTTTAAACACCTGCAGAGTTATACTCTGGTCTGAAGAATACTACAGTGATGAAATCCCCAAATGTTTAACCAGAAAGAGATGTGTATTTACTTGGCAACCCAAACATAGTTGCACGACAATAGATCTGGTTTGTTTTTAATTCGTTTAAGTTTCTGTCCCCCAAGGGTTAGGTATTCAAGGGTTCTACAGACAAGGGTTTGCCCTATGCTATAGCTCTTTGATATACATGTGAGGTCCAACAGTAGTACTCGAACCAATATCTCAGGGCACTAACTAAGGAGGATAGACTGTACCCTTAGCCATACTACCCAACTACCCAGGTACTAGAGAGTATCTTCCCGAGTGCTATTCTCGGTGACATTATAGCAGTCCGACGGCCAATAGGTTTATCTAAAGAGGGCTTCAGGAAATCTAGGTTGATCCATACACAGGTGTTGTCTAATGCGCTACCACTCGAAGGGGTACCAGCAGGGGTTACAAAGGTGGCCAACAAATGTGTGCTTAAGAACCACTTGTATTTCCTACGTGTATGAATCCCTCAACCACAGGTTTATGTACGTAACGACATATCTCTATGGTTTAAAGACATTGGAATATGTCTCTACCCTAAAAAAAAATTCCCACAATTTATGCCAAGGAAAGTGCTCTGATACCACTTGCAAGATACCAGATATATAAAATATGTAGAACAAAAATAAAATGCTAGAAATGGAAGAATACCAGTAAAATATCCAGCATAATATCCACAATAACACAAAAATGATATAAGAACAGCAATAGAAATAACACTTTGATTCAGAAAGCAATGTTCACAGGCCTCTTCGAGGGGGCAAACTCCAATCGAGCAGTGCTCTGTTACAATAATCTCCAAGCTAGGGTTTTCATACCCTCAACCCTTATTTATACAAAATGTCTATCAAGAGAAGCATCTAGAGGAAGATCCTTCTAGAAGCGAAAGCTTCTATTAGGTCTTCTTACATCTGCCTTATTCTATTTTATTGAAAGGCCTTATTAATATTGACCTTTATTACATTCGAATATATTATTCTATGTGCAGGTTAGGACCCTAACATTTTAATCTCATGTTCGACAATTCGAGGGTCGATTCTTGGCATCTTCATATGATCAATAGAATACATCACATAATTCTTTGAAGAGCTCGACGTAGATTAGATTTCTTCCAATGAACAATCTGCACTAATATATACATTTTCAACCTTACCAGGAATATGAGAGATATCAATTGTGATGGTAGGAGAGATACTCGCCATGTTTTCTTCAACATAAATGACGTGCGTATCAAGTGGAACTACGTCGTGACTGACTATCTCGCTCAAGGTGGATATAAAATCATCTTGTTCGATTCTAGTAAGCTCTGGGAGGAAATAAGAGCAATGGTGCATATCATCCCATGGTCTGTCAGAACCATTCATGGCCTCTATGATTTCTTCATCTGAGGGTAAAGTATCATCGAGGCAGTCATGTGATAAATATGATGAAGTGGCCCATATGGGTTTAAGAACATGATCCTCCTTGTCCGTCTGTGAAGTAACAGGATCTGGGTTGGTAGAAGAGTCAAGAACAACCTGATACAATATCTCTATTGCCAACAGTGGCATAGCCATTCTAGTATGTGAATGACCTTCAAAATACACAATCAAGGAAGGTAGGGTCCAACGATCGTTAAAATACAAAGTGCAGAAAGGAACATACCTCATTGACGAAGCAAGCCTATTGGACTTGGCATAGATATGATGAATTGGTGCCACAAAATCAAAGGTACCCATAAGGGACGAATAGATTCTGACACCAATATTCTTATTTTTCGACTAAGAATTTTAGATCACAGGGATCGATGGTCCAACTGATGCATTGGGGCTAGCATACACAAAGGAAAATTTGTCGATCATCATGATATTTCCATCGTGAGGAAAGAATAGAGTACGAAAGATGTATGATACGACTACAATCATAGCATAAGTCTAGTTACTTCCTAGTAACAAGTTATAGTCAAGGGGTGCATCAACCACCTCGACATCCACCTCCATTGTCTTCCCACCTAACTGGACTAGGAAGGAATGAAGAATATCGTGGTCAACATGGTCATAGATTGAGAGATAGTCAAAGATCCAATGAATTTCCAACAAGTTAAATACATCATGCAGGTTGCGGCGCCTTCATCAATAACAATATGTTTGATGGTATACTTTCAGTAATCCACATGGATTTGGAATGCCACATGGTAAGGCAAGTGAAGCTTCACATCCGTGATGTCAAACTTGATAACCTTAGAGCCACAGGGGTCTAGAGCTCCTAATGCAGATAACAAGGAATTCCTCTGTGAAGGACATGTCTAGAGTACCTCTAGATCTGACATCGTGAAAGGGGTTTGACCTAGATCCTCAACAATAGAGTAATTATGGGTGAATCTAGCATTAGGGTTGTGGGTAGAGTGCTTGAGTAATCCTTTCACAATACGAGGTGGAGGATCTGTTTTTTTTATCTATAAATGTGTCTACGAGGGAGGGGGAGACTCTATACCAAGTACAGTCTGTGAAGAACTGTAATTGTGAGACCGAGTGACTACATTAACTTGAGACTTAACCATATTGATGCATAGATGGTCACTATCTTGCGCCAGTGGGTTTTGACTTCCACTCGCTGCATTTTTGGCATTCGAGGAGCTCGAGGCCATGTGTTGATTATGTGGAAAAGGATTAGTCAACACAATGTGCGGTAGAGATAAAATCCTCATAGCTTTCGCAGGTTTGGGGCATAAGTGGGTAAGGTGATTGTCTATACAAAGCTTGCGGGGAAACTTCACCTTTCTCCTTTATTTCTTGCCCTCACTAGCATTAATATTCAACTTCTCATTATTACCATTGTCTTTGGGTTTATTATTATTATTCCTCCCACCCTTACGATTGTTACCACGTCCTTTATTTTTATTCCCTCCTAGTTGTTGGTTACCATTCAGGTTGGTCGAAGACTACACAGAATGTACATCTGCCAACTGAGTGGGAGTGGAGGACACAAATGAAGCTTTCCCTCCTATAGACTAGTTTAGAGACAAATATTTCAACTGGCTTGTCACAAAGTCTCCATATTTCACATTTGAGGAGCCTACAATACCATTGACATGAGGCCCAATATTTTGTATAGGGGCATAACTTGACCTCAGTGCATCCAAAATAATTTCGTATAACATCCCAGACTGAGAATATATAAGATCTACATGTTGGGATTTAAAAATCACTTCTTCTTCAGAAGTAACTCCAAATGTGGAAACATCCTTCGAAATATAAGGCTGTAAAGACTTAAGGAACCATTCTAAAAGGAAATCTGGAGGTATGTAGGCCTTGATCAACATCTTCCGTCTACACCACTCTTGGATGTGATCCGATATATGGGTGGATTTGTCCTGGCATAAGGATGAAAGAAGTTCTATGCTGACATCATAACAAATCGACAATTGGAAGTGGTTGGGGAAGACTAAAACCATCTGATTAAAAGTTTCGTACGTCCCCCCTGGTAGATTTATGTACCATTTCATTGCGATCCTCTTGAGGGTGCATTGAAACAATCTTAAATGAATATAATTTTTGTTAAGGGAATTAGAAGAGCACCAAAGATGAAAATTAGTGATGTGATCATCAGGATCCTCACCAGTCTTGCCTTCAAATTTAAAAATATATGAAGGAAGCTTAGCGGGGATGGGGGGCCATGATGGGTCACGACGCACCAAGTCATTCATTAATCTAGATAGGTCTAGCAGATTGAGTGTGGCCAGAAAAGGGAGACGAGGTTGTGACATCTGGCCCCAAGCTCCTGGGAAAGATTGTTTTTGGGGAATCACAACCCATCTAGGGTTCTGGTATGCACCATGGCCTTGTCTGGTATTGTAAAACCCCCCTCTGAACTGATTCATAAGGGGTTGGTTGGGAACCATTCCAGTAAGAATGTTATGATGAGGGTTGTAAATATTTCCCCCAGCCATAGTAGCTCTAGGTTGGGGGTTTCCCAAAGTGTGAAAATGACCTCTTGTGGGTGTGAATTCGAAGGAAAGAGGTGGATGCATCATGCCAAATGTTTTTTTTGGAATCGGTGTAGAGGAGGTAGGTGTAAAGGATAGACCATAAGTAGCAGTATGTCTTCTAGGTTGACCACTCTATCCAGGAGAAGTAAGATCAGGATTAGACTCGAGGTGAAAAGGAGGTAGGCTTCCAACCATAGGATTTGTTTGAGGGATATGAGTACTGCCAAAATAGACGGGAATATGTGAAGGAGCCATTCCCCCAAGCCCAATACTAGTATTTGGGTTGGATGCTCGAATGAAAGACAAAAATTGCGATGCGAAATTATGCATACCATAAGAAAAAGGGCTAGAGGCCATATGGATGGATTGAGTATTGTATCCAGGTGTACAAAAAATAGACCCAAAAGGGTTCATCATAATGTGTTGAGTAGCAACCACAGGCTGGATAGGAGTGATGATCTAAACCTTCGGCACTACAACTGCAGAGGTTGAAGGTGTTGAAGGAACACTCTTAACTATGGTAGGAATGGGAGTCGAAGGACTCTCAATATCTTTCTGACTTGACTCAATACTCATCCTTGTATGATCACAAGTCTGGTAGGTGGAGGTGTGTGTACCCCGTTTGATAACTTTATGCCTTTTAGAAGGAAAAGACTCAAGACACAGTGGTAATATTAACAAACAGAGAGACCTACGGGGAAGCTGGTCTGGCTCCACTATGACTCAAAACTTTAGATATACAAAAAAATCCTAAGGCCAACTAATAATCAAAGAGCACACCAAAATAATCAAAAATCCAATATGCACACAAACAAGATAAAGTGGTTGAAAGGGGCCTCCCTCCCTAAAGTAGGTATGCCTCACCCAAGAGAGGACCGAGACTCCCTGCAAAAGATCAGAGGTATCAAAATAATTTATAAGGGCCCTCATGGGATTAACAACCAGTCGGTCAGATCCCCATACAGAGGTAATCCTCCATAAAGGTTGTGTGTTGTCTGACCCTTATCTAACCTAGGGTACCTGCAGTATAACCCCTGCAAGTAACCTATGTGGTACCTATGTAAAGAAACTAAGCCACCATGATATAACTAATGTGCAGGTGAACATTTGTAAGTCAGATCTACTGTATGGGAAGGGTAGCAAATCCCGAAATCTCGAAAGCACCGCCTCTCACAAAGGTAAAGGTACTAGAAAGACCACCATATATGAATAGATCCCTAGAAATATATTTGACTCTAAGAAGGTATTGAGGGGATATCCCCTCAACCAACTTCACGCGACCTTGTACTTAACTCCGATGTAAGAGGAGCCTCCCGACGTCACAAATTATACAATGTATTTCACCACTCCCTTAGTCAGACACATATGTTGAGTTTAATAGCCTTGGAGAAGTTTACTCACAAAATGCTATTCCAAGGCTCTAAATCCTAAGCTAGTTTTTTGCATCCTAAAAAATAAAATCGTGTCTAATCAATTTTAAATTTATCAACATTACTTTTAGTGGCCTTGTTTACTAAAAAAGGTGTGGTCGTGAAACTGATGATGTTATGACTCATCAAGTAAAATAAGTGAATATGAATAAAATGCAAAGTCTTAACTTCAATTCCCAATAAATGATAAGCTTTTCAAAATGCAATTTCCAATTTAATTCTACAATTTCAAATAAGATGCAATCTTTCCATACATGTACTAAGATCAATGATAAGAACCCAAAAGATCAAATGCCAACAATGCAAAATTTATATTTTTTTTGTATTTTCAATATAAAACAATGAAAATGCAAGGACTGAATAACAAGTTGATATAAATATTCTACTGTATGTAAATAGAGACAAACCAAATAGAATATCAAGACAAGATGCAAGGACAATCAATGAAAAGTATGTTGAGAAAGAAACACTGCTTGAAAATTCAACCAAAGAAAGGTTTCCTATCACTCTGCAGGCACTTAATAGCAATGAGAGAGACCTAAGAAGACTCAACAACCATCAAAACTTACCCAACAAACATCAAACTCAACAATCAAGCAAAAATGGATGATGTACGCAATTGTTCAAGAGAAAATGGTGTATATACGCTTCCTATAGAACGACATATCGCATATGTACACGACTATCAGGAAAAAAACTGCGTATATATATTGAAATGCTACCAGGTTAAGGATAAGGCCAAGAAACTTAGACTCAAAATGAACAGAGTCCGTCAAGAAATCAGTTGACAATAAACTCAATATAAATGAGAGAAATCAAAGGAGAAAAACACTCCAAACCCTGAAAAAAAGAATCGGTCCTCAGTATGGTCGCCAATTCTATTAAAAGGAAAATCACTCTATGGCATGGGGTAAACCACATTAGACAGAAATGACTGCATAAATCAACTCTAATATCATGTATCCTATATAAACAAATATGCTAACAAGGCAATATAAAGATCCTACCTCATCCAGACGTTCGATGAAGTCCACCATTGAGCACTTGACTCAAAGCAATACACCTGCAACTTGTCCTCAACAACCAATATACACAAACATATGGTGATAATATATAAATTTACCACATTAAATAGCATAATCCATCAATATTCATAACAAATATGCCCATGGAATAACAATTCAAATATTTGCAAGACATTAATTGGACAAGAAAAGAGTATTTCTATTAAAATGTAATCAACAGAAGTGTATGAATGAAAAACTTTTGTGTCGGTATGTTCGGAACCGAGAAACTAAGTCCCTTCCAGCTAGGCCTCCACCACTTCAATCCTCCACAAAACTAAAACTCATATAAGAGAGACAATGAGGTTATCCATCAAATAGGGAAGATCTTGGGCATTGAGCAATGTGTTCAGACTTAAAAGGACAAAGGGATGCAGACTCATTATGAAGTGAATAATTTCTCCAGAGTAAATTTTCTCTCAAAGTTGAATTTTTCTCCTTTTTTCCACAGCTTGGATATATCCCATTTATAGCCTTCAAATGGAACTGAGGGGCTGAGTTGGAACATTTCATGTATATGGAAGGTCAAGGATCATGGATCCCGTGACGTGACATGGAAATCCGACACCATTTTTTAATTTTGAGCACAAAACTCGATGTACACAGGTTGTAATGGTGCAACCTATGTATGTGCATGTTGTATATCTATTAGGGCACATATATGTGCAAAAATACAATTTTTAGCTCTCGGAACTACAAAAAGGGACTTCAAGTCTACATAGGGAAATGGAAAAAGGCCCTCTCAGCAAGTTTGCATATGGTGAGTAAAATCTTGTTATAACGATTTGGATAGGTTGATCGTTATATTTTTGGATGACATTCTTATTTACTCAAAGTTACAGGAAGAGAACGAGCAACACTTGAGGATGGTGTTGCAGGTATTGAGGGAGTATCATCGTTATGCAAAGATGAGCAAGTGTTCATTTTTTCAGCGACAAATTCATTACTTGGGTTATATCATTTCATAGGAAGGAATAGTTGTGGACCCAATGAAAATAAAATCCATTGAGGAATGGTCGATGCCAAGAAATGTCGCAGAAGTGAGATCCTTTATGGGAACAGTCAGGCACTAAAGAAAGTTTATTGAAGTATCCTCACATATTGTGCATCCAATCACGTCCATGCAAAATAAAGGTGCACAATTTGAATGGACTCTAGATTTCTCAAGGACTTTTCAACACTTGAATAATTTGTTAGCAAGTGCTTTAGGATTGTTGATCTAGATGTAGACTTTGTTGTGTGAATGGATGCATGCAAGGAAGGAATCGGGGGATTCTTGAGTCAGAATGGGCATGTGGTATGCTACGAGTCAAGGAAATTGAAAGAGCATGAAAGGATCTATACTACACATAACTTGGAATTGGTATCCATAGTGCATGCTTTGAAGATGTGGTAGAATTATATCACAGGTAGGAGATTTGAGATGATAACAAACCATTGTGGTCTAAAGTGTTTTTTTGTACAAACAATTTTGAATTCTAGAAAAAGCAGGTGGTTAGAGTTCCTCGGTGAGTATGAATTTGACATAAATCATATCAGAGGAAAATAGAACAAGGTGGATAACACACTCAACAGGAGGATGCATGAAATTTATGCTACAACCATTAGCATGTACCAAACAAATTTGTGTGACATACTTTTGGAAGTTGCAAAATCAGATCTGCACTATATGGATACAAGTGTGACTTTACAGCAAGGTATCGCGTAGCCAAAGTTTGAAAGTTATGAATTAAGAGAGGATGGGATCCTCATGTATAGATTTAGATTCTACGTGTCTAATGACCAAGAGTTGAAGAACCTAATTTTGTCAGAGATGCATAAGGTTCCTTATGCTAGACATCCAGGTTACCAAAAGACCATTGTTTGGGTCAAGAAGCAATACTTTTGGCTAGGTATGAAAAAGGAAGTTTCAGATTTCATTGTGAGATGTCTTTAATGTCAGAAGGTCAAGACTAAGCATAGACATCCAACTAGTTTGTTGCATCCTTTTCCCATTCCTAAATGGAAGTGAGAAGTTGTGACTATGGATTTCACAACTAAGTTTCCTACATATGATGAGAAACATGATTCTATTATGGTGGTCGTGGACAAGATTACTAAAGCTACCCATTTTATTCCAGTGAAGTCAGGGAACAAGGAAATCGACGTTGTTGAGATATACATGCGTGAAGTTTCTAATTTGCATGGTGTTCCTAAGAAAATCGTGTCTGATTGAGATTCCAAGTTCACCTCAAAATTTTGGAAAGGGTTATTCAAGGGATTTGGGACAAGTCTGAATTTCATCACATCATATCACTTAGTGTCAGATGGTCAAACTGAGAGGGTAAATTGGGTGATTGAAGACATGCTGAGGATGTATGTGATGGATAAGCCATAGAAATGGGAAGACTCTCTTCATTTGGTAGAGTTTTATTACAACAATGGGTATCAAGCATCTTTAAAGATGAGCCCATTTGAAGGACTTTATGGTAGAAAGTGAAACATGCCAGTGAGTTGAGACAACCCAACAGACCACACAATAGTTGTGATATATTTTCTCTGAGAAATGGAGGAGAAGATGGTAAATATCAGGTAGAATTTAAAGGCTACCTAAGATAGGTAGAAAATATCTGTAGATAAAGGCATAACCCATAGATAATTTGGAGTGGATGATCACGTATTTATGAAAGTGAGGGCTAGGCACAATTCCCTGAAGTTGGGAAAGTGTTATAAGTTAGGAATATGTTGTTGTGGGCCATTTAAAATCCTTGAAAGGATTGGTCCTCTCGCCTATATGATTGCAGTTCCCGTGTCCTTGTGTATTCATAATATTTTCCATGTTTCATTTCTTAAGAGGTATGTACTTGATGCTAATCATGTCATTTATTGGAATGTGATTTAGGTGGAGCCAGAAAATGGATTTCAAATGAAACTTGTTTGCATACTAGATAGGAAAACCAAGAAGCTACGGAATCAAGTCATGGAGTTCGTAAAGGTCCAATGGATCTGGTACGGTCCCGAGGATGCAACCTGGGAGCAAGAGGATGATTTGCGAGCAGATTATCCTCATATTTTTTATAATGTTTGAAATTTTGTATGTACATGTGTATATGATGCACCAAGGATAGCGCATAAATAAGGGGGATGAGATTGCAATGTTCATGATCTAGAACCCTTTGTAATTGTACATGTAAGATGGTGAGCCAAATTAGTACCAAGTGTAAATGTAATGTATATATATAGGCTTGTGAGTTGTTGACCCTTGGTTATGTTGTTGCACACATCAGAGTAAGTGCATAGATAATTGTTATAAAGACAGGGTGTGCACATTTTGTGTGTTGTGCACACTTAGGTTAGTGCATGAGAATGAATGGATATGCATGGAGGTCAGAGAGCCAGTATGATTATGAGGCTAGTGATCCTGGACACAAATAGCATAGTGCATCTAGCAATGTAAATTTAATCATGATTATTAATGTAATATTTCATCACTACGCATTGACTGACTCAACCGAAAAATAGATGGGGGGGCTACTCCATCGAAAAAGGGAAAAGGGGGTGAGTTTTAAGTCTTGGGGAATATTTTAATAATATTTATGAGAAAAGTATAATGTCAGATATATATTATTTTAATTCTAAGTTCCTGAGGGTAGGGAACGGGTCACCAAGTGGCTTAAATATACTTTTGAAGGTGACACGTGTCAAGTGGAAGGCATGCAATATGTATTTTTGGCCTTAGTGTGTTTTGGGGCAGATGATGATTATTATTGCATGGGAGATGATCCAGGATTTGGGGGAAAAAATTTCATGCAACAGGCTCTCATGAGAAGAGGGGGAGTTGGACTGTATGGAAAATATGATTATTACCTGATCTTCCTAGAGAAGCTTGCAGGGAGTTGTGGGATTGTAACCATGATTCTATTGTTGAAGAGTCGGGTTGGTATACCATTAGGAGTCTCTTTGGGTGAGAGATTGGCTTTTGTGAAGAGGTCGTTGAACCTGGGAGCATACTCTCTAGGTGAGAATATTGTTGGGAGTGGTTCCCTTATGCATTAGGCATTAGTTGTGTGTCTTGGATACTTCCTATCTGGCCTGTTGCTGGTAACCATGGGAAGGGAAGTGGGGAAAATGAAGGACTATAGAGAAGAGAATGGAAGTGGGGCAACAGAAGGACTGTAGAGAAGAGAAGGGACACACTTCCTTGGGTGTGACAGGTGTGTAGAGAATCAGGGTTTGTGGGATGGCTGCAGTAGTGGGCACCTAGGACTAGGAAATACTGTTGAGTTTCAGAACATAACTTGTTGTTAGGAACCCTTTTTCCTTGGTGGAGTTGTGCCCCATCTTGGGCATGACCTATTGTTGAAATTTTATGTGAAACAATGTTTATGGCTGGGAGGAACATCTGAGAGAAGGCCACAGTTGGTGACTTTCATTTAAGATAAGTGTTCCTAATGTACTTGTCTTGGTTATTGTATGTATTTTTGTCTATCTTTGACATAGGTTAAATTCTTGTATGTGTTTCATACAAGTATTTGATGTTATTCTATTATTTGTTGCTTGTTCATGTAAGTTTTGTGCTTATAGCCTATATTTGTAGTTGTGCATAGAAATGACCAATGTGGTTAGTCTTGTTAAGTTATCCTTGTGATTTTGGTTATGATTCATCAAGGAAAGGATTGTGTGGTTGGGTGTGCATGATTGTAGCCTCTGTGCATCAAGAGGCTGGAATTTATGTTTGTGTTTAAGGAAATAAACCCCACACACAGTGAAATCAAAAGTGGCACCTGACGTCTAGATGGATGTCCGCGTAGTTATGCCATGTGATGATTATGCTAGTGCATGAATTTAGTGATTTGCTTCCATTTCTTAATGTTGAGTTAAAAAGAGAATGTTGCTTCCACAGTTACAAGTTGTGTGGTAGGACTCAAGTTCAGGCTGAGCATGTTACTTCAAGAGATACCGTCTGGATTGTGTTTAAAGTAGATTTTGCAAAGTGTACTTCTAGAGTAACATTGGTCTATGATATGATGGGAATTTTATATTTTAGGTTGACTTAGTGCTCTTGAAGTTGAGGTTGTGTGGCGTGGCCCAGTCTAGGGTGATTGGTTATGTTACAAATTAGTATCAGGGCTTTGTCAGAGTATTTTATGAAGTATCATGGCCCAACTTGGGTGGCTGGGGAGGTTAAAATTGTCAATATATTGTTGAGAGACTAATGGCCATAGATGAATAATGATGTCACCTTATTGTGCACCCCTTAACTAAACCTCGTGAGTGAAAAAATAGACAACCTACCCTTACAAACATGTGCAACTTCTAGGTAAAAGTGTCATGATATTTCAACCTAGAACATGGAGAAATGGGTGCTAGCAAGTGGAAGCATGAATGTTGTTCCTCCTCTTTTGGTGATATCATGTAAAATTTCATACAACCCTGTTACCCATGTGTAGATTTATGGAAAATCATATTCCTTATGCATGTAGAGACTAAAAACAATGTATCAAATTGTTCCATAATTATAAATTGAAGGATATCATTAATCATATAACATATTATAATACTTTGAATCAATCTGGAGTCCATAAAATATTGACGCCAACCCACATCAATATACACATGTGGCTTCTCTGTCACAGTAGGAAAACCATATGTAGCATCTTAAAACTAATGCTTCTAAATTATATGTATACATTCATTTCAATGTATCATATCCATATGTATCAATAACATCGATTATGCCATGTCCATGTACATTTTATCCATCCATTTTATCATATAAAAATTTAAATAAAACTCATTCAAAATTACCACTACCTCAATTAAAACTGATCAAAATAGTCAAAGAGTGTGATTTTTAATATCATAAAACATGGAAATAAACTAGGTCATTTTTTAAACAAAATGCCCTCAAATAATAAGGTCCAAGCTATCAAACTAGTCAAAACAAATTTGTCCCAAAGTTTTAAAATAAATAAGCAAATTCCTGATGCATCTCAATCACATCCTCCAATGTAGATGAGGAAGGAATATAAATATCCCTTTGGAACTTTACATGGTATACCAAATGATGTTGAATCTATGGAGTGAACCAGTCCAAAATCTAGATTGGTTCAGTTGTCAAGGCCCCCTGATGTGATATATGCAAATGAATTAAATTAATAACATGAGAAGGGTATGAGATATAATGATGAAAAATATATACATGAAAACCATCATGCATATGATCTAATGATGATGGCAACACAAGACAATATGCAACTGATCCTTTGTTTTTCTATACTTTTAAACGGTCCCACATACCATGGTGCCAACTTATCTCCTTTTCTAAATTTAATGAATCTTTTTTTTGGTTCAACTTACAAAAATACCGTATCCCAAAATTTGTAACTTCTATTGAATCTATGCATATTTGCATAGCTCTTATGTCCGTCTTGTGCTTCTTTTAATCTTCCTCTTACCATCTTAATTTGTTCTTCCATTTCTTGTATTATTTATGATCAAACTAGAGACCTATCTTCTATCCTATCACAACTAAGAGGTGTCCTACATGGTCTAGTGTATAAAACTTCAAATATTGCCATCATAATCAAGATTTGATAACTATTGTTATATACAAATTCTACAAGAGATAAAAATTATTCCCTTCATCTCTTTCGGTCCATTATATACACGCACAACATATATTCTAATATCTAATTGATTCTTTCAGTATATCCATTGGTTTTCAGATGGTACTCTATAATAAAATTGAGTTGCATCCCCAATGCCTCTAGATAACTTGTCCAAAATATCTTTGTAAATATTGACCCTCTATCCGATATTATCTTCTTTGGCATTCCATAAAATTGTACTATCTCTTTGATAAATAATTTTGTTATCTCCAGTACTTGATAAGTATTATTTACCATGATAAAATACACATTTGTAGTAAAAATTCCTACTACTATAAAGATAGAATTGTTTATTCTTGAAAACATTTGTAATCCTACCATAAAATCTATCAAAATCACTTCCCATTTTGATACTAGTATTACATGTGGTTGCAATAATCTTATTCAATGATGATGCTCAACCTTGACTTGTTGGAATTCAAGGTATCTAGCTACATAATTAACTATATCTATCTTCATTGTTGGACAATTGTTTTTCATTGTTGTCGACCATTGGAGATTGATGTCAACCCTTGGAGAAGTCTGGAAGACCCAAAGATGTGATTGAGTCAACCCTTGGAGGATTCTAGAAGCGCCAAAGATGTTGACAAGATCGTTGGACAATTGGTTGTCATTTGTATGGTCGAGATTTTCGGTAAGTTGATTGATGTCATCCATAGAATAATTCTGAGAGACAGGTGTAATTGACAAAGTCTACAAGAAGCCCTGAACATGTGGTTGTGGAACCAGAAGTCGTTTGAGGAATTTGAATGTGAAGGAAAATGTAAATTCGAGTAACATATTCATGGATCGATAGTTTTCATCATGCAATTTCCAATGGTAGGTGGTATGCCATGTGGTTCCTCATGGTTGAGGAGTTATGGCCTCATGAAGTTGGAATCCCTAAAGAATGGTTAATAAGCACTAAACAATTACAAAGTCATTAATTAAGCGAAAAATGGTTGTAACAAGAAAGTATAGGTTGAACCTAAAATTAAGAAAAATGGTAAAACAATATGACCCTAAATTTAGGGGAAAAGGTAAAAAAATTATGACTCTAAAATTAGGAAAAAGAGTAAAATTGTTATTACCCTAAAATTAGGAAAAAGGGTAAAACAATTGTAACAATAAATTAATTAACGGTAAAGTTGTTACAACAAGAAATTAATTAAGGGTAAAGTGGTTACAACAAGAAAATAATTAAGGGCAAAGTGGTTGAAAACCAGTTACATGGAAGAGTATAAATACACATCAAGAGTCTCTCATTATTATATACAATTTCATTGAATATCTATCTAGTGAACACTTGATCTATTGGAAAATATGAGGTAACAAGGATGAGCTAAAGTAAAGGGGATGTTTTTTCTAGGTTGCAGAAAGGTATGATGATGCATCAAGGTTACTACAGGATTAAAGGTATGTCTATATGCATGTTTTGAAGGTTATATATTGGTGATTTTATGGTACATGCTGAGGTATCTTTTGGTGATGTTATGGTGCATGGTTTATGGGATATATTTTGGTATATGGTTGAGGAATATCATGAGTGATATGGAACATGTTCGAGGTACATATATTATGGATGTTGGCACATGTTTGGTACATGGTTTAGATGCAAATATTGATGAGGTTAATTGGTACATGTTTGGTGATGTTAATACATGATGAGACATATCTTGGTGATGTTATGGTTTATGGTTTGTTTCATGGTTTGACTCACGGTTGAGGCTCATATCTTGATGATGATATGATGCATTGTTAGAGGCACTTGTTGGTGATCTTGGTGCATGTTTGTTACATGACTAGAGGAAGGTTGTGGTGATGTTGGGAATATGGTTTGAGATAAGCTCTTGGTGATCGTGGCATGAGTTGCATGTAGTTGTGAGTGGATCTGGTTGATGATGAAAAAATGGCAGTGATAGTAAAGGTGATAGGTTGATAGTGACAGGTTGATGGTTCAGTATCAATGGCAGTGACAGGTTGACAATGACAGTGATTGTGGTAGTGACAAGTTGGTATACATTTATATTTTAGGGTGACATGATGGGGAAAGGAAAGGGGGCTGTATCCTCCTTTCTATTGGTGCTGGAGAACTTAAGGAGTTGGAGCTTCCTTTATGTTGGAGCTTGTAAACTAGGGGGTTGGAGCCTCCTTCCAATTGTAGTTGCTAAATCGGGGAGTTGTAGTTTCCTTCAGGTTGGATCCTGCAAATAGTGGGTTGGAGCCTCCTTCCAGTTGGATTTGGAGAATTGGGAAGTTGGTGCTTCCTATGAATGTAATATTGACATATAAAGAAAATAATTCCATGGGTTTCTCCAATTTGGGCTTCCATAAATTTTGGTGTACTGTGTTTCTGTGATTGTTTACTGTGCATTGTTGATTTATACTGTTGATATATTGGATGCTAATGAAATTTTTTTGAAAACTACCAATAAAGTTAATGATGATATATTGTGTATAAAAGTGATGAAGTTCTCATACCGATTCACCCCCCCTCCCCTCAGTATTCCAACAATTGGTATCAAAGCAAGTCCTTCAAGAAAACAGTGTAACCACTGGAAGGTAGATCATGGATTACACTAAGATTGGGGTACCACAATTCAATTGTTAGAGCGGTATTAAATATGAGATATGGAACACAAAAATGAAAACATCCTTACATGCACATGGATATGATGTTTGGAAATTAGTTGTTACAAGATACAATGCTTCAAAGAAACCAAACACTGCAACCAAGAAGGAATTGAAAAATAACAATGGATTTCATCCAGGAAGGATTTTGTGATTCAACAAAAGACAAAGTGGGAAAATGTTCATTAGAAAAAGAGATTTGGAATAATATACATAAAATCCACTCTAAGGAATATCATATTATCACAGATCCAAAGCATACGAATCATAATAAATAAGATGAAGGAAAAGAACGAGAAGAAAAATGCTAATCATGTCAAACAAATTCAGAAGAAGAATATTATGAAGAAGGCATAGTAGATATTGAAGTAGAATTAATTAGTGCATTAGATGAAATGAAGAAAGAAAGAGAGGAAAACAAGTCTCTTAGGGAAGAATCGATCAAGATAAAGGGAAGTTTTCAAATCCCTGAAGAAGTCCAACATATGATTGTGAACCTAAAAGTCTAAATAGAATAAGCCAAAAGGATTGAAGAAACATACAAAAGTTAGATAGAAGAGAAGTAATGTTTGGAAGCTGAAATAGTAGCACAAAGAAAGGAAATAGAGACAAGAGAGAAGATTATGATAGATCATCTCAAGGAAATATTTGAGGATTTAAACTAGCTTGAAGTAGAATTTAGTCAACAATAAAGAAGACGCGAAGAAGAAATCATCTCCTTGAAGAAGCCAAGAGAATGGAAGAAGTCATGAATATTCATATGATAAAGAAATAAGAAGATGGTGAGAAGCTTGAAGAAGAAGTTTTCACATTGAGAGTTAAAGTTTTCAAGCTCAATAAGAATGTTGAAGAGAGAGAAATATCCACTCATCCAATAGAGAAAGTTGAAGAGAAATGTTCTAAGTTGTTGGAAACAAAGAATGAAGAAAAGGATAAGAATTATTCAGAAGTACTCAAAGGAAGGGATTATGGTCAACAAGAGTCAAAGAGGAATGAAAACAAAAGAGATACATTTCCAAGAATTCAGAAGGACTACATCACAAAGAAGATCATTCACTCCCAGGTATCAAAGTTTATTTTATGGATATTGTTTTACTTGTGCTAACTTTGGACATAAAGTTGTAGAATGCAGAGCATATGGTAGAAATTTTCAAGCAAGGAATGATTATGCGGCTCCCCATAATATTGAATGTTACAAATTCCACAATTATGGTCACATAGATTCGAATTGTAGAATCGTGTTAGAGCCCTCCATGAAGGAAAATGTTGATATTAGATACAAGAAGTTTTGGAGAATAAAAGAGAGACAAGAAGAGAAGATGACTAAATAACATGTCCCATAAATTGTAGGATTTGAAGTAGTACGTGAAAGAAAAGAAAATGAAGTAAAAGAAGAATAACTCTCAAAGATTGTATTGTCATAATCCACAGAGCAGGTAAATGAAGAACAAGTTTCGGATATTGCAATCTCGGGATATGTAGTAGTTGAAGGTCATGATGAATCTATAGGAAGGAAGGAAGATGACAAAATATAGGAAGAGGATGAAAAGGAATATGTCAGAGTTCAAAAAGATGAGGAATCTATAAACAAAGAAGAAGATTATTCTTCACTAGGGTGGATTCCTCCACTGCTCTGAGCCATCCATCCTGGAGACTCGCAATAATATGAATATTAAACATGGGGAGTCTAAGCAATAGATAAGACATATCAGAGAACTATCTTTCAAGCAGTCAGAAGTATTTGAAGATTTTGGGAAACTAGATTCATAGTAGTTTGATGACATAAATGAAAAATATCTTGTATAGATTGATTGTTTGAAGAGAAACTTTCAGAACACATTCCATGCAAGTATCAACTGGAAGTTACAAAGAATATCATTGGCACACTTTACAGGCAAAGATTCATATAAGACTCTAGGAAGGGATATATTTTTTACAAATTTGAGGATGTGTTAGAGAAGATAAGTGGACATATGTGATTCAATTGAGAATTATGAATATGTAATGATCAATCGCAATAAATTTTGATAAGTCTTCATAATAGTAGAGTGACAGATGAGTCAAAATTGTGGATAGTTGAGTAGCTCAGTCATGGAAAGTTTGTGACGAATGGATAGATATGGATTCATGAGACACTTGGAAGGTACAAAAGACATGATTCATAGACAATGCATAACAATATATTGATATTTGGAATCAGTTGGTCACATAAAAGCAAGTCATGAAAGGCACAATAGAATAGGGAAATAGAAATCATCAACATAAGCTATATTTTCAAAAGGAAATTGTTGAGTAGTATGTTCATTGATGTTGAAGCAGTATAGAAGAAATGGCTAGTCACCTGAATCTCAATGAAGACAAGAAAAGTGATGAAAACTTGAATCTAAGTAACTTTGAATGATTTTTACATATGTCAGTGAATTACAAGAGGAAGCATCAATGGACAAGCAACTATGGAAGAGAGGAAAGGAATAATCCCCACAGTGATATACACAACATATTGCAAAGAAGTCAAGGGGAGAGAAACCATCAAAAAGAAAGATCAGTTTAGAAGCGTGTAGATAGGGGGAGACATACCAACATGGGGAGTTACCCATTTTCCCATGATGAAAAAGGAGGAAAAATAGAAGGATCAAGAGAGAAATATCAGAAGCATAAATACAAGGGAAACATACCCCAAAAGAGATACCATTTTCCATTGATGTCAAAGAGGGAGAGATAAGAGAAATGCCATGGAGATAGGGGGAGCAATGGTCACAGGGGAGCATGAGCATGAGTATGCAATATGAGCATGAGTGTTGCCATCAATGCATTCCATTAGTGTTTGCATCAATTTCAAAGGGGGAGATTGTTGGAAAATTGGTTTTCATTGATGTCAACCATTGGAGAAGTCCAAAATACCAAGAGATGCGATCAAGTCAACCCTTGGAGGAGTCTGGAAGTGCTGAAGATGTGGACGATATTGTTGGACAGTTGGTTAATCATTGGAAAGTTGGTTGTCATTTGTATGGTCGATATCTTCAGTAAGTTGATTGATTCCATCACTAGAAGAAGTCTGACATATGGGTGTAATTGATGAAGTCTACAAGAAGTCTCGAAGGTGTGGTTGTGGAACCGGAAGTTGTTTGAGGAATTGGAATGTGAAAAATAAGAATAAATGCAGGTAACATACTCATGGATGGATAGTTGTTGTCATGTCATTTCCAATGTGTTGACGGGTATAAATTCACTCGAAAACAATAAGGAGTACTCCTCAGTATACGATCCTAACTAGACTATACACTGTTTCAATTAGGAGTCCCATCCAAAATTTGGCCTGGCTTCCATTGTTGTTGTCTTTCGGTTTTCTTATTGATTACATTCCGGTGTACTGGTGAGGGTGGGAGGATGGATGGTGAGAATGAAATGCAAGATGAATATGAAGAATATGTATGTAAATAAAAATAATATATTGCTAATATATGCTAACCTATCCTAACTAGGAGCACACTAGAGTAATCGATGAGTTATAATGCAACCAAAATCTTACACAAATTTTATATAGTTAGTTGGAACAAAAGGGAAATATTGGAAACAAGTGCATACAAATGTATATAATCATATTAATCTAGATCATGACAACATATATGACAATAACCCACAAATCTCAAGGCACTATAATATTCAAAGAAACATCAATAGTTGCAGAATGACAAATATTGTTTAAGAATCAATCTACAATAAAAAAGCATTCTTACAATCCATAGAAACAATGGTTATCTTCACTTGAAGTAGTTCAAAGCTCTGATTCGTTTCTGCACACAATTACTTCTATAATATGTTGGCCCTGAGGTATTCTCAATATTAATTAACAAAGTATGTGTTCTCGAAAACGTTCTTGGGTCTATACAATGCTTGAAAAGCCAAAAAAAGTCCTTTTGAAATGAGCTTCTATCCTATTTTATACAAAAATTTGTAACTCCCATGTGTCCTTTCATCTTCTTCTTAAAGAGGCAATTACAAAACGGCTCATCTTTTCTTCTCTAATGACAAGTGTGTATCAAGGGACAAAATTTAGAGTAGTTAGGAAAAGGACATAAGAAAAGGAAGGTATCATGTCCTCCTCCTATGAACTTTTTCTTTTGAGGTAGGTCGTCCAAAATTATAACTGTTTATAGAGAAATTCAATCCTCCTGTATGTCAACTACTCTAATGTTTCATTGTTCAGATAAATGATACCATTGAGGGTGATCATATCCTTCTCTAACTTTTTCATGAAAGATTGCACCATCGTATGAAGCTTAACTGGTTGTAGCAGGTGTTGATCAACAAGGTTGGTGGAGACAAAGGTAGATGCTTCAATTATTTGTTTCCTTCGATTTATGTTGTCCTGAACGACATTTACCATTTATTCTGCTACTAAGTTATTTCCAAGATCATCTAACCTTGGGAGACGACTATTTCTGATCAGTTCCTGAGAAACCTTGTGGTTCTTTGAACATATTTCCATAGATTTGGTTACTTCTTTATTAGCTCTCTATCATATCTATTGGAAATGCTCTAATGCATACAAATAAGTATTTCTCCCATATTTTTCTGGCCTCTATAACTCAAGAGGTGCATCCGGATTTTCTTCTTGTTGGGTATGTGTTATATTCTTTGCACGAGTAGTAGTGTCTATGTTTCACTGTGTGTGCAAGTGGGTTTGAGGGGCGATATCCACCCACGCGAGGTTCGGGGGAAACACCCCCTATTAACACTCGAAAATTTATTTGGGTTGTATAAAATAAAACCCCAAGGTAAATGTTTCAACCAACTTTAGATTGCATTCTCACCTATACAACCAGAGAGGGCTCTCTCATATGTCCAATGACTGGTAATAACTCAAATATTTCATCAATAAATGAATAGAGGTAAGATTCTACAATAGGATATGTTTATTTTTTGTTTTAAAAGGGTTGGTAGGACAAACAAGGAAAAGGTACCATTGGGCAATGGAATCAAGGCATGAATTTCAATTCTTTTACAGTCAATAGCAGGTTGGTTTCTTTATGTGGTTATGAGGAAAATCAGGTGTTATGCTCAGCAAATAAATGATATTAAATGAGAGATGGAAAGGAGAAGAAATCCCACAACAATATAGGCATCAATCAGTGGATGAATCTCCAGTGAAGCTTTAGAAGAAATGACACAGATTAATTACTAAACAGAGTATCAAATGAAGATGAATTCTGTAAAAGTAACCATTAACACATAATAAGCATCATCAGTGTGAAAGGAGCATCAAACATGGATGAATTTCTACCACTTAATCTCAGACAATGCTAGAATAAAAACATAATCGTGGAAATGATATACAAGAAACAAATATTGAACATAAACACCGTGATGAATCTCAAATCTCAGAAAGAGGAAACTTTTTCATTAACTTCAAAGGAATAAAGCAGTCTTGATCTGCAGTATAATAGTCCTCTTTTCCCCAAAAAGAGTCCCTTGTATACACTATTTTTCCAACCCAACTTACATTGAAAAGATAAAATATATAGAAAAAACTATGCCCCTTGGGCTGCTATGCCTCAAACTACTTCTCCTATAATTTTAGTTTTGGTTACTCCCTGCTACATGACCTTTCGAATAGATTTTACTGAAAATGGAAACCCGACTGCATCCAATCATGTCATAACCGACGTTTTCGTCTTGATTGTTCATTTATGAGAAAGATTCAATCATCAGGTTGTGATGCATCAATGTTTCTCTTTTGCGGGGTATCCAAATTATCGAACACACTATCAGAAACTCTGCCACCTTGTGTAATGGGATCTGGTTGTTGTCACTTGATCACTGGTTGTAGTATCAACGTGGTGAGTTGGTGTGGTAGGTGTCTATTGGTTTTCGTTCATGCGCTCCAGGTGGAAACGATGGTCGAGGGACCATGCATCTCCTCCAAAACTATCATTCATTTCGCTTACACATTTCCTCCTCAATAGGTGGGTTTACAACATCTGCACGATGGATATTCACTGAATGGGTGCACCATGAGACTTCTTGTTTCTCAACAGGAAACAAGATACACGAGGAGAAAGATTTCATGCCCTGTTCAAAAAGACAAAATCGGGTCATGTCAATCATACCCCTAGCCTCACCTGCAACCTTAATACTCTGATTTTTTTCCTAAGAGACCAATTTCATATAATCAAATTCTTCACTTGTCTCCACAAGACCACATTCCCTTTCATCTTTTCTTGAGAACTGGCAAGAACTCCATGGCCGTTATCCATGGTTGTTCCACATTCCTTGAAGTGCTCTGGGATTCTTTCCTCTGACATCCTTTGTTCCTCATGCAGCTGAATGATTATGTCTTGCACCTGTATGAGCTATCTTTTGAGCCAGTTTGCATTCCCTTCTCGGCTCTACGACGTTGTCACTTCAATAGTCCTTTCTGCCAATTGTTTTCTCAATTATCTCTTCTCCTGATATAATTCAACAATAACAAGCTATGCTTGCTTCATCTCTTGCGAATACTTCTGAACCTCCACGTTTTCAGTGCCCGGACTTCTTCGTCTTTCACTAATTCCCCTGCTTGAACCTTCAATGGGTTCTATCTGAACAATGTGCATGAGTAACTTCTCAACAACAGATTGGGTGCGCAGTTTGTTGGGAGCTTGGGTCTCCTTGGGCTTCTTGATCAACCTCGACCTACCTATTTTCTGGGGTGATGGTTGTTGAGTTGATGAGTCTTCTATTTCCTTTCCTTTTCTCATGGCCTCTTCCATTCTTTCCCCTACGCTGTGAAATGATGTTTCCCCCGGGCATAGAGGGAAGTCACCTTTGGGGTCCCTAGGGATGTCGACTGAAATTAGAAATTAATCCCAATAATTGTCCAGTTGTCTCAATTCCTCTACTACCAACAACTTGATCAATGATAGATCGAATAAATTCTTCCTCAGTTGGTCAGCTTCAGCCTAGATGTTTTCCATCCTTTCTAGGCTTTGATGAAAGAAGAAAGATAAGTTCAAAGGTTTTTTCCCTTTGAAGTGAATCAACATCCTGATGTGATATGGGTATACTCTGTCAAACCTTCCTTCAAGGGTGAAATACCTTCTAATCACCTTTAGGATCTTTTGGAATGGCTCTCGGAGATGGTGACTCAGAACGCCCACTCCAATTTTCCCATTCAAGCAGTTTGTCTTCATAAAGTATTCATAGAATAATACGTCTAAAGGCATGCCTTTAGACCACTTTTCACTGCATGGAGGGATCCCTGTTGCAGCTGACAGAGTTTCCTCCAGTACCTGGAATTTGATTCCCGCAATGGTCGCATAGAACCCATTAAACCTAAGAGAGAATTGTTCATCTAGATTCGCGTTGTATCCTTTTATCTTCTCACAATAGTGCATACATTCGACTTGTTTAAAATATGCCCTGATATTCGGATCTTCATTGATTAATGCCAGGTCATGAGGCTCAGACCTCGTGACCTTGCCACTCCGTGCCTTCTTTCTTATGCCTTGGGATGTTGTCATGATGAAAATGTGTATTTGTTTTGTGCAAGTGATAATGAACGATAACACCCTCTCTACGCAGTGGATGAGAATGATATACTTTGCAAAGACTTGTTGGAAAGGAAATGAAAAAAAAATTGCATGACAAGAAAAATCAACTCTGGGAGTCCAATGTGCGGCAGCAAGGTGCTATGAAAAATTTTGGAGCAGAAGGAAATCAATGTGGTGATAAACAACAACAATAGGCTCGTCACAGTAGGGAAGCAGGACAAAAAATTATGGCATGGTGGGAAGGCGCTGAGAGAGTTGTCACGAGACAGAGAATTTAGACGTGGAAAGAAATTCAATGCGACAGGAAGAAACTCCAAAGAAGAGAGGTTGACTGTGAGGAGAACTATCGCCCAATGCACTAGCTCGTAGTGAACTACAACAGGCTTCAAACAGTGACTGAAAACAAAGGAGATGTGGCAACTTGAATGAACAGACTCACAATACAAATGATGGTAATCAACCTTCCCATAACGAAAGGACCCAAGACTTGCATAAAAAACCACAGACAACACACAAATTTGGAAGGTAAAGGAGAAGCATGCAGGGTGACCAGTATTTATACTTGAACAAGAAAGGAATGGAATCATGGTAGAGGACGATAAATCCATTGTGACGAGAAGTTTGGAAGCAGGCTGACTATTTGCACAGAAAACGCGTGTGATGGGTACACTTTGAAGTGTGCAAAGTACAAATGATAATAGCTACAGAGTATATGTGATATGAGCACCATGATTTCTTACCCTTTCTGACTTCATAACCAGGTGATCATGGTCATTATATCTGTCAACGTGACCTTTATTCCAAGAACTTGCCTCGACTTATAGCACGTAAATTCCCTCTTTCTGACAGGACTCAATCTTTAGGGAAAGGGACCTTTACAAGTCGCACATGACTAATCATGATGCCCTTTCCCAACTCCAAGGGAGAGACCTGCCACTTGCTGATTTCAAGCCATTCGTTATTCAGTACCTGAATTCACACGCTTAGACACACGAACTATGACTCATCTAGGACTGACTCTAACTGTAAAAATTATGGTTCTAACAACCTCAAGAATATTTTCCCTTGGGAAACGTGTCACATTTTTTCCTCGTTTTTTGTGTTGCCTCAATTTTTGTGTCCATTGTTGGGTGATTTTTTGGCACATGGTTTTTGTTGATAGTTTTCTATTTCCGGTTAAGGAATTAGGGTTGTTGACTAATCCAGGTCATTGGGTTAGGGTTTTGGATTCCAATGGCTCCTATATGTATCTTGTATTGTAAACAATGTATCACTATGAATGAATATAGAATATGTTATTTTTCCGAGTTTGGGTTTCCAGGGGAAATATCTCTGCGTAATGTTTGTATTTTCCATTGTATATTTTCTGTTATTTTACTAAAAATTTGTTTGCAGTAAATATTATACAAGGTTAAAATCTACATTTGGTATCAAAGCTTTGTTGGCTTTAGGGGGACGCCTTTGTGATAAAGGGTTTGGCATGGGACTGTGATAAGCCTTGTTACAGTGGGAGATCAGTGGTATTGATTTTTCAGGTGAAAAGAAATGGCAAGAAATTCGAAATGGAGATCGAGAAGTTTAATGGGAAATTTTTTGAGTTGTGGAAGCTCAATATGGAAGATCTTTTGGTGGATAGAGATCAGTGGATCATGGTATATATAGGTACTGCACCTACAGGAAATTCAACAAATGACTGTAAAAATTTGGATTGGAAGGTGAAGAGAAAAATCCAACTGTGTCTCTCAGATTCAGTATTACTGAACGTGTCAGAGGAATCTAAAACCAAGGATTTTTGGGATAAGTTGGGAAAGTTGTATCAGTATAAGTCCCTACTAAATAAACTATTCCTGAGAAAGAAGCTGTATAATCTGAGGATGAGAGATGGAGACTCGGTGGCAGAGCATTTGAACACTTTCAATATTGTGGTAAGTCAATTAATATATGTTGATATTAAAATTTCAGATGAAGTTAAGTGTATCAGTTTACTGTGTTCTTTACCAGATTTGTGGGATAGTCTGGTTGTGGCCATAGGTAGTAATACAACTTCCTTGAAGTTTGATGAAGTGGTCTCATCCTTGTTGTCAGAGTAGATGAGAAGAAAGAATATGGAAGGACAAAGAACAAACACATTATTTGCAAGAGGATACTCCCAAGAAAGAAATAGATCTAAGTTCTCAAGTGAGATCTAAGTCTAAGGGTAGATCTAAATCTACCAGAAAGTTTGTAAAGGTGTGTTGGATATGTGTAATAAAAGGGCACTACAATACGCAATGTAGATCCAAAGTTGAGAAAAATAAGGGATCTAAAAAATCTCCTTCTACAAAAGAAAAGACCTCCAAGGAAGAAGGAGGTGATGTGTACTTAGCTTCTTCAAGAACACATGCAAATCATGAGGCATGGTTGGTTGACTCAGGTGCATCCTTTCATATGAATCCCCACAAGGAGTGGTTCTATGAATATTAAAGGTATGATGGAGGTAATGTTTTCTTAGGTGATGATTCGACAACCAGAATCATAGGACGAGGAAAAGTTAAGTTGAGGTTCATAGATGGAAGGATTAGAAAATCGTCGGGTGTTCTGCACATCCCAAGTTTGGCCAAAAATTTGATTTATGTAAGAAAAATGGACGATGCAAGGGTAAAAAATATATTTGAAAAGGAAACCTATTGGATGGTTAGAGGAGCAATGGTGTTCTTGAAAGGAGTTTGGTTTGGAACTATGTATAAGATGCAAGGAATCACTATTAGTGATGGGTGTAAGAGTTCCATTGTTCCTGATATTGGAGTTGAAGAAGAAAGAAATCTTACAGTCTTTGGAGAAAAGGTTATGTTGTGGCATCAAAGACTAGGGTATATCGGAGAGAAGGGTCTTTGACTACTACACGATAAAGGTATGGTTGAAGGTATGTCTAACTGCTCTTTGGGTTTTGATTTTTGTGAACATTGTGTATATGGGAAGCATAATTGGGTAAGATTCCCTTTTGGTGCAATGAGGGCAGAAGGAATTTTACAGCTAGTTCATAGTGATGTTTTTGGACTTGTGTCGGTCCCATCATTGGGAAAATATGTGTACTATGTCTCATTTATAGATGACTTCTCGAGGAATACTTGGATATATTTCCTCAGGAAGAAATCTGAAGTCTTTGACAAGTTTAAAGAGTTTAAGGCTCTTGTTGAGAATCAAATAGAGAAAATAATTAAGGTTTTCAGGAAAGATAATGGAAGAAAGTTTTGCGGGAATGAATTTGAAGAATTATGTAAGAAGTGCAGTATAGCAAGGTAGAAGACTACTCCATATACACCTCAGTAGAATGGATTTGCAGAAAGGATGAATAGGATGTTGATGGAAAAAGAAAGGTGCATGCTCAGTGGTGCCAAGTTAGGGAAATAATTATGGGTAGAGGCAGTGGCTACTACATGTTACCTGGTCAATAGATCACCCTCATCAGTGCTGGATGACAAGACTCCATAAGAGGCATGGACTGGTAAGAAACCTTCTCTCGCACATCTCAAGGTATTTGGCTGTGATGCATATGTTCATGTTCCAAAGGAAAACAGGAGTAAGCTAGATAGGAAGGTTTAAAAAGTGCATCTTTATTGGATATAAAGATGGTCTCAAAGAATATAAGATTTGGAACCCAGAAACTAAGAAGGTAGTGTATAGCTGAGATGTGGTATTTAGAGAAATGAAGGATGTTGTTAAACAGGAAGTCCTACCAAGTAAGGAAGAACCAAAGAAAATAAATTTTGATTTAGAGGATGATGAATCAAACCCTACAAAAGAACAATAATTAGAAGTAGAAGATCCTCATACTCCAGTATTGAGGAGATTGGTTCGAGAAAGAAGGTTACCAGAAAGGTATACTCCATCTGATTTTTGTTCAAATTTTTCTTTTTCTATTACTAATGATGATCCTAGAACTATCAGGGAGGAAGTGGATTCAGAGGATGGAAATCTCTGGAAAAAGGCCATGGACAAAGAAATGGAAGCTTTGGATAAGAATGAGGTTTGGGATCTAGTGGAGTTTCCGACAGGAAGAAAACCCATTGGAAACAAATGGGTATTTAAAAAGAAGTTGAATGCAGAAGGAAAAGTGGAGAAATACAAAGCTTGGTTAGTAGCAAAGGGTTATTCCCAAGTTGAGGGAATTGATTTTGGTGAGATTTTTTCTCATGTTTCCAAGTTAACCTCTATAATATTTATGTTATATGTTGTTTTTGCATTTGATTTTGAAGTAGAACAGATGGATGTGAAGACAACATTCCTACTTGGGGATTTGGAAGAAGAAATCTATATGCAACAACCAAAAGGTTATGTTGTGAAGGGAAAGAAGGAGCTGGTATGCAAGATAAAAGTCCTTGTATGGTTTAAAACAATCACCAAAGATGTGGTATCAAAAATTTGATACTTATATGTTGGGACTTGGCTTCAAAAGAAGCAAAGAGGATCACTGTGTGTATTTTAAATTAATTGGTGATCATTTGATTTATTTGGTCTTGTATGTGGATGAAATGTTGATGATAGGAAACAATAAGGAGACTATCCAGCATGTGAAAACTCAGTTGTCCTCTAAATTTTACATGAAGGATCTCAGTGCTTCAAATTTCATTTTGGGCATGGAAATTAAAAGAGATAGAAAAAAGAGGAAACTATGGTTAAATTAGAGAAAATATGTTGAGACAATATTGCATAGGTTTAATATGAAGGAATGTAAATTGGTCAAGGTTCCTATTCCTATTGGTGTAAATTTATCAAGTGATCAGTGTCCCAAGAAACATGAAGAGGAGGAGGACATGTCTCGTGTTCCATATGTGAGTGCATTTTGCAGCTTGATGTATGCAATGGTATGTACTAGACTAGAAATTACACATGCAGTGGGAGTTTTGAGTAGGTATATGTCAAAACCAGGGAAGGAGCATTGGACAATAGTAAAAGGGGTTTTCAGGTATTTGTGTGGCACCCCTAGCTATGGATTGTGCTACCAAGGAAGACTGATATTGAACAGAGTGTTGGATATACATGGCTTTGTCGATGCATACTGGCTTGGAGATTTGGATCGTAGGAGATCTACAAGTGGGTATGTGTTTAACCTGTTTGGAGGAGGAATAAGTTGGATGAGAAAAAGACATGATATTGTGTCACTTTAAATTACATAAGATAAATACATGGAAGCCACTCATGCAAGTAAGGAAGTAGTATGGTTACAAATATTGTGTTCATGTATTGGGTTGGTACAACAAGTTGTAAAGATAGATTGTGATAGTCAGATTGCAATTTTTCTGGCGAAGAACCCAACTTATCATTCAAAGACAAAGAATATTTATATTCAATATCACTTTTTGAGAGACATGGTTGAAGAAAATAAAGTGTTGTTGATGAAGTTGGACACTTTGAAGAATGTTGCAGATTGATTAACAAAATCTATGAGCACTGAGAAGTTCTCTTGGTGTAGAGGATCCATGGACATTGATGCCCTAGATTGTTGACTATGTAACCTTGTAAACCTATGTATGCAAAGAAAACAACAAGTGAGAGAATGTTGGGTATGTGCAGGGGGGAGCTATCCCCCTGCGCGAGTGCTCAGGAGAAACACCCCCAAGAATTTTTTTCCTCAGGAAACGTGCAACATTTTTTCCTTGTTTTTCATGTTGGCTTGATTTTCATGTCTATTGTTGGGTGATTTTTCAGCACATGGTTTTTTCCGATGGTTTTCTATTTCTGGTTAAGGAATTAGGATTTTTGACTAATCCAGGTCATTGGGTAAGGGTTTTGGATGCCGTTGGATCCTATATATATATTGTATTGTAAACAATGTATCACTATGAATGAATATAGAATATGTTGGTTTTCTCATTTTGGGTTTCCAGGGGAAAACTATATGTGTAATGTTTGTATTTGCCATTGTATCTTTTCTTTTCTTTTACTGAAAATATGTTTTCAGTAAATATTGCACAAGGTTAAAATATGCACTTCTATCCACCTATCTATGTCAGCTATACCTTCATAGTTAACATTGTAATGTGCCAAATTCATTTGTATCTATTTGTTTTGGTCGATGACTATGGAAGTTGCATCTTAGAAGAGGTGAAAATGAGTACATGTCAATAATGACACCTTCCAAATCATTCCTAATCTTCTTGGCACTGGATTTGAAGATTTGGAGGCTTTTTTCATCCACTTTCACCTGCCAAAGCTTCTCCTTGAGCTCTCTGATATTTAACTCCTTCTATTCATTTTGTTTGCATAACCTATGTATGTTATCTATATTGGAATCCATGAATGCAGAACTAGCTCTAGCCATTTCCATATGATCTTCTATAACATCTATTGTGAATGGTACCTGGGTGACAACTTACAAAGTAGTCCCTTCTGTCACTGGTATCTTCTTAACTCACTCTTGTAATATCCTACTAGTTTTACTGACATATGTGAAGCTTATCATATCTAGCACCTTAGTTGGTTGAAATGGTTCCCACATTACAAGGCCTAAACCACTTCCTATTATATATGTCTTTGTGCATGCAGTATATGTTCCTAGGATATATACATCCATGGGGTGTGTGACATCCCCTCTGGTTTCAACATTTTTATTTTTCCTCTCTTTCTTAGCAGCGTTGTCGGCTACTTCCTTCAGTGTTTTCTCTGCTAGTTTTTCTTCTACTCGTGTTGCTTCTGCTAACTACTTTTCTCTTTCTACAACAACTTTCACTTCAACTTCAACTTTGGATTTTGCTTCATCTTCAGCTTTGGATTTTTCTTCCTCCACTTTTTGTTTCTTTTTGGTGTCATTATTCGTTTTTAACACATTTTCTTTATCTCTCCTATTTTTATCTATTAGTGTTTCTGCTTCCTCCTCGGTAGATCTTGAGATAGATATGGGAGAATATCTCCCAGCTTCCTGTTCTTCTACTTATTTTCTGGTCGCCTCTCTTGCTACTTTTTCATCAACGATCCTTCCCTTTGGTTGGTTGTGTCTGTTGGAAATGAATTCATCATATGTTTTGGAATTTTTATGCACTTCCTCTTCTTCCCATATTTCAGTAGTATATTCATAAGGGAGCATGATGTTATTCCCTTACAATATTTCTAGGATCATGTCTTCTAAATATCTCTTCTCCAAAGCGATAAGAGAGCAATATGTCTACTTCCACTTGGGATTGTTTCGCATTCTATAAAAATAGTTCACGACGTATAAAGTTAGTGGGTTCCATATTCTTTCTTAAACCTGTACAACATTCCCCCAACCCCATGTATAATAGTCTGGTAGACTACTTCCTGAAAGACTATCTTGTTAGGTACAAATCGTTTAAGTAGGTGAGACAACTTCATCGCAACATATATCCTTATATAATTTCCATTCTCCATTAGATACCAGTCCTCGATCCTTCTGGTGCAGAACCCCGACACTTGGGCCAAAATCTGCTCAGGATCGTTCTAAATCTGCCCTCCTGAGTCTGATTGACTCTTTGATTTTCCCCACATGGAATCCCTCACACACACGATGATGTATCCATGGGTCCTTATGAGTATGCCCCGTGTGATCAAACACAAAGAATTACTCAAATCTCCTGACCTCAATAATATGATCGCTCCCTTTTCCAAATCGGGACTTCAGATTTCATGATTTATGTTGTCGAGTTTATGGATCTTCAACCCACCAAAACCCGAAATGTCGAAACACAGAAATCTTCAGCCACATCCTCCTCCATAGCTGTATCGCGTTTTGTGACTTCAGGAATTCTGAAACAAAGAACCTCGACCTCTTGTCTTTGAAAGTACAGAAATGTCGAACCCTGATGCATTCAGCAAAAGGCTGGATTCCAACAAAACTTTTCGTCGATTCAGAGTTTTGGACTTCGCGACTTCGCGAATCTTGATGCAAGGCTCTTGACTCTTCAACCTCCAAAACCCCAAAATGGTCAACGGGTATTGACACTACCTAGAAACGAGTACGTGCCACCTATCTTCTCAACTATCCTTGGTCTCTGATGTGGATTCCTGCCACCTATCACTCTTCCCGGCTTTCGAGACTTGAACCATCCTTCGACTACCATTCCCCTACCACTTCGAAACCCTGAATTCCAAAATGGCACCTTCTACGGAATCAATGATTGATAGCCTCCCTTTAGATCCAACGACCCACATTATTTCGGGCTTCTGGGTACTGGGAGTTCGAAACTCTCGACCCCAAAACACTTGTCACCAAGATCCCCAAATTCTCGAACCCCAAAACACCGAAATGTCGAAACGCCACTTCACAATGTTTTGCGTTTCACAACTCCAGTGTTTTTCAATGAAAATGCCCCTAGCTCCTTGTCATCCGGATTTTTGGTATTTCGAATCTTGAATTACCAAAATCCTGAAATTCTTCACTTAACAATTCTTCTCATGATTCAGGAGTTCTCCTCGGAGAATTCTGACTGCTCATTTCACTTGGAAATAATGGAGAAAGCACCAGTTATAAGCTTCAGTTGTGATAGCTTCAGTTGTGAGAGTCAGTTGTAGGCGTGTTAAGAGTCAGTTCTTAGTTAAGAGTCCAGTTGTCTTTGGTTTCCATGTAACCGACTCGGGAGAGTCTTTTCCTATATAAAGATGTAATCCGTCTTCATTCAATAATAGAGAAGTGAACATAGCCTCACCATGTGTTTGATTCGTATATTTTATCTTGGTATCAGAGCCATGGGAGTAAGGTGCGAAAATTGTAGAGGTTCACAGGTCTCTCCTCTGGTAGGGTGCGAACCTATATTACTCGCCCTTTCGCGTTTGCTCGGAAGCAAAAAATTTTGCAGGCTTCTGTCCATTAGGGTGCGAACTACCTTCTCGATTTTTGCAACCCAATAATGGGTGAGGTGCGAACTCTTCGCAGTCAAATACAAAGTGAGGTGAAATAACTATGAACTCCCCACAGTCAATTAAATCGTGAGTTTTATTGGAGTTTGATTGCGGATTTTCATGCGTGAGCGGCTACTTGAGTTTACTTGCGAATTTCCATGCATGAGCCGACGAGAGAGAGAGACGCCCCATCTCTTTTCTGCGTGAGAAAATCCTATTTGCTTTGCGTGGATTAATTTAGTGCGGTGAGCGTGGATTGATTTGGAAGAGTTTTTGAAGAGCGTGGAGTTTTCATGCGTGAGTTTAATTCTGGTGCATATGTGAGTTTTCTTTAAGTGGATATATGTTAAAGTGGAGCATTTAAATACATATGAGTGGATATATGATTAAGTGGAGAATTTAAAGTTTATTCATTTTTTTTTTATTTATTAAAAGTGAATGCATGTGGAGTTTTTATATAAAAGTTTTTATATATAATCTTTAATTTTATATGTAAAGCTTTGAATGGGAGTGCAACATTGTATTGTTTTATTAAGTGGATACTATTTAAAACCTAAGGTGAACTTTTAAAAAGTTTTTTTTAAGGAGGGAGTTATAAGTTTATAAAAAAAAAAAAAAGTGGAGATTTTGGATATTAAGGTGGATGCATGCATGATTTAAGTTGACAATAGAAATATAGTTGGATCAGTGCATTCGAAAGGGAGAGCGACGGACTATTCAACACTCGACAAAAATTTGCATATCCTTGGTGATTTTCTTGCAGAGACTGAAGTGCAGCGATGGCGAATCCACTGGCAGAAACCTACCTCAACAAAGCCAACAAGTTAGATGGCTCGAACTTCATTAACTGGAAATTCAAGATGCAGACATTCATGGAGGGATATTGTGTCTGGAACATTGCGAATGGAACCAAACTGAAACTCGTTGTGGCTGCAGGTGTGACAACAGCGGTAGGAGGTGCGACAACAGCAGTAGGAGGTGCGACAGCAGCACAGATCCAAGACTGGGAGAAGCGCGAAAACAAGGCAAAGGTATTGTTGCGCATGTCAGTTGAAGATAGCATAATTCCACATATTAGAGACGCTACAACTTCTGCTGCAACATGGACAGCTCTTAAAGCATTGTATGAAACTAGCAACACAAATCGCATTTTGTTCCTGAAAAATAAATTGCTAGGCATTAGGATGGATGGAAATGAATCTGTTAGTTCATTTTTGGGTCACATTAAAGAGGTGAAAGAAAAGCTAGTAAATATAGGAGAAACTATTTCCAATACTGATCTAGTGACTATTACCTTAAATGGTATGCTAGAAGACTATCATATGTTCATAACAGGTCTTGCAGCAAGGGAGAAACCTCCTACGTTTGAAGAATTTTCAGGTATTTTTTTGCAAGAGGAACAGAGGCGCGGGAATCTGAAGCCTCCGAGTAAAGATTTGGCACTGCGGTCAAATAATAGATCTACGAGAGGGATATCAGGAGTAAGAGGCAGAGGAGGCAGTTCATGGCAGAGAGGCGGTTCATGGCAGAGAGGCAATTCATCGCAAAGAAGACAATCTCCAAATCAAGGTATGCAATCTAATAGGAATGAGTCAAAGAATTGTTTTTATTGTGGTCGACCTGGACATATGGTTAAAGACTGTCATAAGAAGAAAAGTGATGAGGCTAGGAATAAAACTAGAACACATTCAGGTCATTATGCAAAAAAATCTTCAAATCAAGATCACAGATTATTTATTTCTAGTGATGATATTGATGAACCCCCGAATTTTGACTCATGGGATCTTAGGCTGTTTGTGTCTAACGCTGCTTTATCTACTGAAATGGATGATTCTGATGCCTGGTTTTTGGATTCCGGAGCATCAATACATATGACTTCTAATAAAAATTGGTATGCTAATTTCAAAGAAACTCAGAATGGTGCCAACATATATCTTGGAGATAACCGCGCTCATCAGATCAAGGGATATGGAGAAATTCCTGTGACATTGCCGAATGGTACTATTTGTCACATTCGCAATGTGGTGTATGTGCCAGGAATAAAGAAAAAATTGATCTCTGTGTCCACCATTACAGATCAGAACTTGAAGGTTGAATTCTTCAAGAATTATTGCATAGTGAAGGATCTGCTGGACCACTTCCAAACTGTTGCAACGGGAGTCAGAGTAGGAGGTTTATACAAACTTGATGTTACCGGCAAAGCACATCATGCACTGACTTCTGCCACTATGCCAATAGAGATTCTTTGGCATCAAAGGTATGGACACATCAATCATCCTGATTTATTGTCATTACAGAAAAAAAATATGGTTGAAGGACTTCCCATGTTAAAGAATGAGAAAGTTGTTTGTGATGGATGTGCATTAGGAAAGATGCACAAAGATGAATTCCCCTCTAATACTGATAAAAAAAAGAGGGATGTGTTAGATCTTGTGCATACTGATGTTTGTGGGCCTATGCAGACTAGGTCTTTAGGAGGTGCATTTTACTTTCTGTTATTTATTGATGATTGCACGAGATTCACATGGGTTTACTTCCTTAGACGAAAAAG
>ML781158.1:536261-582539 GCA_009831015.1 Picea engelmannii | reverse complement strand
GCATTTTTGAATGGTGAGTTAAAGGAAGAGGTTTACCTTACTCAACCTGAAGGGTTTGTTGAAAAGGGTCAAGAACACTTAGTGTGTAAGTTAAAGAAAGCATTGTATGGACTAAAATAGGCACCTAGGTCATGGTATGAGAAAATAGACTCTTTCTTTCTTCAACAGGGTTTTATGAGGAGAAAAAGTGATCCAAATCTGTATACCAAATTTGATGAACATGGGTATATAGTATTCATTTCATTATATGTTGATGATTTAATAATTACAGGAAATGCAGAGAAGTTAATTGATGAAATAAAGGAGCAGTTATCAAAGGTATTTGAAATTAAAGATCTTGGTGAGTTACATTACTGCCTAGGTCTTGAAGTTTGGAGAAATGTAGGCCAAACTTTTGTTTGTCAGAGTAAGTATATCAGAGAAATACCCAAGAGATTTAAGATGGATCAGTGTAAGTCTTCTACTGTTCCCATGCAACAGAATGTGAAACTGTCTTGCAATGATGGTTCGAAGGAGGTGAATGGCACTGTGTATAGACAGATGGTGGGTAGTCTGAATTATCTCACCACAACCAGACCTGATATTTCATATTCTGTGAGTGTGTTAAGTCAGTTCATGGCGAAACCTCATGAAAGCGATTGGAATGCAGCAAAGGCAGTACTCAGGTATCTAAAAGGTACACTTGATTATTGTATTAAGTATATTGATGCATCTAATGTTGAGTTAACAGGTTATTCAGATTCTAATTGGGCTGGAAATATGGATGATCGAAGATCAACCACTGAATATGCGTTCAACATTGGATCCAGGGTTGTTTCATGGAGCAGTAAAAAGCAGCCTACTGTATCTTTGTTTTCTACTGAAGCAGAATATAAAGCCTTGTGTGCAACAACTTGTGAAGCTATTTGGTTAAGAAGACATCTTCAAGATGTTGGAGAAGAACGAAAGGAACCTACGATGATCAGATGTGACAATCAAAGTTCAATCAATATTGCAAAGAATCTGATTTTTCATGCAAGGACAAAGCATGTTGAAGCTCAGTATCATTTTGTTCCAGAAAAGTTGTAGTCAAATGAAATAACTCTTGTGTATTGTAATACTAGTGAAAATGCTACTGATATTTTCACTAAGCCTCTTGGAAAGATTAAGTTTGAACTGTTTAGTGAGATGTTAGGTGTAGAAGTCAATCCATTCTCCATTAAGGGGGAGACTTGGAAATAATGGAGAAAGCACCAGTTATAAGCTTCAGTTGTGATAGCTTCAGTTGTGAGAGTCAGTTGTAGGCGTGTTAAGAGTCAGTTCTTAGTTAAGAGTCCAGTTGTCTTTGGTTTGCATATAACCGACTTGGGAGAGTCTTTTCCTATATAAAGATGTAATCCATCTTCATTCAATAATAGAGAAGTGAGCGTAGCCTCACCGTGTGTTTGATTCGTATATTTTATCTGTTTCCTCGTTGACAACTTCTGCAAAATGAATCAATGTTCTTCCCCTGAAACTTAACTTCTGCGAGGTGTTTTCAATCTCCATCTCCCTTTGAGTACTTTCAAAGGCACTGACCCTCCTGATCTTTCACTTGAGACTCAAGTCTCAGAAGGACTCCTCTGCGCACTCCTTGCGGAAGACTTTCAAATACTTCTAAGTATTTGATCTTTCGATTCTGTGCACCCTCTGCAACAACAGTACTTCAATATTTAACCTTAGTTCATAAATTCTAACGCTTCAACTAGCCTGTGCACACCTTGCACGAATTTTGTGCTCCACCTGCACTTCTGCTGGAATGAAAACAGCAGTATCCTTCCTAAGCTTTCTAAGGTAAACACAGATCCTTGTCAACACACACCTTGAGGACGTTTCACTGCACTCCTTGCGGGAACTCTCTCTTAGGAAGAGAAACAATTGAAACTCATTCTCTTTCTTCTCTCAGAGTTCAAACATTCAGCATGAAATCATACACTCGACACAGTATTAAAGCAAATGCATAACAGAGAGAATAAAACAACTGTAAGCATACCATTCAGCATATATTAACAGAAAACATCATAACACCATGAATTTGATTCAAAGATTCATTTATTAATTCAAAGCTCCTGTACATGGGATTTTCTCTACAGCTCTCCACTACAACTCTCTTCTTTTGTGCTATGCTAATGATACAATCACTACTATGATACAAAGGCGAGGGTGTCTATATCCATTTTCCCTCCTACTCTTCTAAACTGTCTAATCTATTAATTCAAACCTACCTACTTTCATTAACTAGGCTTAAATTCCTTTTACATTGACAGATGAGAGAAAATCGCTCATGATTTGTTTACAACAGCCATATATAAATGCAAGTAAGTTTCCGTTAACTACTACATTAACATTTGTTCATTAATTTTTCAAAAACATTTCAAAATGTGCAAAACGTGTGTTGCGCTTTTCCCAGTTGTCTTCTGCCTTCATGCCCGCTTGGTTGGTTGCTTACGATGCTCTTGCATCATACTCCCTCGCTTGAAAATTTTCATGAACTCCTGTTCATGAGCTCTTGCACGGTTTGTCCATGCTTTTGAATTTATGCTTCATCTTCCCAACTGACATCTTCAACTGGATGTCCTTTCCACTTGACCAAGTATTCAAAATACTCTTTTATCCTAGTCTTCTTGCTAACTCTCTTATCAATTATACTTTCCATCTGTGGCTTTTCAGCTACAGGCATTTGTTTTTCCATTGAACTTCTTTTTGTTCCTCTACTACTGCTTCTTCAATTCTGTAAGGGTACAAATCCACAACATTTAATATCAGTGAAATTCCGATCCCATCGGGTAATTCAATCTCATATGTGTTTGCCCCAAATTTCCTTATGACCTTGCACGGTCCAATTTTTTTCATCTTTAGTTTGTTATATGTTCCCCTTGGGAATCTTTCCTTCCTCAGATATGTAAGAATCAGATCACCAACTTCAAATTGAAGTTCTCACTTGTGTTGATCTTCTCTGTGCTTGTATTCTTGATTTGAATTATGCAATCGTTCCTTAATTCGGTTGTGAAGCTCCTTCATTGCTTCTAGAAAGTCCTCTGCACTAGCACTTCTGAATTCATTTTGTTCAGAATCTTTCAATTCAGAAATTCCCCTTGGCTAAATTCCATTTACAATCTGGAATGGACTATGCCCTGTGCTTCTATTAAGTGAATCATTGTAAGAAAATTCCACCTGCGGTAGAATGTGATCCCAATGATTGTGGTGTTCAGTCACTAAGCTCCTCAGAAAATCTCCCAAGCTCATGTTCACGACTTCTGTTTGCCCATCCACCTGAGGATGATATGCTGAGCTAAAAGACAATCTTGTCCCCAACTTTTTCCACAAATTCCTCCAGAAATGTCCAACGAATTTGGTATCCCGATCAGAAACGATACTCCTTGGCAAGCTGTGAAGTCTGACGACTTCCTTGAAAAATAAGTTTGCAATATGAGTTGCGTCGCTGGTTTTCTAGCATGGTATGAAATGTTCCATCTTTGAAAATCTGTTGACTGCCACAAAGATTGAATCATAGCCTCTTTGCATTCTTGGCAGTCCCAATATGAAATCCATGCTCACTGCGTCCCATGGCCTTTTTGGTATGGGTAATGGTTGGTATAACCCTGTGTTCTACCTTTTTCCTTTCGTGTGCTGACAAATTATGCACCTGTCCACAAATTTCTTAACATCTATCCTCATCCCTAGCCAAAAATATGATCCATTCAACTTTGAGAACGTCTTGTCATGACCGAAATGTCTGGCCAATCCTCCACTGTGTTTTTCCTTTAGCAGGTTCTCCCTCATGGAGCAGTTTGGAATACATAGCTGATTTCCCCTGAATAACAATCCATCTTGGATCATATACTCAGTCCATTGGCTTCTGTCCCTAAGAATTGGATTCTCAGATGCCTCATATGCCTCCTTAAAATTTGGTTCATCCCTATACATTTCTTTGAGGTTATCAAAACCTAAAGTCTTGACTCTGAATTCCTGCATAAGCAAACATTTCCTACTCAAAGCATCAACAACTTTGTTAGTAGTTCCAGAAATATGCTTAATCACAAAAGTAAAATTCTGCATGAATTCAACCCATTTAACATGTTTTTGGCTCAACTTCTCCTGTTGAGTCACGAATTGTAAGGCATGATTACCACTGTACAAAACAAACTCTTTAGGAACCAAATAATGTCTCCATTTCTTCAGTGCTTATATGACTTCATAAAATTCTTTGTCATATGTTGAGAACTTGATCTTTTCTTCATTCAGTTTTTCACTTAAGTATGCGATCGACCTGTCGTCTTGGCTCAAGACCACTCCAATTGAAAATCCACTCGCATCACACTTGACCTGGAATGTCTTGCTAAAATCCGGCAAAACCAGAATTGGTTGCTCCATGATCTTCTTCTTCAACAGGTTGAAACTCTTCTCTTCTTCTTCTGTTCAGTGAAAAGATTTGTGTCTTTTCTTCACTGCATCCATCATTGGTGCACTGATTCCACTGAAGTTTCGAATGAATTTCCTGTAGAAACTTGCCAAACCATGGAAGCTTCGAACTTCAAACACATTTTTCGGAGATGGCCAATTCTTAATCGCATTTACCTTTTTGAGATCCATCTTCAACTCATTTGCAGAGATAACAAAATCCAAATAAATGAGTTATGTCCTCATAAATGATGATTTCTTCATATTAATCAGGAATTTCTCCTACTGTAATCTCCCCATCACTGCAGCTAAATGCTTTAAGTGCTCTGCTTTTGTCTTGTTGAAAATTAATATATCATCAAGATATACAATGATGAATTTCCCTATGAAATCCTTCAGGACTTCATTCATCAATCTCATGAAAGTACTAGGTGCACTTGTTAAGCCAAATGGCATGACAAGCCATTCATACAGCCCCTCATTTGTCTTGAATGTTGTCTTCCATTCATCACCTTCTCTCATTCGAATATGATGATACCCTCTTTTCAAATCAATCTTTGAAAAAAATATTGCTCCACTCAAGCAATACATCAAGTCGTCCATCCTTGGCAATGGAAACATGTATCTGATGGTAATCTTATTGATTTCCCTTGAGTCTATACACATCCTCCAGCCTCCATCTTTCTTTGGGCTAAGCACTATCGGAACAACACATGGACTCAAGCTCTCTCGAATCAATCCTTTGTCCATTAAGTCCTGGACTTGTCTCTTAACTTCTTCATTCTCCTGCGGCGTCAACCTGTACACTGCTTTTTTTGGTAAATAGGCTCCAGGTATAAGATCAATGTGATGGATTATACTCCTGATCGGTGGCAATGAACAAGGTAGTTCATCCACTACTATATCATCGAACTCTCCCAGCAATTCCTGGATTTTTTCTAGAAGATCATCTATTCTCGTACTGGTCAAAACAATTTTGGACTTCCTGACCACAATAAATTGTGTATCTTCCTTCTTCTTAACCTCTTTAAGAAGTTCCTTCCCACTCATGAGAAGTACAGTGTTGCTCACCTCTGGTTTCACTTCTTTATCCTTAATCGGCAACAACATGTGCGTCCTAGCATTCTTCTCCATGGTGTATGTGTTCTTTCTCCCATCATGAATCACATTCCTATCATATTGCCACAGTCTACCCAACAATAGATGACAAACATCCATGGGAATGACATCACATAATATTTCATCCTTATATCCTCCTATTTTAAATTCAACTAAACATTGTTTAGTGACATTTACTTGATGTCCTTTTTGTAGCCATAAAACTCTATATGGGCTTGGATGTACAACAGTCTCCAGCTCTAGCTTTTCTACCATCTTTATAGATACGAGATTTTCTGTGCTACCACTGTCCACTATGACCTTACATACCCTGTCTTTGGTTTTGCAAGCAGTCCGAAACAGACTGTTTCTTTGGGCTGGGTTCTCTGCCTCCTTCTCTGGCTTCAAGATAACTTTCCTCATCATTAAGGATCTTCCACCCTCAGTGTATTCTCCCTCAACATTCTATCCTTGAGCTTCGACAATGTGAGTTTCACCACCATATTTCTTCTTATATGGACACTCATAGAATTTATGTTCGATCTTTCCACAGACAAAGCATTTTACTTCATCGCCTCTGCCTCTTCCTCTTCCTCTAGCTCGAGGAAAAGTATTTCTATCAGCATACTACCCTCTCTGTGAGCTTCCTTCTCTCTCATGTTGAGTTTGAGGTTTCTTCCCCTCTTCCTTGAGTTTCTAAGTCCTATCTTGGGAATTTTTTTTTCCCTTGGCTTGACTTCTACCTCAGCCTCTTTGACCTTGCTTCTAGCTCAACTTCTCTTCAGCTTTCAGAGCCATCTGATAAGAATCTTCCATATTCCAAAGGGTCATCATGCTCATCTCATCTTGAATGTCATATTGCATACCATTCATGTATATGACAACCTTTTCATCATTTCTTTCCCGATGAACTGCTCTGATGTTTATCCTGTAGAACTCTTTAGTGTATTCTTTCACTGTCATCAGCTTCTGTCTCAAATTTTGCATCCTTCAAAACAGAGTGATTTGATAATCCTTGGGTATGAATTTATCTTTCATCCTTGCAACCATTCTATCCCAGCTTTTGATTTTCTGCTTGCCCTTGCAGCGTCTGTCAGCCTGCAGTTCATCCCACCCTAATGTTGCATGCCTATGGTAATGGCATGCTTGACCTTCTTGTCTTCCTCGACATCCTCATTGTCGAAGTATTTATCCAGAGCTCTAATCTAGTCTAGAAGCTCTTCAACATCTAAGTTTTCCTCATACACTGGAATGTCCATTTTTTCTATGGCACATATCCTTGCAACAACCCTGAATAGGAATTCATCCACAACATCTTCGACTGCAACTTCTTCTCCTTCGTTTCCAACTTCATTTTCACTTTCATCTTTGCTGATATCCCTAGTGTCAACTGTGCACCTCTATGCTATCTCCATGGCATCAAGCCTGGCATGTAACTCATGCATTTCTCTTTCCACGGTTGGATCAGACATTGGTCTATCTCTTCTCCTCAGTGGCATGGCTGTAAAATGTTCCTCTTTTCTCCACTAATGAAAGAAAAGAAATTTTTCTAGGCTCTGATACCACTTGGTGCAGAACCCTGACCCTCGGGCCGAGATCCTCTCAGGATCGTTCTAAATCTTCCCTCCTGAGTCTGATTGACTCTTTGATTTTCCCCACATGGAATCCCTCACACACACGACGGTGTATCCACAGGTCCTTATGAGTATGCCCCATGTGAAAAAACACAAAGCATTACTCAAATCTCCTGACCTTAATAATATGATCGTGCCCTTTTCCAAATCGGGACTTCGGATTTCACAATTTTTGTTGTCAAGTTTTCGACTCTTCAACCCACCGAAACCCGAAATGTAGAAACGCCGAAATATTTGGCCGTGTCCTCCTCCACAGCTGTATCGCATTTTATGACTTCGGGAATTCTGGAACAAAGAACCCCGACCTCTTGTCCTCAAAAATATCAAAATGTCGAACCTTGATGCATTCATCCAAAAGGCTGGCTTCCAACGAAATGTTTTGTTGATTCATAGTTTTGGACTTCGCAACTTCGTGAATCTTGATGCAAGGCTCCCGGCTCTTCAACCTCCAAAACCCCCAAATGGTCAATGGGTATTGAAACTACCTGGAAACGAGTATGTGCCACCTGTCTTCTCAACTTTCCTCAGTCTTTGATGTGGATTCCTACCACCTGTCACTCTTCCCAGCTTTCGGGACTTGAACCGGATTTCGACCATCGTCCCCCTACCACTTCGAAACCCCGAATTTCGAAATGGCGTCTTCTATGAAATCAACGGCTGATAGCCTCCCTTTAGATCAAATGACCCATGTTATTTTGGGCTTCCGGGTAACGAGAGTTCGAAACTCTTGACCCCAAAACACTTGTCACCATGATCCCTGAATTCCTAAACTCTGAAACACCAAAATTTTGAAACACCACTTCACAATATTTCGCGTTTCGCAACTCCGGGGTTTTTCAATGCAAAGGCCCCTGGCTCATTGTCATTAGGATTTCTAGTATTCTGAATCCTGAATTACTGAAATCCCAAAATTCTTCACTTAACAATTCTTCTCACGATTCGGGAGTTCTCCTCGGAGAATTCTGACTGCTCGTTTCCTCCTTGACAACTTCTGTGAAATGAACTAGTGTTCTTCCACTGAAACTTAACTTCTACAAGGCATTTTCAATCTCCATCTCCCTTTGAGTACTTTCAAAGGTGCTGACCCTCCTGAGCTTTCACTTGCAACTCAAGTCTCGAAAGGACTCCTATGCGCACTCCTTGCGGCAGACTTTCAAATACTTCTAGGTATTTGATATTTCGACTCTGTGCACCCTCTGCAACAACAATCCTTCAATCGTTAACATTAGTTGATAAATTCTAAGGCTTCAACTAGCCTGCGCACACATTGCATGGCTTCTGTGATCCACCTGCACTTCTGCTAGAATCAGAACAACAATATCCTTCCTGATCTTTCTAAGGTAAACTCAGAGCCTTGTCAACGCACACCTTGCGGACGTTTCACTGCACTCCTTGCAGGAACTCTCTCTTAGGAAGAGAAACAATTGAAACTCATTCTCTTTCTTCTCTCAGAGTTCAAACATTCAGCATGAAATCATACATTCGACACAATATTAAAGAAAATTCATAATAGAGAGAATAAAACAACTGTAAGCATACCATTCAACATATATTAACAAAAAACATCATAACACCATGAATCTGATTCAAAGCTTCATATATTAATTCAAAGCTCCTGTACATGGGATTTTCTCTATAGTTGTCCACTACATCTCTCTTCTTCTATGTTATGCTAATGATACAACCACTACTATGATACAAAGGCGAGGGTGTCTATATCTGTTTTCCCTCCTACTCTTCTAAATTGTCTAATCTATTAATTCAAACCTACCTACTTTCATTAACTGGGATTAAATTCCTTTTACATTGACAGAGGAGAGAAAATCGCTCATGATCTGTTTACAACAGCTATATATAAATGCAAGTATGTTTCCCTTAACTACTGCATTAACATATGTTCATTAATTTTTCAAAAACATTTCAAAATGTGAAAAATGTGTGTTGCACTTTTCCCAACTATCTTCTGCCTTCATGCTCACTTGGCTGGATGCTTACGATGCTCCTGCATCACCTTCTTATGACCACTATATCTTTGTCTATCATACAAGGGGGGTTGGTTCAAAAGATAAATTCATATAAAGGAGCAAGTAAGTGCTCACAAATTCTTTGATATTCTGTACCGTATGTGTGCTCCCAGAGCACTTTGCAATATATGGGGATTGAGGAATCCGATGGAAACCAAATCCATCCAATGTTTGGATATCTGTGGGCTATGCACATTATGTCTAGGATTTATGAGGACATATGAAAACTAGTAAATGTTCTTGGTTTTTCTTGCGTCACTGTAGAGATGGTGACAGTGAGATTTTCTGACAATATATTTGCCAATTAAATGAAATGCCTACATCTGTGTAGAAATAGATCAAGGGAATAAATGATAGGGATAATTGAGTCATGTTTGGATCCTCATATAGCCTGCACAACATGGCCATGAAATACTGATAAGGAATTCTTAAGTTAGTCATGGGGTATCAAATCTTAGGATTGTATTTAAATTGATTGTCCTCTTTGTACCATTTGGGAAATAAGTCTTTTAGTGTATATTCAAGTTCATTGAGGAGCTTGCTATCCAGTCTTTTATTACCTTCTTCAATGTGATAAAATTTATCTAGGAATTTTGGTCGAAATGAAGAAATAGTTTCCTTTAGTTCATTGTAGACATATTGACCATTTATATCGATGTTCTTTAAAATCCATGAAATGGCATCTGTGCATGGGAAGACTATTGGGTGTGATGCTACCCTGAAGATTCTTGATTTTATGATATTCCTGAATGCCTAGAGTTCATCTGGTTCTTCCAATTCTGTATATAAATTTGAATTCTTAAACATGTCGTACACTTCCCACCATTTCATAATTTCTCCATCATTTTCTAGAAGTCTGGATGTATCGTCATACGTAGCCTCGAAAATCTCTACAACTTTTTTTTGTTGGGAGCTGCCAAAGGGATCAACTCCACATACTTTTTGTACCTTCTTCTTCCTCGATGACATGTTTGTACCTGCCAAAAAGGTAAATTTAGGACATAATAACCAAATGTGATGTACCAGTTTAAGTGCAGTTGGAAAGATTGAAAGAAGACAATGCTTAAGATCCTAAGTAAAAAAATGGAGGTGAAAGGCTAGAGGTTAGTATTTGAAAGGAGAGATCGGAGGAATATGAACTAACTTATCTTATACATACCGAAGAAGTTATTATTAATTTCTCTGAAAACGTTGAAAGAGTGTGATGTAGGAGCATCATCAACAAGTACATGTGGCAGGACAACTTAGCACCTGAGGACCAATCCAGAATCTCGAATAATAGCCAGCACTGCAAATATTTTGAAGCTGATAGAAAACAATAAAAGGAAATATCACGCACGTAGACAGAATGAGCATGCGTGACCTTAGAATTTAACACTAGTCTCAATGTAACCACAATTAGGTAGCATTTAGTTTGTTTCTTTTGTATAGAGAGAGGTTTTGTATGCCCTAAACAAGGGTTACGATAGTTGGAAGCAAGTAGGAATTTCATAGAAGTGATTTTTGTTTGAATTTTACTGTAACCATTTTCTTGATTTTGAATGAAGATAACAGAGGAAAATAGATCTAATGTGTGAAGTTGTTGTTGTTTGTAATTTCCTTGTTATTGTGTTTGTTCAAGAATACATGAATCTTGTTACAGGTGTGTATATCTTTGAAATGCCTGCATAAAATTTAAATCACTTTTCCTCGTGAGCCAGTGCAAGGTGTGCACATAGTCCACAAGGAGTGCGTTAACCGAGTCTGTCTCGACTCGTAATCTTGGGAGGAACTGCGTAAGGTTTCTTTGCAGGAAGTGTAAAGCAACTGCCACAAGGTGTGCACATTCATCGCAAGAACTCAAATCTTGTGTAAAGATATTTTGCAAAGAGTGCACAGGTATGGAATTCGACGAATATTTGAAGCGACTCTGTAAAGAAGTCGAAGGACAAGAATAGAGGAATTTCAGGAAGGAAGGAAAGAATTATTTTCAAGAATCTTTGGATCTGATTTTGACGAATTTCTCGAAAAAATAAGAAGTGCTTGGGAGATCGAAATATTTGAGGAGATCAAGCTCATGAGGGACAACACTTTCCAAGAAGTGAAAATGAGACCCAAGAAATAGACTTGTAGGAAGGATAAAGGTCAAAACCTTTACATATTTCGAAAATATTCTAAGTTAGCAAAATGCGTAAGCTTAGGGGAAAAGATCTGGACCGTCTGATCATAATCTGAAAAACGAGGAGTGAGCACAAAGGAAAATATCTCAACCGTTCCATCTGAGCACCAGAGAAAATATCTCTGTCATTCAATCAGAGAGAAAAGAAAGGATGTCAGTTGTCTAATCTACGCGCCTAAGGATCGTAGCCATCTGATCAGAGTAAAGTGCACTAACATTAAAGCTTTGAAAGTGTACAAGAGAATCAGACTTATGAAGTTTCGAAATCATCGGAACAGTACATATCCAAGGGGGACACGTGGGGAGAGATCATCATTTTGCTAACTCGTGACTTAGAGAAGTCAAAAGGCTGATTTATAATAACTCGCGAATCGCGATTTGATCATAGTCATTGATCGAAGGAGAAATATGGACCGTTGATTGTCCAAGGAGATATTGGGAGTTCTAATATCAGGAGAAGGAAGGTGAGCGGTCTTCCAACTTCATGAAATGTGAAGTCCTAATTTGTGAAGAGTTGATCTGAGCCATCATATCACGGGGACTTGTGAGATGTTGATCTGGTGCACATGAATTTTGGGATATCGGGGATCAGAGGAGAGAATTGATCAGCCTTCCAACTTCATGAAATGTGAAGTCTCGATACACGAAAAGGAGATCTGAACCATTGGATCATGGGGATTGTGGACCATTGATATGACAAGCAAAAATCACAAGTTCTGGGTTTGGAAGGATGATCAAGCAAACTTCGTGAGACACAAAGTTGCAAAATGTGAAATTGTGAAGCACCTTTCGTTTAGGAGACTGGTCATAGCCTTGGCCATGTAGAGGGAGGGGCTTAACCAGGAGAGCTACTGCCTAAATACACTAAATCTTTAAAAGTGTTAAGGAGAAGCCTGTGGGTTCCATAGAACCCGTATCTTAAGAAGAAGAGGGGCCTATTCAGTTGATTGAAGGTCCTTGAGGGACTAAAGAGTCAATCAAACTTGGTTTCTTGATCGATCCTAGACCAGGAGGTCGCACAACCCTTAGGAATGAAGGGGGTCTGCACCAAGTGGTATCAAAGATGATTTTCGTCTGTAGATTTCAGGCAAAGGAGAAAAAGAACTCGAAGTTGTACTCTATGTGTGAGAGACAATCAACACAATGTCACCGAGGAGATGATTGAAGCCACCTTTATCCAATCATGTTGTAGAAAGAGAGATGTGAGAACTTCGTGCAAGGTTGGAAGCGATGGAAGTAGCATAGAGAAAAGCTCCTGATGTTGGATACGTCATTGATGTAGAGAGTGAAGATGTAGAAGTTGAAGAAGCTGCAGGGGAACACATTGTTGAAGAACACTTGCTAAGAGCAATTGTTAGATTGGGAGCTAGATCCAAGATAGAGGTCCCAATGTATCAAGGAAATTTGGATGCTAAAGAGTTGTTGGATTGGATAAGGTCCATGGACAAATATTTCGATTATGAAGATGTCTATGGGGAGAAAAGGGTGAGACATGTTGTCACCAGGCTTAAAGGACATGGAAAACTGTTGTGGGATGAACTGCAGGATGAGAGGAGAAGTAGAGGAAAACATAAGATGAAGAATTGGGACATAATGGTAGCCAAGATGAAGGCTAAATTCATTCCCAAAGATTATCATATCAATCTATTCAGGAAGCTACAAAACCTGAGATAGAAAGGTATGACAGTTAAAGAATACACAAAGGAGTTCTACAAGCTAAACATCAGAGCTTGACAAAGAGAGAGGGATGAAGAAAAAGTTGACAGGTATATAAATGGCCTGAGGTATGAAATCCATGATGAGCTCAGCATGATGTCGGTAAGGACAGTGGAGGATTCTTATCAGTTCACACTGAAGGAAGAAGAGAAGTTGGCTAGGAAACAAAGACAACGAGGTAGAGGTAAAATATCATCCTCGAACAAAGGCAAGGGAGCTTCCCATGAAAAAGCGCACAATTCCAAGGATAAGGTTGAAACTACACATAGTCACTTGGAAAGAGGAGTAAGTTCCTGAGGAAGATAGGGTGGTGGAAGAAACTCTTATAGAGGAAGAGGCAGAGGAGGAATAAGGTGTTATGCTTATGGAAGTACAGGGCACATGTCTTGGGAATGCCCCAAGAAAAATAAAGAAGGAGGAGAAGCTCACATTTAGGAAGCACAAAGAGGGAATGTTGAAGTAGAAAGAGTAGAGGATGGAGCATCAATGATGATGAGAAAGGTTCTCTTAAAACCAGAGGTAGAAGTTAAAAGGCCAGTACAGAGGAACAATCTATTCAGGACAACTCACAAGACTAAAGACAGAGTATGCAAGGTGATCATTGATAGTGGGAGCACTGATAACTTAGTATCCACGGATATGGTGGAGAAATTGGAGATGGAGACAACTGCACACCCAGAGCCATATAAAGTATCATGGTTATAGAAAGGACACCAGGTAATGGTTACTAAACAATTCTTGGTTGAATTTAAGATAGGAGGATATAGAGATGAAATTATGTGTGATGTAATTCCCATGGATGTATGCCATATTTTGTTGGGAAGACCATGGCAGTTTGACGAGAATGTCATACATGATGGGAGGGAGAATACATACACCTTGGATAAGAATGGTAGGATACACATGTTGTTGCCAATAGAGGAGAACAAATTAAAAGGGGAAGTCAGCATAAGAATACTTCTCATGAGCGAGAAGGAACTCCTAAAATAAGTCAAGAAAGAACATGAGATGCAGTTTGTTGTGGCGAGGAAACCCAAGGTTATCCTTACTAGTACTTCGATAGATGATTTGCCTGAAGAGGTTCAAGAATTGTTAGATAATTTTGTTGACATAGTGGTGGATGAGTTTCCTAACTCATTGCCACCCATCAAAAGTATCAACCATCATATTTATTTGATACCAGGAGCAAGTCTACCAAACAAAGCAACATACAGACTGACACCTCGAGAGAATGAGGAGGTAAAGAACCAAGTCTAGGAATTGTTAGACAAGGGTTTTGTCAGAGAGAGCTTGAGTCCATGCGTAGTACCAACTATGTTGAGTCCAAAGAAAGATGGAGGATGGAGAATGTGTACAGAATCGAGATCCATAAACAAGATCACTATCAGGTATAGATTCCCTTTGCTAAGAATAGATGATTCGATGGACTGTTTAAGTGGAGAAAATTTATTTTCTAAGATAGATTTGAAAAGTGGATATCACCAGATCAAAATGAGGGAAGTTGATGACTAGAAGACAACCTTTAAGACAAATGAAGGTTTGTATAGTGGCTTGTTATGCCATTTGGCTTAACTAATGCCCCGAGTACTTTTATGAGGTTGTTGAATGAAATACTAAAAGATTTAATTGGAAAGTTAGTGGTTGTGTATCTAGATGATATACTGATCTTTAGAAAGACTAAGGAGGAGCATTTGAGGCACGTAACACTAGTGATGAGGAGGCTACAATAGGAGAAGTTGTTGATAAACCTGAAGAAGTCCTCTTTTATGAAGACAAAAATCATTTACCTGGGTTTTGTGATCTCTTCAAATGAAATGAAGATGGATCTGGAGAAGGTGAAAGCAATTAAATAATGGCCATCACCCAAGAGCATGTTTGAGGTAAGAATATTCCATGGATTAGCGAGTTTCTATAGGAAGTTCATCAGAGATTTCAGTGGAATTTGTGCACCAATGATGGATACAGTAAAGAAAAGGCACAAGTATTTTAAATGGATATAGGAGGTCGAGAAGAGATTAAATATAATTAAGGAGAAAATAACAGAGCAAAAAATTATGGTCTTGCCAGATTTTGAGAAGACATTTTAGGTGAGATGTGATGCAAGTGGCATTGCAATTGGAGGAGTTTTGAGCCAGGAAAATAGACCTATTTCTTACTTCAGCGAGAAGATGAGTGAGACTAAGAAAAAATAATCCACCTATGACAAGGAGTTTTATGCCATAATCCAAGCCCTGGAGAAATGGAGACATTACCTTGTCCCACAAGAATTTGTCTTCTATAGTGATAACCAAGATTTACAATTCATAACCAGACAAGAAAAATTGAATCATAGGCATGCAAAGTGGATTAATTTTATGAAGAATTTTACTTTTTTCATAAAACATATTGCTGGGAATGATAACAAAGTTGTTGATGCATTGAGCAGGAGATGTTTGATTCTGCAGGAATTTCAGATAAAGACCTTAGAGTTCGAACACCTTGAGGAAATGCACAGTGATGATCTAGATTTCAAGGAAGCATATGAAGCATGTGCAAATCCTATGATGAGAGATAGAATCCAATGGACAGAGTATATGATTCAAGAGAGATTGTTGTTCAAGGGAAATCAATTGCGCATACCAAAATACTCAATGAGGGATAACCTTTTGAAGGAAAAACATAGTGGAGGATTGGTTGGACATTTCGGCCATGATAAGACATTTGCACAGTTGATAAGTTCATATTATTGGCCATGTATGAGAACATATGTGATAAAATTCATGAACAGATGTAGAATATTCCAACATGCAAAAGGTAAAAGACAGAACACTGGATTGTATCAAACATTTCCCATACCAGAGAGGCCTTGGGATGTAATAAGCATGGATTTTGTGTTGGGACTGCAAAAAACACAAAGAGGATGTGATTCCATATTTGTGGTGGTGGATAGATTTTCAAAGATGGCACACTTTATCCCATGCCAAAATACCATTGATGCAACAGATGTTGTGAATCTATTCTTTAAGGAATTTGTGAGACTTCACGGCCTACCCAGAAGAATTGTCTCAGACAGAGACACGAAATTTATTGATCATTTGTGGAGGAAACTGTGGAAGAAGTTAGGGACATACTTGTCCTTCATCTCAACTTATCACTCTCAGAAAGATGGATAGACTGAGGTGGTAAACAAAATTTTGGGAAACTTATTAAGGAGTCTGGTCACCGAGCACCATAATCAGTGGGATCATATTCTGCCACAAGCAGAGTTTGCATACAACAAATCACCAAACAGGAGCACTAGGAAGAGCCTGTTCTAAATATTGTATGGAATGAAACCCACGGGAGTATCTGAGTTGAGAGACTTGGAACAGAGTGAGATCAGGAGCAGTGGAGCATAATATTTTTCTATAGAAATCCAGAAGATCCATAGCCAGATCAGAGGGAAGTTGCAAAATTCTATCCAAGAGTACAAACACAGAGTTTATCAACATCGCAGAGAACTTCAATTTGAAATAGGAGATCAGGTTCTATCACATCTCAAGAACGATAGGTTCCCTAGGGGGACATATAACAAGCTAAAGATGAAGAAGATAGGTCCATGTAAGATATTGAGGAAGTCTGATTCAAATGCCTATAAGATCGAGGTTCTAGATGATGTGGACATATCGCCCATATAGAATGTCTCAGAACTGTATCCTTACAGGAAGGATGAAACAGAGGGGTCAGCAGATCAAGAGAAGATTCAGTGGGAGAAACAAATGACTATAACAGAAAAACCACATATGGAAAAGATCGTTGATCAGAGGATTGGTAAGAAGACCCAAAGGAAGACCTATTTTGAGTATCTGGTCAAGTGGGAGGGACATCCAATAGAAGATTCTAGTTGGGAGAGTGAAGCTTATATCCAGAAGCATGGAAAGTCGGTGCAGGAGCTCATGGAAAGGAGTCCATGAATTTTTTCCCAAGGGAGTATGATGCAGGAGCATCGTCAACAAGTACACATGGCAGGACAACTCAGAACCTAAGGACCAATCCAGAGTCTTGAATAATAGCCAACACTCCAAATCTTTTGAAGGTGATAAAAAACAATAAAAGGAAAGATCACGCGCATAGAAAGATTGAGCACGCGTGACCTGGGAATTTAACTCTAGTCTCAATGTAACCACAATTAGGTAGTAGTTAGCTTGTGTATTTTGTATAAAGAGAGGTTTTGCATGCCCTAAATAAGGGTTACGATAGTTGCGAGCAAGTAGAATCTCATAGCAGTGATTGTTGTTTGAATTTTATTGTAACCATTTTCTTTATTTTGAATGAAGATAACATAGGAAAATTGATCCAATGTGTGAAGTTGTTGTTGTTTGTAATTTCCCTATTATTGTGTTTTTTCAAGAAAACATGAATCTTGTTACAGGTGTGTATATATTTGAAATCCATACATTAAATTTAAATCACTTTTCCTCGTGAGCCGGTGCAAGGTGTGCACACAGTCTGCAAGGAGTACATTGATTGAGTCTGTCTCGACTCGTAAGCTCAAGAGGAACAACGTAAGGTTTCTTTGCAGGAAGTGTAAAGTGACTGCCGCAATGTGTGCATATTCATCGCAAGAACTCAAATCTTGTGTAAAGATCTTTTGCAAAGAGTGCACAGGTATGGAATTCGATGAAGATTCGAAGCGACTCTATAAAGAAGTCGAAGGACAAGAATAGAGGAACGTCAGGAAGGTAGGAAAGAATTCTTTTCAAGAATCTTTGGATCTGAGTTTGACAAATTTCTCGAAAAAGAAAGAAGTGCTTAGGAGATCGAAATATTTGAGGAGATCAAGATCGGGAGGGACAACACTTTCCCAGAAGTGAAAAAAAGACCCAAGAAATAGATTCGCGAGAAGGATAAAGGTCAAAACCTTTACATCTTTTGAAAATATTCTAAGTTAGCAGAAAGAGTAAGCTCAAGGGAAAAGATCTGGACTGCTCGATCAACATCCGGACAATGAGGAGTGAGTGCAAAGGAAAATATCTCAATCATTCGATCTGAGTGCCAGAGAAAATATCTCATTCATTCAATCATGGTGCAAATAAAGGATCTCAGTCATCCGATCTACGTGCCTAAGGATCGTAGCCGTCCAATCAAAGTAAAGTGCACTAACATTAAATCTTTGAAAGTTTACAAGAGAATCAAACTTATGAAGTTTCGAAATCATCGAAATCATCCATCATAAAGGGGGACATGTGGCGAGAGATCATCATTTCATTGACTCGTGACTTAGAGATGTCAAAAGACAGAGTTATAATAACTCGTGAATCATGATTTGATCACAGTCGTTGATCGAAGGAGAAATCTAGACCATTGATTGTCTAAGGAGATATCAGCAGTTTAGATATTGGGAGAAGGGAGGTGAGCGGTCTTCCAACTTCATGAAACACAAAGTCCCGATTCGCGAAGAGTTGATTTGAGCCATCAGATCATCGAGAGTTGTGATTCATTGATATGGCGCACATGAATTTCTGGATATCAGGGATCGAAGGAGAGAAGTGATCATCCTTCCAACTTCACGAAACGCTAAGTATCGATACATGAAAAGGAGATCTAGACCGTTGGATCATAGGGATTGTGGACCATTGATATGACAAGTGGAAATCGCAAGTTCAGGGTTTGGAAGGATGAGCAAGTGAACTTCATGAGATGCAAAGTCGTGAAACACAAAATCACGAAGAGCCTTTCGTTTAGGTGACTGGGCATAGCCTTGGTCACATAGAGGGAGGGGCTTAACCAGGAGATCTAGCGCCTCAATACGCTAAAGCTTTAAAAGTGTTAAGGAGAATCCCGTATGTTCCATAGAACATGCATCTTAAGAGGAAGGGAGGCCTATTTTGTTGATTGAAGATCCATGAGGGACTGAAGATACAATCAGACTCGGTTTGTTGATCGATCCTAGACCGGGTGGTCACACAACCCTTAGGAGTGAAGGGGGGTCTGTACCAAAGTGGCTATTAGAAGAGTTAAGGACAACTCCTCCAATCACATTGGAGGAGTTAGTAAGAACTCCTCCAATGAGGTCGAAAGAGTTGATCCAAACTTCTCTAATATGTCATTGGAAAGAACAATTCACAAGTGTCAAAGAGGTCGAAGAACTTAAACTAAAGTCCTCCAATCATATCGGAGGAGTTGAAAGAAACTACTATGATATAATTGGAAGAGTTGTTTTCAAGTGCCCCAAACTATGCAGAGGAGATATATTTAACTCTTTAAAACACATCAAAGAAGTTAGTCATAACTTCTCCGATGTGTTCGAAGAGTTAGTTCGAAAGTTTTTTATTTTACATTTAGGGATTTCCTCGAGTATGGTGTGGTGATTTAGGAAACGACCAAGGACAAGTTTAAAGGTGTAAAGGAAACCCTATAACCCTCCCAATCGTGGTCTATATGCTCAGAGCAAACGTCAAGTATTACAAAGATCAATTGTAAGCTTGAAAAGATCAATTATGAGGGTGAAAAGAAATTTTGTCCCGGTGAAAGAAAAGGGGCCGACTAGACGTTCATTTTATGGCAAAGAAAAATCTCCATAATGCATAAATTTGGTGTATACTGGTGAAGGGAGTGGCCAAAAGTAAAGTGGCGAGGGGTGGGGAGGAGACTATCAACCTACGGTAGTGGAGAAAGAAAGGAACAAATCAAAGTTTTAATCTTAACCCTACAACAAAGAAAGTAGGATATACTTACCTAGATTATGACACCTCATAGAAGATATAGATAGGTGGGATCTTTGAATAGGGTAGCTTGGTGTGTTTCTCCTTGGGGTTCTTTTCTCACTTTCTTATGATCTGATAATACTTACCTAACCATGTTTTGTTTATCTATCCAAATGACCATTTTTTGAATTAAATGTGGTGGGTGGGGTTGGTTTGATTGGAGGGTCGGATAAGAAGTCCTTTGATAACATCAGAAGAAAATAGAGTAACTCCTTTGATGTGTTCAAAGAAGTTAGAGTTAAATCCTATGAACACATTGGAGTAGTTTCCTCGAACTTCCACGGTATCAATGCCTATTAGAACAAAAGAAAATAACTTCTCTGAATTGTTTGGAGAAGTTAGAAGAAACTTCTCTAAACTATTTAGAGAGGTTAGAAGAAACTTATCCGAACTATTCATAGAAGTTAGAAGAAATTTTTCTGATTTCACATTTGGATTTCAACACCAAGTCTTGATGATTTTTTCAAGTAAAAAACATAAGTCTTCTAAGTATCTTTAGATGGAGAGGGAGAATTATGAGGCTTTCTCTTAGGCTCAAAAGATAAGGGGCTCCATTTTCCGAGGTAAGAAAGAACAAATGGAAAATGGAGGGATGTAGTTCATGTCACAACACAACTGTAGGTGGCATGCCATGTGGTTTCTCACAGTTGGGGAGTTATGGCCTCATGAAGTTGGAGGCCTTGAAGAAGGGTTAAGAAGCCCTAAAAAATTACAAAGTCATTAATTAAGGAAAAATTGGTTGTAACAAGAAAGTATAGGTTGACCCTAAAATTGAGAAAAAGGGTAAAACAATTACGACCCAAAAATGAGGAAAAGTGGTAAAATAGTTATGACCCTAAAATGAGGAAAAAGGGTAAAACAATTATGACCCTAAAATTAGGAAAAATCGTAAAACAGTTATGACCCAAAAATTAGGAAAAAAGGTAAAATAATTATGACCCTAAAATTAGGCAAAAGTGTAAAACATTTATTACCCTAAAATTAGGAAAAAGGGTAAAACAATTAAAGGGTAAAACCATTGTAACACAAAATTAATTAAGGGTAAAGTGGTTACAACAAGAAATTAATTAAGGGTAACATGGTTGAAAATCATTTGCATGGAAGAGTATAAATACACATCAAGAGTCTCTCATTATTATATACAAGTTTATTGAATATATATCTAGTGAACACTTGAACTATTGGCGAATATGACGTAAAGTAAAGGGGATGTTTGTTCTAGGTTGCATCAAGGCATGATGATGCAAGAAGGTTGCTACATGATTAAAGGTATGTCTATATGCATGTTTTGAATGTTATATCTTGGTGATGGTATGGTACATGTTGAGGTATATTTTGGCGATGTTATGGTGCATGGTTTATGGGATATATTTTGGTATATGGTTGAGGCATATCATGAGTGATATGGCACATGTTTGAGGAACATAACTTATGGATGTTGGCACATGTTTGGTATATGGTTTAGATGCATATATTGATGAGGTTATGGTACATTCTTGGTGATGTTAGTACATGATGAGACATATCTTGGTGATGTTATGGCTCATGGTTTGATGCATGGTTTGGCACATGGTTGAGGATCATATCTTGATGATGATATGGTGCATTTTTAGAGGAACTTGTTGGTGATCTTGCTACATGTTTGGTACATGACTAGATGCAGGTTGTGGTGATGTTGGGCATATGGTTTGAGAGATGTTCTTGGTGATCGTAGAATGAGTTGCATCTAGTTATGAGTGGATCTGATTGACGATGAAACAATGGAAGTGACAATGGTAGTGACAGTGATAGTGATAGATTGACAGTGATAGGTTGATGGTTCAGTATCAATGGCAGTGACAGGTTGATGGTTTAGTATCAGTGGCAGTGGCAGGTTGATAGTGGAAATGATTGTGGTAGTGACAGGTTGGTCTTGTTGGCCCTTGACCAAGTTTTGTGGATTCTTGGTCATGTTTGACCTATTTTGGGACTTCGACAACCTGTCGAAGGCGGAGTGCAAGACGAAGCAGAGATCACGGAATCTCAACCCCTTTTTAAGGATTTTGGGATTTTGGGATTATGTAATGGGTATGGGAATGTCGTCCCATGGGTTTATCCATGCTTAGGCCGGCTTTTGTAATGTATATATAGAAGACTAGGCAATGTAATAAGTGTGAAGGTGATAAGTAGTGCTAAGTGCTAGAGATCCGATCTGTGTGATCAAGGGATTGTAAGAGTTTTGAGTGCTAAGTACTTGATTTGTGCATACTATGTGAGACTTGTAGATCTATGTGTAAGTAATTGTAAGAAGGCTTGGTGTTGTACCCTAGCTCGAAGAAGGAGGATTTGGCGGAGTGCACGTGGATATCCTGTCTTCTACGGAGTAGGATTCTGATGATATGTGCCTGTAAGAAACTTGACCGAAGATAATAAAGAAGAAGAGTTGGTGGACGTAAACCCAAGGTGGGGGTGAACCACGTACATGTTGTGTTGCTATGCTTTGTGCGATGTGTTGATTTGTTTATGTCTTTACTTTCTAAATGCTTTGATATAGATAGATATATTTGTTTATGCTTTGTGCTAATGATGTATATGGATGTTAGATCTAGCCTATGTGAATGTTATTAGTGCTTGAATTTGCTAGATATAATCTACCTCTCTATGATAAGTGCTAGGATACATCAGATCTAGATGAATGATGTGATGCTATGTTTTATCTACGGGGTAGATAGTGGTCAAATATTGATGAATTATCGGTGCTAAGTGATCTGTTAAGTATTACAATCACATATCTATGTCCCAGCTAAGGTTGTAGACACCTGAGTCCTGCAACCACCCCTGCCTCTACCTCGAGTGATGCCTCATCTGCTTTGTAGGTGTTGTTGAAAGGGCCGGTAGTTAGGGTTTTGTTGGTGCATTGAACCTTGGGTCTACCCCTGTGCCAACAAATGGTTCCTTTGCCGGGACCTAAAACTGTGATTGTTGGGAACTGATGAAGAAGAAGATTTGTGCAAATATCTTACCTGAAATTGTGAAAGATCTGTGCGTAGATCTGTTTCCCTAGTGCCAAACATTCCACTTGACTTTTGAATCTCTGTGCCAAGAAAAGAGATCAGATCTGAAGAAAAGAGGTAAGATCTAGAAGCTCTGTACTCTGATAAAGGTAAGACTAGTGAAAAGTTCTAGATCTGAAAGCTTTGTGCTATGTAGAAGTAAGATAAGTGGAAATTTTTGTTTCAACAGTATGGATCTAGGTATGTTTGATAGATTTTGTCCTAGTTTGAAAACTAGGGCACTAATAGATGAAAGAAGGTTTGATATGCGTAGATCTGATAAGAATAGTGAAAGATATGTTATACTTATGCATAGAAAGAATGTTTCAACTAACAACTAGATGCAGCATCCTAGAAATAAATGTTTGCAGGTTAGCTACTATGATCCTAGTGTGCAGTACAGGAAGAGCTGGGAATCATTTAAAAGAAAGAGAGGATTAACCCTCTGTTACAGTTGCAGAAAACTGGGACATCTTGCTAAGGAATGCCCTGGGAGAAGACCTAGTTGTCTTTGTTGCAAAACTATGGATCATGAAGTATTGGATTGCCCTAGAATGATTGTTAAGCTTGAAGGAATGAACATGAGACAAGAAAACCCTAAGGCAGATCCAGAAACTACGATTATGGCAGAACTCCAGAAAGAATCAGAGAAAGTATTTCTATAGATAAAAGAAACCCTGAATGACCACCGACATGTCATCTTATCATAGATATTCAAAGAAAAAGTATGCATAGAAGCAAGAATATGAGACTTCAACATTGACTATTTTCTAGATGAGGAAACACAGGTGAATATCACGACAGAAAGAACTTGGGAAATTTTAGGGAATCCTTCTATGACTCCTTCATTGGGAGGAATAGGGATATTTAGAGGAAAGTTGATAAACCTATGTGGAAAGCTCACCCAGATACCTATGAATTCCAATGGGACTTCGACAGAGGAGGGTTTAGAGATTGTTAAATTTATTGAGAACATTTCCCCATTTACCATGTTACTAGGAAAACCTTGGATTGAAAGAGATCGGGCCAGAAGGAAGGAGGAAGAAGAAGTTTTAGAGTAGAAGAAGCAAGAGTTAAAATATTTCATGACTAGAAGGATCACACACTTGATTGAAGAATAGGAGAACAGATCAAAGCCATTTAACACCAGAAACCTAGACGTCGAAGTTGCAAGAACACTAAAAGACCCACAAAAGATTGAAGTACCTATTCCAGATAAAGAAGAAGTATCACCCTCGAATCTTAGGAAAGAATCTCAATAGTGTGAAGAAACTATGCCAAAAGAAGATAAGAATCAGAATGGAAAAGGGAATACCAAGATGAAGCTCACTGGAAAGAATGGAAGTTGAATGTTGTGTTTCATACATATTACCTCCTACTAAAGAGAGCCATCGAAGATAAGCCTCGCATTACTCCGAACACCTTATAGAGGTTCTGACCCCTGATGAATTTCAGCATAGATCGACACTTCATCTACACTACAGTGCAAGCAGATGAACATAAAGAGCAGCTCCTGTCATATTATAAACTTGCAGAAGAAGACCTTGAGGAGATCACTAAGGAATTTTTCTTTGACCTCCTTATCCCCGCCAACCCTATAGAGATATATAATATTGACATCCCAAAGTACACTCATAAAGAACATAATACACCCGAAACCAATAGATGGAAAAAGACTGAGGAAGTCCAAGATTTAAGAAGCATCTCAGGGAAGACTGCTTCCATATCACCTGAGTGAGTAGGTGATGGCGATGTATAAGACATGAAGGATAGAGAAGTTGAACAAAATAAAGGTGAAGTAACACCGCCCAAAGAGGAGGTTGACCCCTTGAAGAAGAGGAAGGTTTCCCCCCCAAAACCTTCTTCCCAGAAGAAATCGAAAGCCACCATGACCAAGATGTAGACTGTCCTCACCGCCGATGATTTTGACTTCATCATAACAGCCCTCAACGATGCTTCACTGGAAATAACAGAGAAAAAAGAAGCCAAGAAGGAATAAATGTATGATATAATTGAAGTCGAACTCCAAGGGGTATAGAAGGCCCTTCAATCTAGCTGCGCAGTCTCCACTTCACCCCTATCATCAGGAGAACCAGAGTTGGGCCATCCCAACTCCACCAACTAGCTGATACAGTCGAAGCTCGCCTTCGACGAGCACCAGAAGAAACAGAACAAGCCATCTAGGCCTTGAAGCAAGTGCAAGGCGTACTCATAGAACAACACAACGCACAACGTTGCAGAACAAGAAAATATTTCTCTCCAAGAAAAGTTCGATGAAGAAAAAGAACAAATGCAACTAGGAAAAGAACAGTTTCTCGTGGAGCAACTCAAAGTAAAAGAAGCGGTCAACATAACACTTCGCTCTGTGACAGTCTTAGAAATAAAGACATAGGACCGAGTCACACATCAAGTAGATCAACTCACAGAAGCTATCTAGCATCTACAACAATGCATAACAGACTTAGAGATCCGTGCAGTGCCCAAGACTCTGCAATATGTAAGGGATCAAAGAGAAGCAACGCAGAGCGTAGTTGAAAGGATAAAGGCCCTTTCCATGGAATTCAAGAAACTAAGTAATCACAGTGCCCAGACGTATGAGAAACTCTCTGAGAACCCAGAATTGTAGGCACTGGAATCACAACTCCAGGAAGAAAAGAAGCAAGCAGAGACAATATAGGCACAGTTGAAGCCCTTGTCAGCTATGGAAAGAATGAAGCGATCCCAAGAGAAATGTATTTCCCAACAACAGATCCACACTATCCAAAGAAAAGTTATGAAAGTAACTCACAGACTCCAACCTACATAAGATAAGTCTTACCAATTACTCACAGAGGTCAAAGGCCGAGGAGAAGAACTAGAGCAGGTTGTCACTACAGCTGAACAATGCCTAGAGGGACCTGTCAACGATGTAGTCATCCAAGAGTTCACTGAACATGAGGTCATGGCACAACAACAAGTCCAAGTAGCTCAAGCCATGCTCAAGGATTTTGAAGCATAACTACCCAAACCAGAGTGACTCGGGACGAGTCACAGGTGAGTGTTGGGGGCATGTTGGCCCTTGACCAAGTTTTGTGGATTCTTGGTCATGTTTGACCTATTTTGGGACTTCGATAGGTTTTCAAAGGTGTAGCGCAAGACAAAGCAGAGATCATAGGATCTTGACCACTTTTTAAGGATTTTTGGGTTTTGGGATTATGTAACGGGTATGGAAATGTCAGCCCATGGGTTTACCCATGCTTAGGCCCACTTTTGTAATGTATATATAGAAGACTAGGCGATGTAATAAGTGTGACGGTGATCAGTAGTGCTAAGTGCTAGAGATCTGATCTGTGTGATCAAGGGATTGTAAGAGTGTTGAGTGCTAAGTACTTGATTTGTGCATACTATGTGAGACTTGCAGAGCTACGTGCAAGTAATTGTAAGAAGGCTTGGTGTTATACCCTAGATCGAAGAAGGAGAATCTGATAGAGTGCACGCGGATCTCCTATCTTCTACGAAGTAGGATTCTGATGCTATGTGCCTGTAAGAATCTTGACTGAAGATAATAAAGAAGAAGAGTTGGTCGACGCAGCCCCAGGGTGGGGGTGAACCACGTACATTTTGTGTTGCTATGCTTTGTGCGATGTGTTGATGTGTTTATGTCTTTACTTGCTAAGTTCTTTGATATAGATAGATAGATCTGTTTATGCTTTGTGCTAACGATGCATATGGATTTTAGATTTGACCTATGTGAATGTGCTTAGTGTTTGAATCTGCTATATCTAATCTACCTCTCTATGATAAGTTCTTAGATACATCAGATCTGGATGAATGATGCAATGCTCTGTTTTATCTGTGAAGTAGAAAGTGGTCAAATATTGATGAATTGTCGGTGCTAAGTGCTCTGTTAAGTATTACAATCACAGATCTGTGTCCTATATAAGGTTGCAGACACCTGAGTCCTGCAACCACCCTTGCCTCTACCTGGGGTGAGACTTCATCTACTTCGCAGGTGTTGTCAAAAGGGCTGGTATTTAGGGTTTTGTTGGTGCGTTTTTGTAGCGTTGAACCCTGGGTTTGCCCTGTGCCAACAAGTCTACATTTATATTTCAGGGCGGTAGGACAAGGAAAGAAAAGGGAGTTGTATCCTCCTTCTGGTTGGTGCCATAGAACTCAAGTAGTTAGAGAATCCTTTAGGTTGAATCTTGTAAACTAGGGGTTTGGATCCTCCTTCCAGTTGTAGCTAGTAAATCAAGAAGTTGTATCTTGATTTAGGTTGGAGCCTATAAATAGGGGGTTGGAGCTAGAGAATTTGGAAGTTGGTTATTCCTATGAATGTACCTTGACATATAAGAAAAAAATTCTATGGTTTTCTCCCATTTGGGTTTCCACATAGATTCTAGTGTACTGTGTTTATGTGATTGTTTACTATGCACTGTTGATTTATACTGTTGATATATTGGATGCTACTGATAAATTGTTGAATGTTGATAATAAAGTTAAAGATTATATATTGTGGTTAAAAGTGATAAAGTGCTCATACTGATTCCCCCCCTCACTCTAAGTATTCCAACATTCATTATGATCCAAACAAACAGTGGTTTGAAATTTTGTATTCATCTTCTTTATTCCTCAATTAGTCATATAAATTGGTCTAGGAGTTTCTCTTAAAATCAAATTTCATATCTCATCATTCTGTGGTATGTAAATTATTCCACAAAATATTAATAAATCGTCGTAATCCAAGGTGTGTCCTTCATATTTCAAATTTTTCATTACTTTATTTTCTAGATCTAATTTAACTTCCTTATACCATTTGTCTTCTAATTGTAATTTCAATATTTGTTTTGTAAATTTATCTTATTAAAAAATCTAGAAAATACGTGGCCTATGAATTAAATCATCTACCACTCTATTTATTGTTCCTTTAATGTATATTATATCAAAATCATACTCCATCAATAATTCTTACCACCTCCTTTGTTTCATATTCAAATTACTTTGCATAAATATGTGTTGGAGTCTATGATGATCTATATTTAATTCAAATTTTATCCCAACTAAGTGATGTCTCCAAATTCTTAATGCATGCACTATCATTGTAAGTTATAAATCATGCATCACATAATTCTCTTCATGTAGTTGAATCTTTATCGAAGCATAGTGAATCATCTTACCTTCTTGCATTAGTACTCTGCCTAATATTTCTTTAGAAGCATCCATACATACTAGATAATATAGGATTTTTCATCAATAATTATTTAATTTTTAGAAATGCTTCCTTACGTCACTCCATCCACACAAATTTCTTATTATTGTTCTATAATTTAGTAATAGTATTTGCTATCTATGAAAAAAGTTCCACAAACCTTCTATAATATCCATCCAGAGCCCAAAATAATATGTATTTTGTGTATGTTAGTAGGCATCAACCATTCCATAATTTCCTCTATCTTTGTTGGATCCATTGCAATTCATTCTCTCGAAATTATATTTCCCAAGTAATGAATCTTAAAATCATAAAAAAAACAATTGGAGAGCTTACCATATAATTTATTCTCTTTAAGACATTGCAATACTTTCCTTAAATGTTCTTTGTGCTCATATGATGTGCCATAATATATCAAAATATCATCCAAAAACATGTTCATGAACATGTCTAGATATTTTTGAAGCACTTCATTCATTAACATCATAAATACACTAGGTGCATTCATCATTCCAAAGGGTACTACAACAAATTCATAATGACTGAAACACATCTTAAACATTGTCTTAGGAATATCCTCTTCTCTTTTTCCTAATTGATTATATCTAGTCTATCTTAGAAAACACTTTAAAACCTTTCATTTGATCAAATAGATCATCAATTCTAGGAAATAGATACAACTTTCTTCTCGTGTATTTGTTTAATTGTCGATAATTAATAAAAATCCTCCACGATCCATATTTATTATTTAAAAATATCACTAGCTCTCACCATGGTGATATATTTGGATGAATAAATCCCAAATCTAAAAGTTACTAGATATACATATGAAACTCTGACAGCTTTAGGGTCATCATGTGGTAAGGATCCTTTGCGATAGGTTAAACCTTGGTTTGATTTCAATTGTGAGTTCCAACTTTCTCTTAGGAGGTAATCCATGGAATTCTTATAGAAACACATCCAAGAATTTAGATTACATAGGATACTTTTCTACATTTATTGTATCATCCTTCTTGTTCATAGTAGTTATGACATAGAGTTTACATCCTTGTTGTAGGGGAAAACTACCTATGGAATAAGCAAGAAAACTCGCAGTGAATGGGTGAGGCTCACTAAAAAACATACAAATAGACAACTAATATTCCTTTCCTAAGACTTTCATGCATGCTAAAAGTAAATGATAAGAAGGACAAAAAAGAACATGATTCTAGACGGTTATCCTTAGTATTGCACAAGATCCACTTGATATCACTCTATATCTAATACATTACCAAATATCCCACACAAACAACTAATGAAAAATACATTCCTCATTTCTCATTTATCGAAATAAAATAACTTGCATAAAGGAGTCTCAATCTGATTACTCAAGAAAACTAGAACAACTTTGAACCTCATTAAAGATACCAAATGATCAATAAAATAGAGATATTTTGTGGGGGTAAATGAGATAGATCTATATTGATTTATAAAAGAGTAAAAACAAGAATGATACCTTGATTTTCACTATTGTACTCCTATCTCCAATATCTCAGTCCTCGTCCTTAGCCAGAAGTCTACCTCCCTCAACTAACATCATCCAAGAACTTTGCTACGGTAAGATAGACAATTAAATGGATGATTGGATATCACCTAAGAATTGACCACATTATGGAGATAATGTCTATCTCTAAAAAATGATAATACTTGCAACCAAGAATTATCTCTAAAATTATCCAACATAAAGATGCTTGCAATTAGACTCTCTTCCCTTAACTTTGATTCTCTTATTTATAGATTGTTGAGGAGATGATAACAAGGCTACATGGAATGCATGCCATGCACAACTTCCATGCATAGATTTTGGTTTTCTTTAGATTGCAAATTTTAGTTTTCCTTGATATTTGTTTTTCAAAGTTTTAAAGGGAGACCATAGGTTAGATGTGGGAAACCCATGACTAGCTATGCCTAATCCATAGGAAATCCATAACTTTCTACACTTTTCTTAGAAAGAAGAGAATTTTTTTCTTGGCCTGAAATTCCAAATATATGTACAACAAATGTTCCCTAATGTATGAGGTTAGAAGAAGAATTAATTGATGAAATAAAATATGAATAATGGATATTGATGAGTAGAATAAGGCATTATAAAAACCAAGTATTTAGGAATTACTTACAAGAAAAAATCAACCGATCAAATATAAATCATCCTTGATATAGACATACTCATGATAGGATATAACAATAAGTATGACCACCAACACAATAGGTTGTGGATCCATGAAGTATATACAATGCAAGACCATGGCCATAAAATAAGATACATGGTGGATACATATCTTATATAATATCATAGCCATGAGAAAATACAAAGTGAATTTGTGCCACAATATACATTAGGAAGACTCTTAGCACTAAATAAAGTGCAAACTAATCTTCAAATTGCTCGTCAAGTAGTGGTACCATCTGGTGCAACTTGGGAGGGAATACACCGAAATAGAATGCCTCTATCCCAAGGTATTCAATCCAAAATTTGTGATTATATGAATCTACATAATGCAAATAAATGAGTTGATGATGAGCATGGTAGAAACCATCTGATTACTGGTAATTAATGAATACCATTAATGAACATGACGTGAATGATAGTGAAAATGGGTCCCAAGGTACATAGTACAATATAGAAAGTGTGAATAAATTATTTGATGTCAAACACTTGTAAAATTGATAAATCACAGGTCAATAAGGGTAAGCCACTATCAATTGCAAGCAAATATGCCACTAATGCCTACAAGTTCCAAGGTACTATCAAGGTTTCTAGAACTGCTTATTAGATCATTATTTGGAATTGATAAGAAGAGATATGTGGAAAGGAGAGAATTATCATATTCGACATCAGTTGAGACAAAATAGGAACCAATAAGTTTTTGTGAATAAAGAAACCACTAAGTACATATTGACATAGAAAAGGTCAACATAAATGGTGAACAATATTGCAGAACAACTGAATTAGCCTCAAACTTCCCCTGAACATATGGCATGACACAATGAGGATCTGGGAAACAATTGACTGTTGGACAAACAGTTTTGGTAAAAATCCTAAGTATAAAAGAAGTGCGTAAAATAATAAGGAAGACTAGGGAGTGTGTAGTTGAGCCGCATCGAGGAGGACAACACGTAGAAAGAGAGAACAATAAAGTAGAGAATAAAGAAGGAGAAGAAAGTGGATGAAAAGGAATGATTAAAAATTGACGTTCTAAAGATGGAAGGATGCGCAAAAGAAGGAAGAACAACAATCAGAGTACAAAAGCAGCATGAAGAAATAAAATAAAGTGAAAGAAACCAAACAACCAGTTAAATGGAGTAGTCATGCATTGTAATAGGGTTTTTGGAGGAACCAAGTAGGGTTTTTAGCCTTAGAATTTATGTATAAATATGTAATGGGTTGGGAGAATACGGGTTCTTCTTCTTCCTAATATGTTTTGGTCCTCACTATCTGGTTCTCTGATAGTTATTGTTATGATTTTGTTATATTTTGTAAGAGAGAGAATCATTGTCTGAATGTAAGAGATGATGTAGAGAGAGAGAGAGAGGCTTGCACTACAGAGTGGCTAGGATAGGAGAAGACAATTATAACCATGCTATATCCTTGTAAGCATAGTGTGAAAGCCTAAATAAATTACCAAACATATAATAAATAAGATAGCTATTATGGATGTAACCCAAATTTGGGTAGACCATGTTAAATGTTGTGTTACATGTCTTTTATGTGATTGTTTATGGAATCTATCTGGATTCATAGTAGAGTAGATTTGTCTTTTGTTTATTCATGGTGCAATAGTGTGATTGTTACAATAATGAGTTTATGCAGTGACATGGAATATAATGGTAATATGAACCTAATATCCACTAAGTGATAGAATAAGAGCACTTACAAAACAATGCACACATCATAGATAACTAAGAATGAATGGAACAATAACCTCCAATTCCCTCACTACTATAGAAACCTAGTTCTTACAGTTCCCATAGATACCTCGGGTGAGACTTCATCCATGCAAGAAGGTGATGCCGAAAGGGCCATTGTATGAAGGGTTTTGTTGGTCAAAGATAACTCGACCCTAGGGTCTTATAAACTGGGCACAGTGCCAACAAATGGTTATGTTGTAGGGACCCAGACTTTTCGATTGAGGGAATGTTTTAGAGGATGAATACGAAAGAGATCTCAGAATGGATGGAAAGGAAGCAACAAGATTTTGCTCAAAAAGAGAACAAAAGTCCTCGAATGAGTGATAAGTAATGGATACAAAGGTATGTGTATATAGAGTTGCAAGAAATTTTATTTGGTGCATTTCCAATTATTCTGACTGAGCAACTAGAAATATTAATGGAGAAAACAGGAAGGTATAGAACAATAGTGTCAAGGAATTGGACTCTTGAGTTGATAAGACAAATGAATTCTTTAATTAAACCAACTACTCACATAGTTTATCTATGGTTGGATAACATATTAGGAGGATACATTACAGAGTTTGCAGTAGATTGTACCCAATCATACAGTTTTACAAAAAGAGACTTGTTCAAGGGTCCATGCAAAATGTTCATGAAATCATTGGGTATGTGGATAAATATGATTTTGTGTGACAAGTTCATGATGAAAATGAAATACGATTGCTAAGAGGCCTCACACACATAGGGGAAAATGGGGATGACAAGAGGATAATTTGAGAACATGAGAGAATGAAGGAAGAAATGAAGAAGGAAGGGAGGGACTGAGGATGCAGAGGACTAAAGGAGGTACATCAGAGGAAGAATATGAGTTTGGATTATTTCTTGGAGGAAGGAAGTACAAGAGGTGAAATACGAGGGATGAGAAAGGAGATATTCCCAATGAGCCAGCAGGGAGAGAACCTTGCACAATAGTCTGGATCATGGAGATAACACATATAGGAGGAGAAGAAGAGGAGTTCCAGTCTAGTCCAGTAATAGAAGAACCATTAATTCCTATTCAGACTAAGTCCCGTGTAAAATCCATGACCCCATGTGCATCATCACAATAAGAGATAACAATTGAATACTTATCAAAAGAACTTATAGTTATCTAGGGAGGATATACTAGTACCAGTTAGAGTAATGGATGCAGTGCATAGAGTTAGAGTCAACCAGTATCACCTAGAAGAGGGACTACATAAAGAAACATGGTAGGGGTAGACAACACCCTTATATTGCATGAGTTCCAGGGATTTGGGTCAGAGGACCTAGAGAAAAATTTGTTTGTTTGAGATACAAATTGGGGCACAAAGAGTGTCTAGGACAAGACTGTGAAGATTGCACAGTTAGAAACAACATTCAAAGGTCCTGCATTAGTTTGGTATATGAAGATGTAGAGTACCACACCTATAGGAAAATATAGGACTTTGACATAGATAAGGAAATCACGATTGAAAGAATTCAAGAAGTCAAAGTTTGAGTCACGGTACATTACAAAACTGAAGGAGATTAAACAGGTGCACACTAATCCAATATGGGATTTCGATCAAAGGTTCAAGGATATGATGGGTAGAATGAATTTATAGATCCCTGATCAACAACAAAAACAATGGTTTATTGCAAGACTTCTACTACATATTTGCAGGTCGTTGATTCAACAAAAGATTGCATCACAACCCGAGGGATTGGAAATTGCAATGAAATTGGAATCATCTCCCGTAGGAGACAATGGAGGGATGGTGCAAGTTTAAAAGCAGTTGGATGCATTGATGATTCAACTGGAAGAACTTACAATAATGGAAGGAGAAACACGAGCAAGTGTGGTGTACCAAGTGTAGGACTGAAGGCCATCATAAGGACAAATGCCTAGAATTCGTTAAATATTTGGTGACTGGAGCACCGAATCCATCACCAAGAGGGGGATATTGTGAGATATGTAAGAAATGGGGCCATCAACAAACAAAGTGTCCATTACTACAAAAGTATCAGAGTACACCAAGGAACTTGTTTTTCAATTTTTGCAAGTTGGTGGGATATGAACAAAAGGATTGTCACGCATTCAACTTGATGTGGGAGTGCACATCAGGTATGTACAAGATTTAGAAGGATAATTATGCAGCAGAAGGGAGTGATCCGCAATATAATAATCAAAGAGGCTTCAATCCAAGTAACAAAGGAAACTTTGGCAGAGGTCGAAGCAAAGGAAATTTTGGTAGGGGAGGAAGAGGACCGATAATATGTTATAACTGTAATCAACCGGGACACATGCCAGTGACTACTTGAATCCGTGTACAACATGAAAATACTATAGAGAAATGGACCCTACGATAGAATATTGTCCTCAACTAGTTGTGAAATGGCAGGCCAAAGGAAATCAAAACAATAATGCAAATCAGAATGTGTAGAAAATATTATTCGAAAAATACAATGAAGGACAAAGAATAGTAGTTGTTACGCACAAAGGAGCTAGAAAAGGAGATTATATGAAAAATGGAGGGAATCTGATGTAGCAATGGGTAAGGAAGTTAGTTGGGCCTATGATAACCTTCGATCCTCAATAGTAAAATGAGACATATCAGAGAGCAAGAAAATATGTACTTGGATAGGATTGGGGAACATCAACATCCTCTGCACCTCACGTCATAGATCACACCATGCCAAAGAAATAAAATGGGAAGCTAAGCATGCTAACAAAATTCCTCAGGATTTGTGTAGAGATAATAAAATATGTGGAGGGATGGTGCAAGTTTAGAAGCAGTTGGATGCATTGATGATTCAACTGGAAGAACTTACAAAAGGGAAGGAGAAACACGAGCAAGTGTGGTGTACCAAGTGTAGGACTGAAGGCTATCATAAGGAAAAATGCCTAGCATTCGTGAAATATTTGGTGACTGGAGCACTGAATCCATCACCAAGAGGGGGATATTGTGAGATATGTGAGAAATGGGGCCATCACCAAACAAAGTGTCCATTACTACAAAAGTATCAGAGTACACCAAGGAACTTGTTTTTCAATTTTTGCAAGTTGATGGGATATGAACAAAAGGATTGTCATGCATTCAACTTGATGTGGGAGTGCACATCAGGTATGTACAATATTTAGAAGGATAATTATGCAGCGGAAGGGAGTGATCCACAATATAATAATCAAAGAGGCTTCAATCCAAGTAACAAAGGAAACTTTGGCAGAGGTCGAAGCAGAGGAAATTTTGGTAGGGGAGGAAGAGAACCGATAATATGTTATAACTGTAATCAACCGGGACGCGTGGCCAGTGACTACCTGAATCCATGTACAACATGCAAATACTGTAGAGAAATGGACCCTACGATAGAAGATTGTCCTCAACTAGTTGCGAAATGGCAGGCCAAAGGAAATCAGAACAATAACACAAATCATAATGTGTAGAAAATATTAGCCGAAAAACACAATGAAGGACAAAGAATAGTAGTTGTTACGCACAAAGGAGCTATAACAGGAGATTATATGAAAAATGGAGGGAATATGATGTAGCAATGGGTAAGGAAGTCAATTGGGCCTATGCTAACCTTCGATCCTCAGTAATAAAATGAGACATATCAGAGAGCAAGAAAATATGTACTTGGATAGGATTGGGGAACATCAACATCCTCTACACCTCACGTCATAGATCACACCATGCCAAAGAAACAAAATGGGAAGGTAATCACGCTAACAAAATTCCTTAGTATTTGTGTAGAGATAATAAAATATGAAACTTCATTGAGTACACTCTATGACATGATTGATCACTACACACGAGGAAGGAAAACTCCCATTGCATAAAGGGTGGTAAATCAGGTACTGCGCAGGAAGAGGGCCAATGAAGAATTTAGATTCAGTGCATAAATTGGGGAGTATGATGTGGATAATGTTATCTTGGATTTAGGGTCTGACATGAATGTTTTACCTAAGCATACATGGGATATGATGGGAAAACCCAAGCTAGTATGGTTTCATGTTTAGTTGAGGCTCTCGAATAAGCACAAATAGTATCGATTGGTCGTTTGACAGGAGTACCTGTGAACATAGATGGGGTGCACAATGTGGTGGACTTTGAAGTTATCGAGATTGTGGATGATAGTCAACCATATCCAACATTGATGGGACTGGAATGGGATTTTGATAACTAGGTGATCATTAACTTGAAGAGGAGGGAGATGGTATTTGAAGTTGAAGAGTTGAAAGTTACCACACCTTTAGACCCATCAGAAGGAAAGAGATACATAGAGATAGCCAGAGGAAATGACATTGACAACTTATATAACATGACTGTGTGGATGGATGATTATGTAAAACCTACTACATATGGTATGCTAAGTTGGAAAAGTATCAGTTTGTGTGCATCAGACTCAGAGGAAGGTCTAGAGCATTGGTAGCATAGAATGCATGAAGTTTCAATTAGATGATGTGCATGCATAACCTGATCCTTGTGTTGCATTGGAATAGAGATATGTGATCCACCCAAGTATGATGGATTAACTGATATAAGTTTGTTTGTAAAGGAATTTGAGTTGCAAGTACCCGAAAAATAAAACCTCTTAGCACTAGATATTGTTCTAAAAGATACTCAAGCTAGATAGTGGGTTGCACACAAAGGAGTAAAAGATTGGTCACAATGCATAAGACTAATGCAAGTAAGGTTTGGTACTGAGGGAGAAAATATCACGTAGAAGTATATAGGAGAGAGTGACCCTACAATTCATGTTGAGAAGTGAAAAAATTTATGGAGTCCAGTACCCAAAATAGAATGGATGCACAAATTTATACATACACTGGACATAATTTTGAACAATTGGCATTTGGAATTGGAAATGCACAGAGAGACTGGAAGATGGGAAGAGTTGGATTAGAGGTTCAAAGTCACATTTACATTTGAACATGAATCTCCATCAATATATGTAGTGCTACATGCTATTCTAACTAAGATATTCTTAGAATAAGCGTTGATGGACATGGTACCAGTGTGAAGTGTGCACAGGGATACTATGACTGCCCAAGATTTATTGGAGTGTTACAATGTGGCTAAGGACGAGGAAGATCCAAGGAACATGTAGGTATATGGAACAAAAGGAGAGAAATAAATAGAGGGACCAAAGCTTGAGTCTGCTGCATACACATATCCCATAAATATATGGAAGGTAAACATTGGGATGGCACAGAATCAGAAGTTTGCACAAATAGGATATTATTGGAGTGATGAGACAGTTGAAAAGATTGCAGACTTGTTGCATGAATATAAAGACCTATTCCCAATGATATTCTTAGTGATGAAGGGGATAGAAAGGGACTTAGGTAAGATGAATATTCTGATGAAACCAGGAGCTAAGCCAGTGCAACAGTGTCCTTACAGGTTAAATCCAAAGAACAAAGAGAAGGTGAAAACCGAAATAGACAAGATGTTGGATTTCAAAATCATTGAACTTGTATAATTATTCGAGTGGATCATTCCAATATTAGTGTAGGACAAGAAGACAGAGGGAATCAAGATCTGTGTGAATCTGAGGAAGCTTAATGATGCATGTTTACATGCCCCATTTTCAACACCATTCATAGATGAGGTCCTAGAGAATGTAGGAGGCCAAGAGACTTATTCTTTCACAGATGGATTCTCGGGGTACCATCAGATAAAGATTGCACAGGAGGACCGACACAATACTACTTTTGAAATAGAGTGGGGGAGTTATCAATATACAATAATTCCCTTCGGACTAAAGAATGCCCCTGCAATGTTTTCCAGAGTTGTGGTAGCAATGTTCAAGGAATTTATTCATAAGTTCCTTTAAGTGTACTTGGATGATTGGATTGTGTTCAGTCTGCTAAAGGATCACATAGAAGTACTCAAGATGATGTTGGATTGATGTAGACAATGTCATATTTCATTGAAATTGAAGAAGTGTATTTTTTTCCCACCATTTGGGATTTTGTTGGGACATGTAGTTTGAAAACATGGATTAATAGTGGATCCAACCAAGATTGCAATAATTCTAAATTTATAACCACCTACAACAATCAAACAACTCAGGGAAACTATGGGTCATATAGGATATTAAAGAAAATTTATCAAAGGATATGTGCAAATCACAACACCGATGGAAAATTTACTGAGGAAGGAAGCAAAGTTCCAATGGAATGAGGACTATCAAAAGGGGTTGGAATCCTTAAAGAAAAAACTAGTAAACATGCCAATTCTAATCTTTCCAGATTAGAACAAAGAGTTCCATGTTCAAGTAGATGCATCATCCATAGTGTTGAGCATAGTACTATATCAACCAGGGGAGGGAGACATAGATCACCCAATTTCTTTTGCAAGTAGGAAGTTGTACATATCAAAGAAGAATTATACTACCACGAAATGAGAAAGATTGGCAATGGTCTATGCACTATGGAAGTTCAAACATTATTTATTAGGGTCTCACTTTAAGATGTATACAAACCATTATTCATGAAAATACTCAGTGAATAAGCCAGTGTTGGGGGGAGAATATGAAAATGGATACTATTGTTTTAGGAATATGATTTCGAGGTTGAAGTGAAACCACATAAGATGAATGCAGGACCAGATCATATATTGCACATATTATCAAGAGAAGATGTAGGAAATTTGGATAACAACTTCCTAGATGCACAACTATTTGTGGTAAAGATGGTGGATGATTAATTATTGGACATCGTGCAGTTTCTAAGTATAGGTATGGCTCCATCGTACATGGTTGTTGCACAGATGAAACAAATGGTATTAAAAGAAGAATATTATTAATGGATTGTAGGGAATTTATACAAGTTGGTTGTAGATGGAATACTGAGACGATGTGTGTTGGAACATGAAAGACCGATGATACTGGAAGAAGTGCATGAATGGATTGTAGGAGGACATTATACAGAGAGAGAAACTACCAAAAATATTTTGTGTGTAGGTATTTGGTGGTCCATGCTTCACAAATACGCTACATAATATTGTTATTCATGCGACATTTTTCAAAGAGTGGGAAAACCATCCAGGAGGGATGGAATTTATTTGAATCCATAGGTTACGTTGCAAGCATTTGATAAATGGTCCATATAATTTGTGGGGCCAATAAATACACAAGCAAAAGATCTGGGACAAGGTACATAATAACTTAAACAATGTGTTTAACAAGATGAGCAAAAGCAACACCAGTTACAAACTGCACCGCAGAGACTGTTGCGTGATATTTTTTTTAGAATATAGTCACACGATTTGGATGTCCGCGCATATTACTCAATGATCAAGAAACACACTTTATGAATAAGACAATCATATCAGTGACTGAGGAGTTTCAAATTCATCATTAGAAGAGTACCTCATGACATCCTTAGACAATGGGACAATGGAAGATTTCAATAAAATTTTGGAGAATGCTTTGACAAAAAATTGTAATGTAGGGAGAGACTATTGGGACTTAATAGTTCCTGTAGTGTTATGGGCTTACAAGAATACACATAAAAATTTGACAGGGAAGACACCCTTTAGGTTGGTCTATGGGAAATAAGTAGTGATTCCAATGGAGTTTATTCTACCTAGCCTGTGCATTGCAACAATCACTAATATTTTACACTTTGGCACAATAGAGGAGATATTGGAACAATTAGTACAACTTGAGGAAGATGGATTTGTTCCAAGTTTCCATTAGCAAGTTCAGAAGGAAAGAGAGAAGGCTTGGCATGATAGACACATTAAACAGAAAAAGTTTCAAGTGGGGGATTTAGCATTACTTTATGATAGTAAATTCATGCAACATCCATGAAAGTTTAGAATGCATTGGTTAGGATCCTATGTGATTCAACATGTAATAGAGAAACGTTTTGTGTAGTTGGAAACCCTGAATGGATAAGTCCTTGGAGGAATGGTGAATGGAAGTCGACTGAAACTCTACAGAGAGAACCGATTGTCTACGCAAAAATTTGGGCTACACCAAAACACATGTATCATATTAGTTGTACTATAGTAGAAAGGAAAAACACAAAAAAACAAATAAAAAGTAGGAAAAGGAGAAAAATCAAATAAAAAGTAGATATAGAAAAAAGAAAAAGATTATAGAGTACAAGGCATAGGTGATTGCACAAAAGGAAATATTATTGCGGATTAAGATAGAACTGCGCCAATTCAGAAAATAATGCATATAAGAAAACGACTGCGAAGCAAATAGATACAAAAGAAAGAACAATTGCGTAGTTTGGTAATGATAAGACTATTGGAATAATTAAAGCACATAAATGACAACTACAAAGTGGGAATGACATGTCATAAATACGTCGTATAATATTAAATGGTAAAATTCATCAAAAATCACGACAAATTGTTAGTATGAGAGAGAAATCACATGATGGATTTGGTAATAAATCCACATTTATTTAACCATTCATCAACCATGTTGGTGGATTGGACAAGTCAATTAAGGCATTAAGAGACATCCGTAGCTAGAAATAAGGAACAAAAACAGTCGAAGGTTGTTAAGCATAACTCATTGTGACTAAGAGATACATGTAAGCAAGAGAAAACTAGAGCGAACCTGAGAAAATATGTGTGCCTCAGAGTTGAACCTCAACTACCACAAAAAAACCACAGAGTCACTTAAAAAATCTGCCACAAAAGATGAATGGCCCCGCCAAATGTTGGAGCACCATCAACAACAACGCGAAAATAGTCAAAACACCTAGCAGTGACACCAGAGGTTGAGAAAATACCTAGAGTTTCAAATTTGGCTTCACAATAAAGCTTCCATAGAAATTGCATCCTGTAGTATCTGCCTATACCCTGATTGGTAGTGAGAAGTACGTCTGTAGTTTGCCCAGGGCTGAGTATCAGAAAAATGGTCTGAAGAGGCTTTGTATACAAAGTATCCACAACCACAACGGTCATTTAATGGTTAGCCACCGAGAAGAATAGGTCATTGTTCATTCCAGCTGTAGGCGAGTTATATTCTTCAATTTCTTGCTTGCGATAAATAAAGAAAGAATTTTGGCTTAGATGCCAGTCCATGTTAATATGACTGCACATTTACTCTTTCTTTTCAGCGAACAACAAAGAAACAAGATATCATAGCGTAAATGTTTTTTTTTATGTACAGAGTATTCCATCCTAGAAATTGTCACTTCAGATATTGATAAGCACTCATTTGAAGAAAGTTAAAAGACTTGAATTATCAAGCACTGAACCCTCTTTGAAGGGAACTCCAGGACCCAGCCAGAAATTGAGTGCATGCTTCAACAGAAACTGTAGCCATAGTATCTGTGTTGATACCTTCATTGCATATATTTTCTAGAGCACGCATGTGTTTCATGCCATACTGAGCCAGAGATCCAAAGTGTCCTTCAAAAGTCTATACTATTTTCTTAAGGCAGTCCCAGTCATCTACCAAAGGTTCCCCTTGAGGTCTCACAGCTTTGAAAATAGCAGGACCCTTTTCTGGTCCAAATAAAAGATTTCCAACAAGCTTTACACTCTTGTCTACATGCATACGATGAGCCATGAACTCCAACAATTGTGTCTGTGCAGTGAGCCTCTCTAGAGAGTCCTCCTTCGATTTCTTATACTTTTCCACATGTAAAGAAGATATGCATCTCGTTGATTAATTGCCTTGGCTTCCGTCTTTTCTAAGAGTGGTGAGTTCTCAAGGACCGAACTAGCATTAGAATTGGCAGAGTCAAATCCCATATATAGATACAATTCCTCTTGGCTGATAATGATGTTGCCATATTGCATAACATGAGAGCCAGACATGTATGTATTGTGGTTGGAGGTTCTGAGCTTCACCAGGTCATATTGTTGCAACAAGGTTTCCTCTTTCAAGTTGTTTATTTCACTGTCTTCCATCCATGCAACACTATAAAGATCTCCGAGACAGGTGTCATATTCTGGAGGAGGAGGGGGGTCCATTCCAGGACAGTATGTTCCCCAGCTATTCTCCTTAGCATTTGATGTTGTTGTAACATATATATTCAGGCCTGTTGGCAGCAGACCTTCAAAAATACTTCCACTTTCACATGCTTCAACATATATTACCATTTCTCTATAAGAACCAGCATCATGATTCTTCTTTAGGACTTGTACAAAATCATTTGCATAAAGATAAGGTGGAAGAGGAATTCCTACTATTGGTATCTTTTCGCCTGGAACAACTTTTAGAGTATCATTCCTCTGAATCAGTTCACTACTGATCTTGCGTCCGGCTCTGATTTTTCCATCATCATCCAATTTGAGCAAGGTTGTTGTGTCTGGAGCTAATTCCATCAGCTTTGCGATGGCTTCTGAAGTCTTGCCTTTGGTTAAAACTTTCAGCAACTTCCCGCTTAACTTCTTTGCTTCTGCCTTGTTCTCTCATGCTTGAACCAGTCTGTCCGTATGCAAGAACCGTAGCCTTGGGCAACGCAGTTAATTTTTGATATCTGTTACAACACATCCCACCAAATGGGAAATAATTATTAGCAACATCACCAGTCCCACCTAGTGTAATCATTGAAGGAGATATGCTCAGAAAGGCTATTGGCCTCAAGTCCATGGATAATGATATCACCGACGAGAAAAAATTCTTGGATATGGCCATGGAAAAATACTTGTGAGCTAAGAGTGTACCAGGAATGAGATCGATAGTGTTGGAGACATCGTTGTGGGAAATCGGATTGAGGAAGTTGGGCATACTAAACCTAATGGAGATCCCACACTTCATACATAGTCTGGAAATTAATGCTTATGTGAAGGTACTTCTCAACTACGTCCATGGGGGGACAATGTGGCTTGATCCCCCAGTGTCAATTGATATTACTTTGATTGCGTGGATCACAGGGATCCCAAAATTAGAAGAGGATCCAACCATTTTGTTCAAAAAGATAGGAGAGAGATCTCTCTCAGAAGCGATGAAGGAAACGTTCCACACTTTCAGGGGGAAAAGGAGATTGGATGTTAAAAACATCAACGTTGAAAACAATAGGTTTGCAATGCAGGTATTGCCCTGCAAGTTGCTGCAAAAGTGCAAAAAGGATGAAGTACAAGCTGCAGTAATTGCAACTACAAAAAAATGCGTCGAAGGGGTTCAAATGAACTAGTCCACCTGCTTGGTGAACCAATTTTTGCAAGATTTTATTGAGGCACAAGAAAAGGGAACATAATTTCAGTATGCATGGCTGTTGATTTTGATTGCGCTGGTCAGATGGAAGGAAACATGATACTATCAATGCATAGGGACATCTGACAGAGGTAATGTGGTCAAGATGTATTCCAACTTATGGAATACAACGAATAAGAGAAGACAATAGGACAATATCGTCACATTATTTGTATACTTAGAGAATATTAAGTATCTATTCAAACACAGAATGTGCATATCATATGAGACAGTGGAAACATATAAGGATATCATATGTTTCAAAGCAGACATGCATCACATGTATGTGCAAGAAAAGAAGGACTCAATGCACCAGTGGTTTCCAACCAACTATAGGTTGGCATTGGAAGACGTATGCCTGATTGTGAATGACTGGGAAGTGTAACACACCCACTATCATAAATTTAAAATTTTTTGGGTTAATCTCCCACAAATGGGAAATCTCCAGAAACATGCATTTGCGAAATGCCTATCCCTGGTTCAATATCGGGATTCGGGGTTTCAGAGGTTGCGGTGTCAACGGTCCCTGTCCTCTCGAATCCCCGATCACCGATGGAACGAATTTCCGATGCGTCCCTTGGTTGCCTCAGCCCCGCTTGGCTAAGCCTTTGGCCCATACGACCACTTACCATATGACCGCAGCCATATAACCTCCCATCGGGGTTTCGGCATTTGCAACGACGCAAAACACATGTCCCCGGGACTCGCGATTTCCCGATGCCCGATGAAGCCCTCTTGTGGAGCTTTCACCAATGGCACTAGATGACTGCGACGCATCCTCGAAATGAACGGCTCAGATCCTATCATGAAATCGCGGATCGCGATTTCCTGTTGCTCACTTTCTTTACCCTCGAAAACTTCGATATCCCGATTCCCGGGTTGGCTGACAGCTGGCCTCCACTCATCAGGGTTTCGCGGATCGCGAATTCAAAGTGCTTGAGCATCATATTCCCTGGATTCCTGATTTCCCGATGGGAGAAACGCCGATGGTTTCCGATGGTTGCCACCTGTCCCACAGAGGGACGACTGTGATTGTGTTGGGAAATCGCATATCGCGATTCCATTGTGCAAGAGTTTCACGACTCTGGAAACTACGATATGCCGAACTCCGACTCTCCGGGATCTCTCGCCACGCGTCCTCGCCGATGGACGGTTTCAAACTCCCGTCAGGATATCGCGGATCGGGAATTCTCGATGCATAAACTGCTTGTCGCCGGGATCCCCGATTCTCCGAGGAACAAAACTCCGACGGTGCCCAATCCTTTGCCACCTATCCTTGCAGACGGATGAACCGGACTTACTCTCGGGGTTTCGGGACTTATGATGTCCTAAATTCCTTGTCCTCAGGGACTCCAATTTCTCGATATGTGACTTTCTTCCGATCCCTGACACATGTCCCGTGTGAACGGACGGCTCAGATCTCATCGGGGTTTTCACTTGGATTTCCCCGATCACTTGTCCATGGAAATGTCGATTTCCCGATGGATAATACTCCGACCCACTCCGGATCTCCGACACCTGTCCCTCAAATGGACGATTCAGATCCTATCGGGAAATCGCGGATCGCGATTCCGGATGGCAAGAGCTCTATGTATTCGAAAACCCCGATTTCTCGATCCACGACTCTACGGGATCCTCTGACACTCGTCCTCGAACAATGGATGGTCCAGATCTGATCGGGAAATCGCGTATCGCGATTTCATTATGTATGAGTCTTTTGTTTCCGGAAACCCCTATTTCCCAATCCCCAACTTTACGGGATCTCCTGACACGCGTCTTGCACAATGGACGGTCCAGATCTGATCGGGAAATCGCGTATCGCGATTTCAATATGTACGCTTCTATACTCCCCAAATCTACGATGGTAAAAATCCCGACGCCTCCCAAACGCTGACACGTGTCCTGCCGAGATCAACGGCTACGATCCGTTCTCGAGATTTCAAGGACCACAAGGTCTCGATTCTCAGACTCATCAAAACCCCGATGACCTTGTTGTCCCGATGACTTCCCCGGGATGTTGACACGTGTCCTTCCGAGATCAACAGCTAGGACTCTTCTTATGCACACTAGAGTTTAACTCTGGCGCATCTTCTCGAGATCTGACGGTTGTCGGGGCTATGATCTAAGATCCGACGGTTCAGATCATTTCCTCGCATGCCTACCCCTGTGCTTAACCACTGCGCAGCTTCTCCAGACCCAATGGCTGACGGGAAATTTGGACCGAGATCTAACGGTCTAGATTCATTCTTTTGGGTCTTGGAATTTACGATCCCAATTTCTTGTTGCTCACGATGATAGAGGACAAAGGGTCAAGGTATGTAATGCCTTCGTTACTTTCGTCAATCTAATGGTCGTGAATGACTATGGGTCCTTCGACGAGATCTCATCCGTCGAATGATTTCATCTCACAACACTACTATCTTGAAACCTCAATAGGATCGTTCCTCCTCCTCGTACAGGGTTAATAAGGCCTGTGCGTTCAAGTCCTTATTCTGGGTTCTTGGTGAACCTTTCCGAGGAGGGAATCTCTGTGAAGAGATCCTTACCGGGTCATTCCCGGGAGCAGATAAAGGGAGACAGCTTCCCGAGAGCGGCTGGGCATGATTAGATTCATTTATCAACGTAAGTCAAGCACGGTTTCCTCGGTGTTAAGCATATATCGACTCATTCATATCAAGCACTACGTGGACATTCTCATGCTGAAATCATTTACTATCTCATGGTTCTATGAGCTAATATCTACTCCTTATTTAACAATTACTGTACATACATTCTTTCACAGACAACATTTACAATTCCACCAGTCTATGAACATATGTGACAGCATATAATTTCAAATGCGATATAAGCAAAACACTTATCAGAAATAACTTCAGCAATGGAAGCAACTGCTGAGAGGGGTGCTCGTTTCCACCCAACCGTAGGCGTAGCGACTCCTAATGCATTTACCACTAGCCACCCCCGAGCTGAGATCTCGATGTCCTGAGACCTGCGTCTCTCTGTCTGCCAGTGCCCAGGAGCGAAGGTTGTAATCCCCTCCTCTCTACGATCACTCACTCTGCGTAAAAACTGCTAGATTTCCCCTCGCGTCCGCGCCTTCAATCGCTTCTGCCATACGCCTTATCCTCTAGCGAGGTTGCGTGTGGCACGATTACCCTCGCGCTGGTCAGTCA
>ML781158.1:480439-515817 GCA_009831015.1 Picea engelmannii | reverse complement strand
AAGATCCCAGTTCAAACTATATTTCCAGAACTTGACAAGGAAGGAAAAATCATATTGGAGCCTGAAGCCATCACTGACACAAGAATTTTCCAACTGAGGAATAGATCCATTTCAGAGTATCTCATTAAATGGAGGAAACTACCAGTTGAAGATTCCACTTGGGAAGATGAGTCTTTTATAAAGAAGCATCCAAAGTTACTCAAGCGTTGCGGACAACACTTGTCTCAAGGGGAGGGGCATGTTAAGCCCTAATATTGGCTCATTACCCCTTAATTGGGGCATATTATATTAGTAATGTTATTTTATTTATGTCTGCTTTAGGCCATTAGTTGTAATTATACCTCCTAGTCTCCTATATATACCAAGGAGACATTTTCATTTTGAATCATCTTGCACTTGAACATTTAAGTGGGGTAAAAGGAGGTTTCCCCCTCGAAGAGGCTTATTATCAGAAATTATCTCTTTGGCACCATCATGATCGAAGAACTACAAGGCGATGAGATGGGCCCGACGACCCCTTGATCCAATAAGCCTTGTACCTACTTCTTCATCTCTGTCATCTCTACAATTTACATCATGTACATGCTTACATTAGGAAGAGGAAAATCCTACTGAAGATGTATTTGATGTTGGATTTCCCTCTTAGAAGGTAATCCATCTGGTTCCTATAAAATATCATCATACTTAGAAACAATATCAATTAAAATTCTTTCTTATGAGAAGAATCACATCCTTGGAAAACGACGAATGTTCCGACATCTTTCTCCCTTACGACCATGAGTACATATCTCTTATTAGTTTTTATGAGTCTCTTCAATTATCCTGTACTAACAAGTGTTGTGTTTACTCTCATGTTCTGAGCTCTAACAATATATTCCACTCCCCCATTAGTAAGGTGGTATTTGTTCTCATGACGAAAGAATAATGTTTTTTTATCATAAAGATAAGGAATCTCAAACACTATGCCACATATATCAAGTGATACAACATCCAAATCCACTTCATCAATAAACTTTGAAGCAATAGAAAATATGACCCTACATTGTTTGGTGACATTAAATTTTTCTTTATCACATAACCAGCCAAAATGATAAGGCTTTGGATGTGGTTTCATTTCAAGACCCATATTTTTGACAAGTGCTTCAGATATCAAGTTTACTTGGCAACCCTGATCAAACAATGTATCTATCTTAGTGTGTTTAGATACAACTCTTATATGAAATAATCCATTCCTCTTTCATTCATCATGTTGAGATTCATTATTGGAATTTGAACTAGCATGAAGGGAATCTTTACCTTGTACTCCAACCATTGTGATCTTTCCTTCGTCTCCTGAATCAGAACCAAAATCTTGTTGCACTGTAGGAATGTTTTTGTCTTCCCCTTTCCACTGAACCATTTCGGTCTCTTCTCTGGATGTAGTTTCCAACAGTCTTAATCACCGTGGCCACTTTTATTGCAATGAGTGCAAGATGGATTTACTTCTTCTCTCTTTACCGTAGCAGTCTTCTTTTCCTTCCTTTTAAACTTCTTAAATGTATTATGTGGAATATTGGAAGCTTTCTTTATGGGATCTTCTTGAACATGCTTTCCCATGTTCTCAAGGTGAGTGGATTGCACACAAAATTCGTCAATACTAGTGGGGTTAAATAGTAGCAAAGTATGACGAATATAATTGTGAAGTGCGCCAATATACTTCATTAAAGTTTCATAAGAATCCAAAGGAATGTTTAATGCAAGATCTTTCTTCGTGAATTCTTCTGTGAAACTTTGTACAATTTGACCTTTACTTTGTCTTCAAGTTTTCCATTCCATCATTTCTTTATGTAAATAAACCAATGGATAAAATTTCTTCCTTATCACTGATTTAAATTATGACCATGAGGAAAGGAGATTACCGAACTTACTTTTGTCCTGAAGTTTTCTCTCCCACCATACGAGAGTGGTTCCTTCCAATCTAAGAGAAGCTAGTTGCACTTCAACTTCCTCTTCATCAATCTGTTGAACATGACAATATACTTCAACCTGTCAAATCCAATTATCTATCTTTTCAGGATTAACATCTCCATTAAACATAGGTAAAGGAAATTTTACATCAAGCTTTAATAATGGTTTCTTAAAAGAGGCTTTATGGCTAGAATGATGAGAATGATGAGAATTCTCAGAGGAAGAAGAATTAGAACTTGATGGTGAGGATGGAGGCTTAGGAGGGTCTCCTCCAGCCCCTTGATTTACCGACGAATCATCATAAGCTTGTGCTTCCTTTTTCTCCCCTTTCTTCTTCATCCTCTTCTCGTAGTCTCCATGCATTCGTTTGACCATTTCTGACATGCGATAAAATACCATATGAAATATTTTCTCTTGTTCATCACACTTGTCCTCTTATACCATTTTCTTCCTTCGGGATGCACGACCAACTTCGGGATTGAAAGTGTTAAGAGTTCCTTCACCCTATTTATGCTTGGCCATAGTAAGCATTAAGACTCAAAAATTCATGTCAAACATGACTGCTCTGATACCTACATGATCCATGATCTTTTCATCAAAGCGACTTATAAAAAGTTGTATTAAATGAGCATAAATTAAAGTGCACCATTAAAGAAGAAAAATATCAATAATGAAGAGACATAAGCATCAAATATGAACACAAAAACTTGATAATGGAGTTCATCCCTGGTTGACTACGTCTTCAGGTCGTGCTCTCAAATGGGTATGCCTTTTTATTAACTCAACAAAATAATTTGGAAAAATACATAAGTATACTTCATTCTAGAATTAAGCTGTAGAATATTTTTTAAAATCAAAAAATGGACATTACCATTGAATTCGTGGTGTCAAATTACCCAAAAATGATTGTCTCCACACCTCAATCTGACTCTGGATTTCCCAAGACCAAGAGAAATTTTGTCTCGGTTTACGTACCCTACAACCTGCAATTAATTCCCAAACATGCCTCGTAAATTGTTCCCGACCATACCATCACGCACCTCCTCTCATGCTTTGGTGGATTCAAAATTTAAAGAAAATTTGCAGGCAATATAAACAATAGAGACATTTGGCTTATTGGTTGGCATATATATAGTTAAGGCATAGATAATGGGGAAGGTCTCGGGGTCGAGCTCGCGGGCCTCCCATTTTATGTGTTTGTTATAACACACACACACACACACACACACACACACATATATATTAATATGTGGTTCTTCCAACTTTTAGCAGTGGTTTAGATATATTTGTTGGCCGCCAGATTTGGTGAACCTGCTTTCCTTTTTAATTTTTGAATTTCGGTTCTTGGGCCCTCATTAGGAATTTTACTACTGTCACATGGAATCCAACCATTGGGCCACACCAACCACCTGCACAGTCACCTGCCACGTCAGCCTACCACGTCATCCTGCCATGTCATCATAGGGTCTGCCACGTGGTTGTACAGACTGCCACGTGGTAGTATGTAAACATACAAATTTGAATTTGCAGACTGACTGACAGTCTCACTAACTGAATGTCTGATAAATTGGTAGATATGTGAAGCTCACGACTTGTAATTATTATTTCTAAAACTCCCCTTTAATTATAAGTAGGTGGGATTACAAAAAATCACTTCAAAAATTGAGTTGACCTTTTACTGTCACCCATCTGTTATTGCACAGACTCCCAGACTACTACGTAGATGCTAAAATGCATCCCTTTCTAAGGCTTTTGTACAATTTTTTTCAACTTATTCTTTTGACCTGCAAAACTCTAAACAAATTTCTTTGTTATTCACTAATTCTCTGATAAAATGATACATTGTATCAATGTGCTTGGTTTTATTTTGAAACACATCATTCTTTGATAACATGATGGCTGAATTGTTGTCACAAAATATTGTAGTTGGTTCCCATTGTTCCTGCAACAAATATTTTAACATCATTCTCATCCAAACTGCTTGACAAGTTGCGCTTGTAGCTATGATGTACTCTAATTTTGTTGAAGAACGAGTCACTATGGGTTGCTTCCTTGATTCCCATGCTACCATACCTGTTCCAAAATGAAATGTGTACCCAGATGTATTTTTCCTATCATTTATGCTTCCTCCACAATCATTGTCAGTGTATCCAATATGTCTAAAATCTTCTGAAGTAGAATACAAAATGACAAAATATTTTGTTCCATTCACATATCTCAAAATTATCTTTCCTTCTTTCCAATGTGATTCTTTTGGAGTTTCCATGAACCTGGAAATCAAGCTCACTCCATACATAATATCAACCCTTGTTTCTATTAGATACATAAGATTTCCTACTAGTCTTTTAAATAGTTTGGGATCCACCTTGGACCATTTATCTTTCTTTCTTAATTTCAATCATGTTATGACAACTGTTGGGGATGCTTCAGAATTTATCATATTGAATCTTTTCAAGATTTCATGTGCATACTTAAATTGTGAGATAAGTACACCATATTTGGATTGGTGAACTTCAATACCCAAAAATATCTCATAAGCCTTAAATCGGTCTTTTCAAATTCATTCTTCATGACTGACTTAAGTTCTTCTATGCCAAAATAAACTGTAAATATTAAATCATCTACATATAACAAAACAATCAACACATTACCTTGTTGATTTTCTTTGATGTACAATGTTATCTCACATTCACTTCTCTGAAATCCATTTTGTGTGAGATAAGAATCTATGTGACTGTACCAAGCTTTGGGAGCTTGCTTTAACCCACACAATGTTTTCTTCAATATGTACACTTTGTTTTCTTGTCCTAGATCCTCATATCCTTGTGGTTGTTCCACATACACTTCTTCCTCTAAATGTTCATTCAAAAATGTTGACTTTACATCCATTTGATAAACTGACCTATTGTTCTGCGTGGCAATGGATAACATAGTTCTGAGTATGTTGATGCCTACAACAAGGGTAAAATGTTTCATTGAAATCAATTCCAGGTTGTTGTGTAAATCCTCTTGCAGCTAGCCTTTCCTTGTGCTTCTACACATTTCCGTCTGCATCTTGCTTTGTCTTTTAAATCCACTTGACACTTATTACATCCTTGACATCCGGTACATCTATTAATTTCCATGTCTAATTGTTAATGCATTTGATTTCTTCATCCATGGCTTGAGCCCATACATCATCTTTGACTGCTTCTTCAAAAGTTAATGGATCATCTATTTGTGAGAACATAGCAAAAACTGAAAAATGAATTTGTTGTCTCCTCATTATAGATGTTGTGTAGACTTCTTGTCTTTCTTGGTAACAAACTTGCTAAAGTTGGGTCTGGGGATGTAGAACTACTTGGACTTCTTGCTAGTGTTTGTTGCTCTCTAGGTGTAGACTGCGCACCTGTGAAACTTACTGGAGTAGTTTGTGTCATGCTTTGCATCACACTTGTAGAAGGAACTGCACATTTTTCTATGGTTTGTGCTTGAACCACATATTCTTCTGTGTCATCATGCTCCATTGCATCAATAATTCTGACTATCTTTGCTATGCTTCCATCCCATGCTTCATCCTCCACAAATTAAACATCGCGGATGATTATGACTTTCCTTGCGACAGGGTCATATAGCTTGTATCCTTTTGTTTCTTCAAAATACCCAAAAAATATACATTTATGTCCTTTGTTGTCCAACTTCTTTATCAACTCACCTAGAACGTGTGTGTATGCGACACACCAAAAAAAATTTAAGTGTGCCACATTATGCTTCATACCTGTCAAGGCTTTTTTAAGAACTTTGTTCTTCACACTCTTTGTCGAAAATTTGTTCATGATGTATATTGTAGTTGTTACTGCTTCAACGCAATACTCATTTGAAAAATGTTTGGCTACCAACATTTTGCGTGCCATATCCATTCTGGTTTTGTTTTTTCTCTCTGCGACACCATTCTTCTATGGTGTATATCGAGCGGTAAATTTCTTATAGATTCCATGAACTTTACAAAAGTTCTGAAACTCTCTTGAAATGCATTCTTCTCCTCTGTCAGTTCTTAAACACTTGATTTAATAGCCACTTTGTTTCTCCACGAGAGATTTAAACTACTGAAAACAACCCAATGCATCAGATTTGTGCTTTGGGAAATAAATCTATGTCTTTCTTGAGAAGTCATCAATAGATGTTAAAAAATATGTATTCCCCTCTATAGATGGAGTTTGCATTGGACCACAAATTTATGAATGTACTATTTCCAGTGGAGCTTTTTCTCTGTAAGACTTTCCAACTGGAAATGACTCTCTATGTTGCTTTCCAAAAATACATCCTTCACATATACTTTTTGGTTTTCCAATCAATGGAAAACCTTTTACCATATCCTTTGTGTGTAAAAACTTCAGGCCTCCAAAGTTTAAATGTCTAAATATGAAATTCCATAACGAGGAATCATCCTATACTTTAGATTGGAATGTCGCTTGTATCTCTTTGCCACTTTCTCCTTTCTTGATACTACGCGCACTATTTTCTTCATTGAAACTATGCATATTGACTGTGCATATATGCGTGACTATTGTAAATACAATGTTTGACTGTGCATAATTTTCTTTACCAACAACTAGTGTTGTATTCCACTTCTTGGTTGGCTTTAATGTCAATGGGAATGTTCTATTACTTGTCATCTGAAATCTTGCAATAAGTTGATTGCTTGGATATCTGTCCATAATCACACAACGATTATCTTCCATACAAATTATGTATCATTTATGTAGCAACTGTCCTATGCTCATTAGATTATGCTTCATACCAGAAACATAATATACATCAAACATAACTTTTTGTTCTCCTTGTTTAGTTAAAATGTTTATACTTCCTTTGCCTAAGAAAGTGACTTGGATATCTGCTCCAAGTGTAACCTTGGTTTGGGCTGACTTATCCAAACTAGAAAACAATTCTATGTTTCCTGTCATGTGGCTACTACAACCTGAATCTAGATACCATATATCACATGGGCTTTCTTGAGAAACATTACATTCCACTAGGGAAACTATAGGTATTTCTTCAGCACGTGCCATAAACATAGGATTGGTTTGGTTATTTGCATTGTATGACTGATCTTGTCCTTTATTATTCTGATTATATTGTTTATTCCTGCATTCACATGCATAATGTCCATACTTTTTATAGTAATGGCATTGAATATTGGATTTATCAATTCTCTGACCACTTGGATGACTGGTATTTGGGTTTTTACCTCTTCCACTAGTGTTTCTAGGATTGCTACTGCATCCACCTCTGACATAACTTCTTCCTCTGCCTCTAGAGTTAGCACTCCCCCTTCCTCTTCCACGACTTATAGATGACTGCATGGAAAATTAATTCTCTAATGACATACTTGACCTATTCAATTTGTGCTCATGATTAATGAGGGAAACTTGCAGTTCATCTAGACTAAACTGACTCATATCTTTGCTCTCTTCTAGAGTCACAACAAGGGTATCACATTTAGGAGGAAGACTCCTAAGTACTTTCTCAACAACTTTTTTGTCTTCTATGGTTTCTCCATGAGACTTACTCTGATTTATCAAACCAATAACATGTGTGTAAAATGAATCTACTTAGTCTGAGTCTTTCATTGACTGAGTTTCAAAATCTCCTCTAAGAATTTGTAGTTTTGAAGTCTTCACTTTGTCCATACCTTGATAAAAGGTTTGTAATATGTCCCATGCCTCCTTGGCTTGTTTTACTGATGCAAATCTTGGGAGAATGCTCTCAGGGATGGCTTGATGTATGTAAAACATATCCTTTCCATCCTTATTCCTTTGATCTTTCAAAACATCCTTCTTAGCTTGTGTGACGGCATTGTATGTTGCCTGATCTGTTGATTCCACATAAACATTTTTGAATATCTCCCATACATCTTGACCTCGTAACAGTGCCTTCATGGTCAAGGACCACAACTCATAATTATTTCCTGTGAAAATGGGAGGTTTCAGATTTGAAGTAGAAGCCATATTTCACTTTTCGATAGAGTTGTTGTTCTTGAACTTGTTTCGATAAAACCTTGTCTGATCAACCTGCTCTGATACCATATCTCATATCTACAACACAATGCACAAACTTTGTCGTTGAATACTCGGGACTTACCACGCAGTGGGAAAACTACTGTATTTATTGTGCGTTGTGATAAAACACTTTAATGAACGATTTATAGATGCATAAATAAAACAGTTCTATGCTTATCACATAAACTCATAAACAAAGTAAAACGCAAAAATACATGTAAATATGACAACACTCAAAATACTTGATATATATATATATATATATATATATATATATATATATATATATATATTAAACTTTGGCATTGTGCACTATACAAAATAAGATAATTGTGACAATCTTCAACTCCAACAACTTATTGATTTTATAGACACAGAGCTTGTGCTCTCAGACTTCTTCGACTCCTCAGGTACTGCTATTGTTTTTTTCTTAATGACTATGTTTACTCTACCTCTCTGCATTTGTTGTATTGTATCTCGATTAAAGAATTGGACTTATAAAGATGAAAATGAGATTTCTTGTAAAAGTAAGACTGACTCAACATTAAAGACAACAATAAATTCGATTGACTCTTCATCTACTTAACTAGACTCAGAAAGATAAAGATCTGCTCCATTAATTAACTCTTCTTCTTGCCAACTGACAAATCGATGGAGACGTGTGACTTTGAATTTGCAAAATGACTAAATGACAAATTGACAAAGACGTGAAGCTCACCGACTTGTAATTACTATTTCCAACATTGTGCATATGTGCTCGTATATTGTGTAAATGAATGAAACACTTTTGTATGGTTTAACATGACCACCGAATTTTTCGAGGAAACATGTACACAATGATGATAAAAAAAGAGGTGAAACAGAACAGTTAAACGAAACCCTTACGTGTTGTTTGTGCATTTTGTACAATTTAGACCACCAATCCTGGGCTTGACCATCTATGACACTGCCACCTTCTATGGTCAACGTAGATATACCAGAAAATCGAAGCCACAGACCAAGTTCATTGCTATTCCATGCTATTCCTTGGGTGCAACTATTGTTCCTGTAATCTGCAAGTTTACGATGGCAACAACCAATTTAACATGGAATTTTCATGATTCTCTATGTCTATCATCTTTAAAAGGGCACATTCCAACATTCAAGTTTCTTACATCGACTGAAATATGGGACTTGTAAGGACCAAGAAACGTCACTGGCTTCCTTAGAAATTTCTTCCCCGATGGTACTTGCAACACTGTGTTGGAAGGTGAGGTGCCATGCATGCTGCTTGCCACACTTTTTTGAATTGGAAGGTGTCATGCCTACTTTCCACATGATTTTGAATGTCTAATAATCCATAGAAAAAATTAGGATCATCTCCCTGTTGACATTTGAACTCTCTTAAGAGGAAATGCATATTCTTAACTATTAATAATAAATAAATATTATTATAATAATAATAATTTAATTAATGAAGATTTTTTCATCTCAAAATTTTAATTAGATTATAGAGATATATATACTCAATTTTTCCAAATTTAACTTATCATTAAAGGAATAGGGACATATTCTTAAGAGTTAGATAGAAGAAGAAAATGTGTTTCAAGGCAGGGAAAAGAACGAAGATTTTATAATGGTAGAATCAATTTCTTCTACTACTTTTGGTTTGTTTTTTCTTTTTCTTTTTTTTTTTCACAAGAAAAACACATTACTTTGTTATTATAAGAAATCAAAAATAATATTACATCACTACTATATTTCGGTCTCAAAAGATGGAAAGTGTGTCATGTCAAAACCTATGACTTTTAGTCTACTTAACATAGTTCGATGAGAAGCATATATCTAGTCAACCAGTCAAATACCCATCAGCTATCAAGAAACATGTATTTTCACATGAAAAAAACAAAAACTTTACTTTGTTATTATAAGAAATCAAAAGCATTTATCTAGTCAACCGATAAAATAACCGTCAGCTGTCAAGAAGCGAACTAAACCTTCATGGATTCGGTTTAATCCGCTTTATCTTTACCAAACGCACTGCAGCGGTCAGAATTGATTTAACTGTCAGTGGGCATTGCGGAAACTCGTGCTCCTGTAACATATCCGTAATCCAGAGGACAATGAATAGTTTGATGATTATTCATTTTTCGAAGCCTTCATACGTGATTTAATCAATATTCCACGTCCACTGAGTTAGCTGACGTTTTCACCTTTCGACTAATGAAAACCAACCCGATACAAAAATTCCAATGATGATATCCACAGAATCGTAATACTCCCAGCATAATGCCTGGCTGGTGAACAAAAATCCAGCTTTTCTGATAAGAAGTATTGACTGGTGTATATGGATTAGTTGAGGTATTTTTCGAACTTTCTCATTTTGGATTGTTACGGAAAGACCAGGACGAGAAACATGTCATTCTCTTTGACTAATACAGTTCAATGAATAGGAGATGATTCAAATTTTAGATTCCTTGTTGGTGAGAGGAGGGATAAATTTTCATGTAAACAAATAAAATATAATTTATTAAAATTTTGAAATTACAAATAAATATATAATAATTTTAGTTTTAATTAATTAATTTATATTTATGCCGAAAGGTGTATACCTATTGATAGTGGGCACAATTAATGATTTTTTAATTTTAAATTCTAATTTGATGACTAAGCATTGAAGATGTTGGCATATTCTTAGTCGTCCTCCAAAATCAATGCGTCAGATTTATTGTTCATAACTTCCTTGCATTTATGAAGGCATCCGTTAACATGTTTACTTTTTTACATTTACCTAATCACATTATAAATTTATTGTAAAAATACATAATTGCCACGTTCAAATGATTAAGAAGGATTAAAATATATGCGGGCCACGTTTATATTATTAAGAAACACTCTGCACACGTTTCATTTTGATGACAATCATTCATTTTTTATATCTGAAAAGTGGTTTGATGCCACAACCTGCACCAACGTTTTATGTGAATTTTGTGTTGGAGTCACTGCTCCCCTTTCAACGTTCTCCAGCTGCGAGTCTGTTGAGCTAGTTATAAAATATTGGTAACTATCAAATTTGTCTTTCAAGTGTAAATTTTTTAATTTTCTTTTAATTTTAAATTTTTTATCTATTAAAATTAGAAAAATTAATCTTTACACTAATAAATGCAATCCAAACAACTTATTTGGCTTACATCTATCATTCTTTAATATCTATGTATAAAATAAGTGTTAATGGGAAGGTCTTAATACTTTGTTTTTTCCATTTAAAAAATGGAAACTAAAATGTCAAGTCTTGCTATTGGTCAATCATATGTATAATTGTAGACCAGTTTCCCATCTTTAAAAGGGATTGGATTTAAATAAAAATAACACTACTTTCAGTATAAACCAACCAGTATGTATATTCCTGTTTTCTAATTACTAGGTATTTGGAACTATTCTTCTTTAAAAAAATTCTTCTTCAGGTCAGACTGAGTGAATCGTTGACTCTAAGAAGTTGACTATATGTTTTGCCCGAAATCAAATCAAAATTCGAAGAACAAGAAGTCTGAATTACAAAAGCCTCCATTTTATAAATTTTAACTTTTTACTGCCCATAGAAAATCAATCTGCTCGCCTCTAGCGTTGGAATTTTAAATCGATGTCACTCGTCAAAAAGTCAAATTTGACGTTTATAATCAAATTGTTTTGACATTTATAATCAAATTGTTGAACCCTTTACATATTTCCGAGCTATTTCATGACGGATAAGCTGAAGCGGTTGCGGTAAAGAATTTAACCGTAAAATTCCACCCCTGCTAGTCTCCTCGGTGAGTCGCTGTCCGTCATCCTGTAATAATTGTCTCTCTAAAGCAACAGAAGTTGTCAACAAGTACTCGTATTTATCCGTTTTGAGGGGAAGGTATGATAAAATGGGAGAATAAAGTGATGTAAATAAATATTCAATTACTTACAATATTAATACATTAGACTTTATTATATAGAGTGTATAGGTTGTTATGAAATCTAATTTATTCTAAAGACAACTAAAAAAGTTGAGAAAATATCTCAACCACACATCAAAATAGGATCTCAACAATCTAATTCTCTAACAATATCTTAAGAATAACAATTCACTTAGAGATTAGCTCTGCCTCTCAATACATTAACAAGCATATTAGATAAGTAGGAATTATATATTCCAATTCTCCATTAATGACTACTTATCTAAATATCTATGTGGTCATCTCTTCATGTTCTTCCTCTTGTACCTACATCTGATTATTGACGTCCACATAAAAAGAAATCCATGTACAGAAATACATGGGTCATAAGTCACTGTAACCGCCAGTTCTCTAGGAATCCTTTTCAGCTACATGGTTCATTCAACAATTCTTCCTCATACCTCCCCCTTCATCACATCATCATCAATATGGGTTTTTTTCGGCTTACCCATAACTATGCTCTAGGTTTTCTCGGGTTACCTTCAACCATGCACCAGGCTTTCTTGGATTACATGTAACCGTGCTCTGGGTTTTCTCGGATTACCCTTAACCATGCACCAGGTTTTCTCGCATTACTTGTAACCCTGCTTTCTCAAGTGGTTTTGACCACAAACTATTCTTTACATAGTGGTTTTTAGATCACCACAAACTTTTCACATTAAGGGGTATACAAAGGCCCAGGTACACAATATTCTCTAGGACCACTACATCAAAATATCATAGACTTTCTTTCAATTACAAGTATGACTCAATTTCAAATAATTTAAATGACATAACTATGCATACCTTCAAACAAAAAATATCACAACTCAATCTCACTCTTCACAATCAATACAGTGTGAGTCCGACGGAATGGGCACGTACACCTCACTTTGTTTTTTAACACCTCCATGCAGTGAACCAAGAACTTACCTCATACCTTGGTATGGTGAGTTTGACTGAATGGGCACGTACACCTGACTTTGTTTTTTAACACCTCCATGCAGTGAACCAAGCACTTACCTCATACCTTGGTATGGCTCTACTCTTGCATTTGATTATCCAAATCATATGCTCTTTAATACCATGATAAAATGGAAGAGTAGAATGATATGAACAAATATTCAATTACTTGCTATATCAATATATTGGACTCTATTATATAGAGTGTAAAGGTTGTTATCAGATTTAACTTATTCCAAAGATAACTAAAGAGGTTGAGAGAATATCTTAACCATACATCAAAATAGGATCTCATCAATCCAACTCTTTAACCACCTCTTAAGAATAGGATCACACAACTCTAGTAGACATTAGCTCTATCTCTCAATACATTAGCAAACATATTAGATAAGTAGGAATTATATATTCCAACAAAGTACCCCCATGTCAATCAAGAGACCAGTAATAGATGTTTTCTATCTGTGAAACCAATTGATATTCCAACTGAGAAAAATTGTACCACAAACTGCTGGTCTGGCGGAAACCGGAATATGAGTATGAACGCTGCCAAAAATCAGAATTAGGAGAAAAGTAAACGTCCCTTGGGTTCTTAGCTCAAACTTGATCGCGAGATCCCGTTTTTTCTTAAGTCCACCTAGACCTAGACCAGTACCAAGAGATAATAGAACTTCCAAAACTTCGTTGAAAATACAAACGTCCGATTTTCTTGAACATCTATTCTGAGAAATTTCGGTGCTCAGGCAGACTGCGCACCAAATCCTATTAGTGCGCTATATTCATGTCAATCCTAAATAAATCAACTCTGAAATGAATGCAAGTTTTGTCCTTTACAACTCTTTTAAACCGGGGGGCTCAAATTCGCATTGGACACTATGGAATCTAATCTATTTTCAAAACTTCTAAATTCCTCAATCCACGCATACTACACTCGGGATGCCTACGTCATATCAAACTCTTCCTTAATTTTCAGGTCGGGAAAATTTCGGTGCGGCTTCAGTGTAATCTCATTTATAGATATTATTACTGTATCCAAAGTAGAAAATTTCGGTGCGGCTTCCATGTAATCTCATTTATAGATATTATTACTGTATCAAAGTAAAAAGTAGTGAGGTGATTTATAATTTAGTATGAGAGTTCCTGTTACTTGTACATGCAAAACAAAATAAAATAAATAACTAAAGTTTAAATTTTAAACTTTAATTAATAAAAAAAAAAAAACTAAATTGGAATTTTTTTTATTCATAATTCATAATCCATGTCAAGGTATTTCACTTTTTACTATTTTCTATTATTTTTCTCTATCTTTCACTTTTATTTCATTTTTTCTTTCTTTAAATATTTTTCCTAAATTGCATTGCAAAATAACCAGTGTTCATTTTGACTATAAAGTAAGTGTCTACATATATATATATATATATATATATGATGATGATGATCATGATTAACATCTACTAAGGTCGAATATGGGTATAGGCTAGAATCTAAGAGAAATTGATTTTCATATTCAACCTTCTTAGTGTCACAAAGGTGACACACTCTTTCATCCCATGGCCTATTAGGAATTGACCAACTTTCTGTGTCACTATGGAGCTAGTAAGAATTTAATCTTATTTTAGTAATGTTTATTTTTTTCTTTACACTTGGAAAAATATATAGATAATTTTTATCTTCTGGATTATGGTTGATTACATCCTTATAATACCTTAATTTTCTTTTTTCCTCTAATTCTTTATCACACCACATTTTCTCCTTAAATTTTGATTTGAGGTTTTTTTATTAGTATCTTTATTTTGCAAAATGGTGTCTTCCATGATTCCCCAATAATTTAGCCAACAATGCCATCCTGGCTTGAGTAGATGGTGGTTATGACTCGATTTTGAAGTAATTTTAGGAAGCCTCTTGTCTTCCATGTTGTTTAAATTGTTCTTATACATTAGGTATCTAGTCATAGCCATGCTCTCAATGGGGGAGAGACTTGTTTCTAAGAGGAGGATGGGATAAGGCGTATTTCCTTTAATTTTGAGATTATAGGTTATAAAATTCTTTTGTATTTTCTCTATCTTTCCCAAAGATTCATGAGAGACACTACAACCCCAGACTTCACATCCATAAAGAATAACATGTGTAACAAGAGTCTCAAAGAGGAGTTTCTTATTATCCCAACTCTAAAGATCGACTGATTTACAATTGTTTTCAAGCCCATAATAAGATTTTCATCCCACAATAATCCTTTCTCAATGCCATAAGAATGATATTATCGGCATAAAGAAGAAGATTGATGATTATACTAGTGAGAGTAGGCCCGACACAACCTGTTTTTTCCAAGCAATCTTCTAACTTGTCAATGTATATGCCAAAAAGGGTAGCAGATAAGGGACAACCTTATTTGACTACAATATTGCAGTTAATCTCCTTTGACCAGCCCTCAGTGTTTGTAAAATTAGCAATAACGTTCGCATACCTCCTTATTGCAAAAGCCCTCAACTCGAGAGGCACTTTTATCTCTTCCAACCTATTCCAAAGGTTTTTCCTAGGAACCATGTCAAAATATTTTCTAAAGTCAACAAAACAACAAAAAAGATTGGTTTTAGTATTACAAAACTCCTCTGCAATGATCCTAAAGGTAACAAGATGGTCCACGGTTGAATGATATCTCCTAAATCTGGCCTGGCGTTTAGCTCTTTTACCGTGAATTTATAGCCAAAGGCTAATCTTATTTTCCAAAATAATTCCATAAAGATTGGCTAAAATCGGGCTAATCATAATGGTCCTATAATTAGAGGGAGTGTTTCTATCCCCATTTTTAAAAATAGGAATATGAGGCTTTGCATCCAGGGTTTAGGGAAGCCATGTTTGACTACTAAATCGAAGAGCTTGTGTATGTGAGGGATAAGGATTGGCCTTCAATGTAGCTTTCAATGTCCTTAGCTTTCCCATTTGCAATCCACTTAACCGCGAACTCTATGTCATCTAAAGAAAAAACTTTTTTCTTTGTAGGGACAATATGAATGGTGTACATGGCATTAGGGAACTCGTGAAGACTTTTAGGGTAGGAATTCAAGTCCCTTAAGGGAATCCTATTATTTTGTTTAGTATTGCGGTTTAGAATTTGACTCGAGAACTTCTTAGGATCCAACTTATATAGTTGTAAAAGTTGCTCTTGTCTTTTATTGATATAGTGCATTTTTTCTCTTTTAATTAGGGCTTTGTACGTATTGATCTTATCAAGTTTTAATGACTCATTAGAAGCATCCCTAATGGTTTTTCTAGCAATTTTACAATCTTTATCATACCAAGCATTGGTCGTTCTATTATTCTTTTTATAGAACACCTCGAAAAAGAACTTGTTAATAGAAGTGGAAATGGTAGTTGTAAAATTATGATAGAGTTCTTCAATGTTGTCCTTATAAGTTAGGAGATTTAATTTACTGTTTAAATCCTTTAATAAAATGTCAAATTTACTTTTGTGAAAGCACAATTTCATTTGATTATCAGAATTCTCTTCTATGGTGCTCCTATGCATGGAAAATTTTAGAGTTAGGGTTAAAGGTTTATGATCAAATTCAGGCTCATGGTCATTTAAAAGGTCAAAAGTTGTTATTTGGTTGGAAACGAGGATATCAGATATCACATAATATACAACACTACTACCTAGCCCATGAATGCAATTCATCTGGTTAGATTTTGGCCACTTCATTACTCCATTGCAAATTATTAGGTCTTGAGAGCTGTAGAGATTGACCAACTCAGTACTAAACAAATTATCAATTAGGTCTTCAAAGCTTCTTTTGTAGCTATTAAATAAAACAAGGTCTTCATCTAGCCATAAAGGATTATGGGTGAAATCAGTGCTTAAAAGAGTAGCTTGTTTAGTTTCAATCATATCATTAAAGTCTCCTAGAAAAAGGGCATTGCCTTCATTTTTCAAACTATAAATATCTTGTTCTAAATTATTATAGGGACAATTGTTATCTAGATTATTTTTCTTATAAAATGTAGAATTAATAGGTGCAAAATAGAAAATTGTTATATACATCTTCTTAGCATTGGTGTCTGAAATTTTTATCCAAATGTATTGATTGAGAGGGTCAATTTTATGAAGTTGAATGTGAGGAAAATTGATTTTTCTAATATAACAAGCTATGCCTCCTATTCCTTTTCGGTGGGATTTTTTGTTCCATGTCGACCACAAGAAAAATCCTTTTATGTTAAGGACCTTATACTCTTCATGCTCCCAAATTTCAACTAACATAATCTCAATATCACTCGAGATCCAACTTATCATAGGACCTTTGGGCGATGGAAAACCACAACAGTTCCAAAAAAGGATCCAGAGTGTCTCAACTTCCTATTTATTATTACCCTTCTAGTCTCTATCCCTAACAATAGATTTTCGATTTCTAATTATTGCCCATTTTCCTTCTTTCCTTGCTTCTTTGACCTTTTTCCAAATTTTTCCATATTTTCAATTTTTTTTCATTTTTTTCATAGATTATAGAGACATATATAATCATTTTTTTCCAAATTTAACTTATAATTAAAAGAATAGGCACATATTCTTGAGAGTTATATAGGAGAAGAAAAATTGTTTCATGATAGGGAGAAGAGCAGGGATTTTATAGTGGTAGAATCCATTTTAAACATGTTTCTACTACTTTTGGTTTGATTTTTCTTCTTTCTGCCTAAACCTTCATGGACTCGATCTACTTTATCTTTACCGAATGCACTGTCGCGATCAGAATTGACTTAAGTGTCAGTGGGCATTGCGGAAACTCATGCTCCTGTAACATATCCATAATCCATAGGACAAGGAATAATTTGATGGTTATTCATTTTTCGAAGCCTTCATATGTGATGTAATCCATATTCCACGCAAAATGAACCATACTACCACTGATTTCGCTGACGTTTTCACCTTTCGACTATTCAATGGAATAATGAAAACTAACCTGATACAAAAATTCCAATGACGATATGCATCAAAATTTTATCCATCAAAAATAGGAAAAAATTATCTTTACACTAGTAAATCCAATCCAAAAAACTTATTTGGTTTACATATATCATACTTTAACATCTATGTATGTATAAAATAAGTGTTTATGGGGAAGGCCTTAATCCTTTGTTTTTTCCATTTAAAAAATGGAAGCTAAAATGTCAAGTCTTGCTATTGGTCAATCATATTTATAATTGTAGACTAGTGTCCCATCTTGAAAAGGGATTTGATTTAAATAAAAATAACACTACTTTCATATTGGAGAAATGTATAAACCAACAAGCAGGTATATTCTTGTTTTCTTATTACTAGGTATTTGGAACTATTCTTCTTTAAAAAATTTCTTCTTCCATTCCGGTCGCAATGAGTTAATCGTTGACTCTAACAAGTTGACGAAATCAAATCAAAATTCCAACGAACAACATCTCTAAATTACAAAAGCCTCCATTTTATAAATTTTAAGCCTTTTATTACCCATAAAAATTCAGTCTGCTCGCCTTCAGGGTTGGAATTTTAAATCGATGTCACTCGTCAAAAGTCAAATTTTACGTTTAGAATCAAATTTGTTAAACACTTTACATATGTCAAACAGACCACCACGTCAATCAAGAGACCAGTGGTAGGTATTTTGTTTTTGTCAAACCAACCGATATTATTGCTGAGAAAAATTACGAGAGTACAAATGTGCGTGCATTTACCAGAAAGTGCAGGTTTGGCGGAAACCAAAATATGAGAGATAATAAAACTTGGAAACTAATTACCTTCATTGAAAATAAAAATGTAGGATTTTCTTCACCATCTATTCTGAGAAATTCCAGTTCTCTAACAGACAGCGCACCAAATCCTGTTAGTGCGCTATAATCATGTCAAACCTGAATCAACTTCGAAATGAGGGCAAATTTTTTTGTCTTTTACAACTCTTTTAAACTGAGCGCTCAAGTTTTGTCCTTTACAACTTTATTATTAATATATTAATATATTATTTTATTAATGCATTTATACATTATTAAAGTATTAATACACTAATTAATATACCTTTTTGCGTTTTAAAATATAAATAATGTTTCTCAATAATATTTCTCTATAGTTTTGAAATTATATCTATGGAGTTTTGAATAGGAATAAATACTTCTCTGTTGTTTTGAAGGAGATATTTTATTTTTAACATTATATATCTCGGTGTTGAACAGGAATAATACTTCTCTATTGTTTTGAATGAGATATTTTATTTGTAACATTATATATCTGTGGTTTTGAACAAGAATAATACTTCTCTTTGGTTTTGAGAAATTATTTTTGGCTTCTTAATTGGACATGTGAAATGAGGTGAGTCACTTTTTACTTTGATTCAATTTTAATTTTAAAATACATTTATAATATATTAACATAAAGAGATTTAAATATATTTTATTTATTTATTATTTTAAGTTTCATAAGTAAAAAATGATATGAGAGATAAAGTCAATCCAAAATAATAATTCTTACATTTTTTTTTCTCTTCTTTTCAATATGAGAACTCCACCACCTATTCCAATAACAGGAAAGAAAAGAGAGATGCCAAAATCCAAATAAAGTTAGAAACATTAGAAAAAAGGAGTGAAAAAAGAAACATAAAACTTCAAATAGAGCTAGAGACAATGATTGATAAAAAAATTAAAGATACCATTCAAACTCAAATAGAGGATAGATTCTTAAGGTTCAAGAGTGAATTGTAGACAATGAAGGATATGATTCAAGAAATGGAAAAACATAAACAATCAACCCAAGAACGAGGGGTTGAAGAAAATCACAACTTGAGAGATAAGATTAAAGAGGTAGAAGAAAAACTAACCAACAATTTGACCCTCAGTAATATGGAAAACAAATTTGATATCAAACCCATCAAAGAGGAAATGAATAAGCTAATTGAACTCGACCGTGAGCGTAACAAAAGAGCCTTGAATCTCATAATTTTTGGTATAAAAGAACAACAAGAAGATGATACGCTAGCAACAATAAAAGAAGAATTAAATAATAAATCACAAATTGATACAACTTAACTCATAGAAGCAAAGAGGCTAGAAAAAATAATTGATCAAAAAGATAGGTTGATCCATGTCAAAGTAAGTTGTAATGACCATAAATATAACATACTTAGTAAATCTCCAAGCTTAAAAGGGTCAGGAATATTTATAAATGAAGACCTCATTCCCAAAGACCAAGTTGAATTAAGGAAGGAAGTTCAAAAGGTAAAAGAAGCCAGGAAAGAACGAAAATGAGCAATAATTAGAAATTGAAAAGCTATTGTTAGGGATAGAGACTAGATGGATAATAATAAAAAGGAATTTAGGAGACTCGAGATCCTTTTTTGGAACTATCATGGCTTTCCATGGTGCAAAGGTCCTATGATAAGTTGGATCCCGAGTGATAGTGATATCATCTGTCTAGTTGAAACTTGGGAGCATGAGGAGTCTAAGGTCCCTAACATAGAAGGATTTGTCTTATGGTTGGCATGGAACCAAAAATCCCACTATAGATGGATAGGAGGCATAGCTTATTATATTAGAAAGAGAATTTCTCCTCGCATTCAACTTCATAATATTGACCCTCTCAATCCATACATTTGGATATAAATTTTAGACACCAATGCTAAGAAGATGTATATAGCAATTTGTTATTTTGCACCTATTAATTCTATTTTTTATAAGAAAAACAATCTAGATAACAATTGTCCCTATAATAATTTAGAACAAGATATTTATAGTTTGAAAAATGAAGGTAATATCCTCCTGCTATGAGACTTTAATTCTAGGAATACAAATAAACAAGATAATATTTTAATTAATGACTCCAACCATAATACTTTATGGATAGATGAGGACCTTGTTTTATTTAATAGCTACAAAAGAAGCTCTGAAGACCTAATTGAGAATTTGTTTGGTACTAGGTTGGTCAAGCTCTGCAGTTCCCAAGACCTAATAATTTGCAATGGAGTAATGAAGTGGTCAAACTCCAACGAGATGACTTGTATTCATGGGCTAGGTAGTAGTGTTGTAGATTATGTGATATCTAATATCCCCGTTTCCAACCAAATAGAAAATTTTGACCTTTTAAATGACCATGAGCCTGACTTTGATCATAATCCTTTAACCCTGACTCTAAACTTTTCTATGCATAGAAGCGCTAATGAAGATAATTTTGATAATCAAATGAATTTTCGCTTTGACAAAAATAAAGTTGACATTTTCTTAAAGTATTTAAATAGTAAGTTAAATCTCCTAACATATAAGGACAACATTGAGAAACTCTATCATAATTTTACAAGTACCCTTTCCACTTCTATTAACAAGTTCTCTTTCGAGGTGTCCTATAAAAAGAATAATAGAATGACCAACCCTTGGTATGATAAATAATGTAAAATTGCTAGGAAATCCATTAGGGATGCTTCTAATGAGTCCTTAAAACTTGATAAGATCAATATGTAGAAAGTCCTAATTAAAAGGAAAAAAAAATGTACTGTATCAATAAAAAGAAAGATAAACTTTCACAACTGTATAAGTTGGATCCTAAGAAGTTATGGAGCCAAATTTCAAACCACAATACTAAAGAAAATAATAGGATTCCCTTAAGGGACTGAAATTCCTACCTTAAAAGTCTTTAAAAGTTCTCTACTGCCATGAACACCATTCCTATTGTCCCTACAAAGGAATAATTTTTTTCTTTAGATGACATAGATTTTGGGGTTAAGTGGCTTGCAAATGGAAAAACTAAGGACTTTGAAGGCTACCAAGATGAAATTTTTAAAATCAGAGGGCCAATACTTATCTATCACATACACAATCTCTTCAATTTAACAGTCAAGTAGGGCTTCCCTAAACCCTAGACGCAAAACCTCATTGTTCCTATTTTTAAAAATGGAGATATAAACATTCCCTTTAATTATAGGATGATTATGATTAGCCCGATTTTAGTCAAGCTTTATGAAATTATTATAGTAATGAAATTTCTCACTCCATGTAACAATTCTATATAAAAAGAGATATAATGATATATTCAATTAATCTCATCCAATTTTAATGTAAGTAGTCTCAATATTGTGTAAAGGTATTTTTTAAATTTTTTACATTCGTTAATTGTATGTGATCCTTATTAATTAATTAATTAATTAAATTAATATGATTTATTTATTTTTTAATTAAATAAAAATGATTATTTTGTTTGATTCAAATTTTCATATATACAAATAAAATATAACTTACTAAAATTACTAGATTTTAAATAAATGTACATAAATTTTAATTTTAATTAATTTATTTTAAATTGTATTTAAAATCTAAATTTAAAACATCAATAACCATTTTAATTCTAGGTGCATTTTTTTTTTTTTTTTAATTTAGTTTAAAAAAATTTTAAGCTCAAATTTGAAAATTTTGATCATTTCACTAATAAATCCAATCCCAGCTATCTTATTTGATTTGATCATACTTTGATATCTATGTGTAAAATACTTGTTTATGGGACAAGACTTTAATCCTTTTTTTTCTTTTAAAAAATTAACACTAAAATGTCAAGTTTTTATTCGTCAATCATCTCTATTATTCTAGACTAGTGTCCCATCTTGAAAAGTGATTTGATTTAAATAAACCAACTTGAAAAATGATTTGATTTAAATAAAACCAAACAAATGTTGCATGGCAGTGTAGTCCTTGCCAGGTTGGAATGGGAATAAATACGACCTAGTAGAGACACGTGGGTAGGAAGTTGAAGAGCATTCCCAAAGTAGTTTTCTTTACATACGTTTTACATACGTTCGTGGACAAAAACACAAAAAAATAGTAGTAACATCTGTTACATAGGTTCGTGGACAAAAACACTAAAAAATTAGCATTCTCGAATTAGTTTTCTTTAAAACAAGGGCTCTTGGACAGAAAAGAAATTGAAATTGATCAAATTATAGGTTCGTGGACAACATAAATTATACATACCAAATATGTAATTTTATAAAGTAGATGTTTACTTTTATACATACGAAATATGTACTTTTATAAAGTATGGGGATGAGATTTTATAGAGCATGCACGAAGCCCTCATTCCATACTTAACCAGTTTTTGGATCACGGGTTCTCAGGCTCGTGGGCTGAAAATTGGGCTTCTGTTGTTCTGTGCCCTACAAATAGCACCCAGAGTTCCGCAATATAAATTGACAATCATACTTGCGGACTATTTGAATTTTAAGGGCCTCGTGTCCAAAAAATTTAGCATTCCCAAATTAGTTTTCTTTACATACGTTTTACATACGTTCGTGGACAAAAACACAAAAAAATAGTAGTAACGTCCGTTACATAGATTTCTGGACAAAAGCACAAAAAAATTAGCATTCTCAAATTAATTTTCTTTAAAACAAGAGCTCCTGGACACAAGAAATTGAAATTTATTAAATTATAGGTTTATGGACAACATAAATTATACATACCAAATATGTAATTTTATAAAGTGGATATTTACTTTTATACATACAAAATATGTACTTTTATAAAGTATGGGGATGAGATTTTATAGAGCATGCACGAAGCACTCATTTCATACTTAGCCAGTTTTTGGATCGCGGGTTCTAAAGCTGATGCGCTGAAAATTGGGCCTTTGTTGTTCCGTGGCCTACAAAGAGCACTCAGTGTTCCACGATATACAAATTGACAAGTGGATTTGCGGACTATTTGAATTTTAAGGTAAAGTTGCAAAAAATGACATGCTCTCTATATATGTGAGTAGAAAAAAAATAGTGAACACAATTTTATGACATTTATATAAAAAATTAATAAAACATGTTACATATTCCTGGAAATTTAAAGAAACACACAGACACACACACACACACACACATATATATATGTCAAATATGATATCTCAAATTTGAGTGAGTGATTTGTCTCATATTTAATTTTGAAAATGACCAAGCAGAAAAAAATATGCATTCAACATAGCTGAAGATAAAAATTTAGGAGCACAAAAATATATAAGGAGACAAAAGAATAGTTTTATTTGGAATATACGAAAAAAAGAATAGTTTGTTACATATTAGTTTGCTTTGAAACAAGGGCTCCTGGACACAAAAGAAAATGAAAGTTATCAAATTATAGGTTCTCAGACACCATAAATTTAGCATACAATAGAATAGTAACAACATCCTGCAATAAAGGCTCACCATAAATTTAGCATACTATAGAATAGTAACAACATGGTGCAAAAACATTTAAAAGGTTATTGGACACACAAAATTTAGCATACAATAGAATAGTAATAATTTCTGTTACATAGGTTCACGGAAAAAAATACAAAACAATTAGCATTCCCAAATTAGTTTTCTTTAAAACAAGGGCTCCTAGACACAACAAAAATTGAAATTTATGAAAGCATAGGTTCCTGGACAACATAAATCTAGCATACGATAGAATAGTAACAACGTTGTACAATAAAGGAATTCCCGAATTAGTGTTCTTAGAAATTAATAACGTCTGTTAGATCAACAAAGGTTCCTAGAGAGAAAAATTTAGCATACAAAAGGACACAAAAAAATCTAACATTCCTGAATCAGTTTTCTTTGAAATTGATAAAAAATTAATAATGTATGTTACATATTTCTGGAAATTACATCAACATTATAAAGCATACAATAGAATAGTAAAAACATCTTGAAATTTATCAAATTATATGTTCCAGGACACCAAAACTTTGGCATACAATAGAATAGTAACAACGTCATGCAACAAAGGCATTACCGAATTAGTTTTCTTTGAAAGTAGCAACGTCTGTTACATCAACAAAGGTTCTTGGACAAAAGAAATTTATCATAGAATAGGACACAAAAAATGTAGCATTCTCGAATTAGTTTTGTTTGGAACAAACTACAAAAATTCCTGGACACCCAAATTTTAGCATACAATAAAGGCATTCCCGAATTAGTTTTCTTTGGAACAAACTACAAAGGTTCCTAGACACCCAAAATGTAGAATTCAATAAAGGCATTTCCGAATCAGTTTTCTTTGAAATTTATCAAAAATTAATAACGTCTGTTACATATTTCTGGAAATTTAAATGCGTTTGTCATATAGACTGGGATTGGGGCTCTCACGGACCATAAAAATAAATAGGTACAAGAATTAGGAATGTCGAAAGAAGAATTGCACGGCAATAGAGAGGAAGACATGAAAAGAAGAAATTGAAAGTTATGAGTCTTTGGTTACAGTTTTCTATTTAAAGAAGTAATAACTAGATTGATAAAGAAAACAAGATGACATTATAGACTTAAACTGGATTGATAAAAAAAATAAGATGTCAGTATAGACTTACTATGAAGCCAACGCATTTTTGTTGTTGTGGTGAATGGTCAGTGAAGTCCTGTCGACCGGTTGTTGCTCTTCCTGGACGAGGTTGTCCATTCTCTGTTGGAATCATTCTTCGATGTAGCTTTTCATGGGATCCATGTTGATTTCATCCCATATTTCTATGTCGTAAATGTTGTTTTCTAATTTCCTTAGATCCATTAAAATACTATGCAGACTCTGTTCAATTTATTCCTTGTGTGTTGTATAGTCCAGTACCCAGCGGTCGAGCTCATCTAGACAATTTTCAGCTATGCCGTAAAACTTTTCGAAATACAACTCCTTTAAAATATCAAGTTGTTCATGGAATGTTTCTTTGGTTATTAACAAGGATTTGATAATTAAGTTTGGGTCTTGAACCTCATTGGTACTTCCGGCTGAGTCTATTTGGATCAGGATTGTGAATAAAACTTCATTTTCTGATATGGCTTGTTTACATGATTCGACAATGAGCTCTAGGTTGTTAACTTTCTTTTTCCAGCGTTCCTTTACATTTTTGGTCCTCTTTAGGGAGAGGAGTTTCTCTTGTCTTATTTTCAGTTCCGATGTGTTGACGACATAGTTGGAAAAATGGGTCAACACCTCTTCACAGAAATGCTGATAATTTTTTAAACTCGCCTCCAAATGTTTGAGAAAATCATTTTCCTTCTTTCCAAGAAAACTAAATTTTGCGATGTTTCTCAGGCTTCAGCAACTAGCTGCATTCTTTTATTTATGTTATTGTCTACAAGGGATCTAGAGCATGCAAGAAGGGTAGAGGATACTTTTATCTTGGTTGCAGTGGTCACAGGCATGGTTTTTTATAAAGGACTGGAAAATTTTGGGGTTGCAATGAAAGCCCGCTCAAATTCGTTGAGGCATTCTTTTACTCTGTAATTTTCCACTTCAATTCCTCCAATCGAATAATGAAGAGCATCACAGGTTACTTGGTGAAATAGGGAGATTTGGGATGGACGAATTTCCTTAAAGTTAATCTCTATGCGAGATTTGTCTTTCCTATTTGTAACAATTCTCTTTTCAATGACCATACTTTTAGATTTGTTGTCAAAAACAACACTCTGGAATACGAAGGATTCATCTTCGTAAAAAAATTCGATCTCATCTATTTCCACTGTGGACGACCCAATTTTGTACATGTGCTCAGTTTCAATTTCAAATTGCACCTATTCACTTTCAATTTTGGGTTCGTCTGCCTGCCTTGCATTGTTTTTTCTCTTCTTTGTCAGTGGAATTTTGTGAGAACTTTCAATTTTTATGTGAGGAGGGTTCTTATCTCCACCTCCATTCAAATATTTTCAGGTTGCTTTCTTACTGGGTTGGGTCATTGAAGCGATGCTCCGTGATGTTGTGCTCTTGGGAGTGATGGCGGGGGATTGGGCACTCTTCTCACTTAATACTTTTCCTTGTTGACTGTACAATTCAGTTGTGCTTTGCAATGTGTGTGTGTCACAATCGCCAGAAGCAAGATTGTTGTCATCACTGTCCCTGTCTTTGGTGAGGTGTCTATGGATAAAAGAGTTGTTAAAGCCAATTTCCAGTAAATGTTCTCGAAAAATCCCATCAGTGTCGAACCCTTTTAGCTTTTCAACATACGTTAGGTTCAATTTCTTCAAATGGAAGACAAATTCGTCAATCTTGTTGACGTTTCTGGAGACGTAATCTCCGACTTTCCAGTGCAGAGGAATGATGTTAAATTTTTAATTAAAATAAAGTACCAAGGAAAGTGTTTCTCTTCCCTAGGCGCCTAAGGGGGAGAAAGTGCCTAATGTGGGTCCTAGTCATTTAATTTGTGAGATGCAAATTAAAAGGTGACTTTATGATTAAAGTGAGGGTGAGTGAAGAGACACCAAATCTCAGCCACCCATCTAATCTAATCTCAGCCGTTAGATTAGAAAACCCCTCACCTTCCCTCATGAGGTCGACTAGGGAAAAAGGGCGCACCCATTCTTGGGTAGGTCAAGCATTCTTGTTGAGAGAACAAGAGAGAGAAAGAGAGGAAGTCACTTGGTGAGAGACTGAGGAGAGGATCTTTGGTGAGATGCCAAGATCAAGAGACTCTTGGTGAGATGCCAAGAGAAGAGACTCTTGGTGAGATGCCAAGAGAAGGGACCTTTGGTGAGATGCCAAGGTCAGATCTTTGGTGAGATGCCAAGAGCAAGAGAGAGGTTGAGATGAAGAAAAGAGACATCATTTCTTGAAGGAGAGCACGCATCCCAAGGCAAAGAGAAGAATGGATTTCGAGGCATCAGATAGCAAGGAAGAACAGGCCTTACCATGCGGATTTGTGGAGGTCGTACAAAATTTAATGTGCACAAAAATCGAGGAGGACAACAGTTGCAATTTCTGAGAGTATTGGCATGCATTCCAAGGCTGTCGTACAACATTTATTAGCACAGAAATTGAGGTAACTACTGTAATAAATTTCTGAGTGTATTTCCGTACAGTCCGTATAATTTGGCACGAATCTTGGGGGTCGTACAACACGGTTTACAAAGAGCTATTCATGTTGGGTTTTCCGTACAGTCTTAACAGAGTTTTGGCACAAATTTTGGGACAGTCCGTACAACATTAATTGCTGGGACAGCCATACAGTTGTACAGATTTCTGAGACAGAAATCGAGGAGCATTTTCCAGGACTGTTCAAAAGGATTTTAGCGAAAGAAAGTCCAGATAAGTTTGTGTAAATTTCTAAAGATGAATATGCTGTAAAAGAAATTTCTCAGAAGCTCATAAATAATAAAAAGCCCTCTCTCACTGGTTTTCCCCTTGTGGGTTTTTCCAGGGTCGAAGTTAGACCGAAAATCTTTGTGTCTATATTTTCTAAGTTTTGCATACTGCTGATATTTTATTTCTTCGTTGAAAACGATGTTCAGAATCCTGATGTTTCAGTTCTGAAGTTTATTTTCTGTTAAGTTTGTATATGCTGAAACAGTGCCGAGACATATGTTGAAATAGTGTTGAGACATATGCTGAAACAATGTTGTAACATATGCTGAAACAGTTCTGAAACTGGGTTTGGCATTTAACTTTCGCTGAAAAATCAATGAGACTGAAACTGGGTTGGGGTCTGAAATTATTACATGGTATCAGAGATGAGTTGAAGAGAGGCAGAAATTTCAGCAAATAGAAAGTATGGACAGTAGTCACTTCACAGGGAAGATTTTTGAATTTGTGAGAAGTTCAGAAAGGGTCCAAAGGGAGGACATAAGCCCAAGAGTGAAGGGAAGAAAGACATGAGAAAATTCAAGTGCTTTGCTTGCCATAAGTTTGGGCACTATACAGGACAGTGTCCAAACAAGAAGAATAAACAAACAACAGCTTCAACAGAGGTGGAAGAGTTTTCCACCAAATTTGACAAGGAATTTTCCTTGATTGTGTGTCTATCCTCGAGGACCACTACTCCCGATACTTGGTATATTGACAGTGGTGCCTCTCGCCATATGACAGCAGTTCGTGAGCACTTGACGGATCTTACTCAGTGTGGAGATGCAGAGGTAGTGCTTGGATATGACCGGGAGGTCAAGGTGGCTGGTTGTGGGACCGTATCATTTTGGAGGGAGTCTTTGCCTCCCATGACTTTGACAGAGGTTCTTTATGTTCAGGGCTTGAAGAAGAACTTAGTGTCAGTTTCTAATATTGAGGAGAAGGGCTATGAGGTCTTGTTCTATGATGGGCATGTGCTTCTTTTCCCCATAGGGTCTAGCATCACTTCGGCCAAAGTGATTGGTACTAGATATGAGAGGCTGTATAAGTTCTTGTTCCAGCCAGTGCGAGCATTGATTCATTCTACCAGCAGCAACAACGACCTATGTGAGATATGGCACATTTGCACCATGGGGCTTTGCGAGTTCTGAGGGAGTTGGTGACGAGAGTTCCAGATTTCAGTTTAGAGCAGCATGAGTTGTGCAAGGGGTGTACCTTGGGAAAGTACACCAAGACTTCTTTTTCGAGCAGTGACAGTAGAGCAGCAGGGATACTTGATCTTATACATTCAGATGTATGTGGCCCGATGTCTTTGGCATCGTTGACTGGATCCCTATACTATGTTGTATTTATTGATGACTTCTCTCAAAAGTCCTAGATTTTCTTCATGAATACCAAAGGACAGGTCTTCAATTGGTTCCAAGAGTTCAAAGCTCTTGTGGAGAACCAGACAGGGAAAAAAATCAGAGTCCTGAGATCGGACAATGGGGGTGAGTATACCTCCAAGCAGTTTATGGATTTTTGTGCAGGAGAGGGCATCAGAAGGGAGTTGATTGTTCCTTACAACCCACAGTAGAATGGGGTTGTTGAGAGGAAGAATAGGGCCATTGCTGGGGCTGCGAGAGCCATGCTACATGATCAGGGGCTGCCACTATTTCTATGGGCTGAGGCATGCTACACTGCAGTTTATCTACAGAACAGGAGTCCTCACAGGGTAGTGGGGAGCATGACTCCTGAGGAGGCTTTCTCTGGGAAGAAGCCTGTGGTGAGTAACACTTTCCTTGGTATGAGGGAGTGTTAAATTTTTAATTAAAATAAAGTACCAAGGCAAGTGTTTCTCTTCCCTAGGCGCCTAAGGGGGAGAAAGTGCCTAATGTGGGTCCTAGTCATTTAATTTGTGAGATGCAAATTAAAAGGTGACTTTATGATTAAAGTGAGGGTGAGTGAAGAGACACCAAATCTCAACCACCCATCTAATGTAATCTCAGCCGTTAGAATAGAAAACCCCTCACCTTCCCTCATGAGGTTGACTAGGGAAAAAGGGTGCACCCATTCTTGGGTAGTTCAAGAATTCTTGTTGAGAGAATAAGAGAGAGCAAGAGAGGAAGTCACTTGGTGAGAGACCAAGGAGAGGATCTTTGGTGAGATTCCAATATCAAGAGACTCTTGGTGAGATGCCAAGAGAAGAGACTCTTGGTGGGATGCCAAGAGAAGGGACCTTTGGTGAGATGCCAAAGTCAGATCTTTGGTGAGATGCCAAGAGAAAGAGAGAGGTCGAGCTGAAGAAAAGAGACAGCATTTGCTGAAGGAGAGCATGCATCCCAAGGCAAAGAGAAGCACAGATTTTGAGGCAGTAGATAGAAAGGAAGAACATGCCGTACCATATGGATTTGTGGAGGTCGTATAGCATTTAATGTGCACAGAAATCGAGGAGGACAACATCTACAATTTCTAAGAGTATTGGCATGCATTCCAAGGCTGTCGTACAACATTTATTGGCACAGAAATTGAGGTAACTGTTGTAATAAATTTCTGAGTGTATTTCCGTACAATCCGTATAATTTGGCACGAATCTTGGGGGCCGTACAACACGATTTACAAAGAGCTATTCATGTTGGGTTTTTCGTACAGTCTTAGCAGAGTTTTGGCACAAATTTTGGGACAGTCCGTACAGCATTAATTGTTGGGACAGCCATACAGTTGTATGGATTTCTGAAATAGAAATCGAGGAGCATTTTCCAGGACTGTTCAAAAGGATTTTATCGAAAGAAAGTCCAGATAAGTTTGTATAAATTTCTGAAGATGAATATGATGTAAAAGAAATTTCTCAGAAGCTCATAAATAATAAAAAGCCCTCTCTCACTGGTTTTACCCTTGTGGGTTTTTCCAGGGTCGAAGTTAGACCGAAAATATTTGTGTCTATATTTTTTGAGTTTTCAATACTGCTGATATTTTATTTCTGCGTTGAAAATGATGTTCAAAATCCTAATGTTTCAATTCTGAAGTTTATTTTCTGTTAAGTTTGTATATGCTAAAACAGTGCTGAGACATATGTTGAAATAGTGTTGAGACATATGCTGAAACAGTGTTGTAACATATGTTGAAACAGTGCTGAAAATGAGTTTGGCATTTAACTTTGGCTGAAAAATCAGTGAGACTAAAACTGGGTTGGGGTCTGAATTTTTAACAAATGAACTGGTTTTTTTTCTTGTCATTGAAAGAATGCGACCAGTGGTTGTATTGCCTTGCTATTTCTGCAACAAACATCTTGTCTGTGATGTGGCATGGAAGGAAAGCAGGGTTTTCTTTAGAGCCAAAGACCATGAGTACACTGTGATTTTTCTTTTGTTCAAGTGGGCCCTTCCTGTTCAAAAACTTGGTTTCCTGGCTAGACATCTGCGGAGCATCCTTCCCTAACAACAAATCTTTGAAAACTGAGACAAATCCATTAAAAACTTCATAAAAACAATGAGAGGCCTTGTGCCTCCACAGGGCCTAGTACCAGAATGTTACTGGATTGAATCCACAGTTTATTTTATTGGAAAGAGAAAGTTTTGGAAATAGACAATAATGCACTATTGTGAAAATCAAGTACAATGACATATAAAATTTATTCGATTCTTTGAATCATGACAACTGGGAATAGATCTCAATCGAAATTAGCTTCCCCCAATAGAAAATGAATTGTTCCTTGACTGTGAAGTACAAAATATAAATAATTATATGGGAAATGCTTGTCGTGGATGCATGTCCTGTTATTCTTGTGAACAACCAAGCAATTTCCCAGAATGAATTTCTAAAGGAACTTACCTACAACTTTGTGATATATTAAGGAACTGTTGTCGAGTCTTTGAGGAACTCAGCTAAGATGTCCAACCCATTGTCATGTTTTTTAGGAACTGCTTGCAGTCTTCCCCTTTGAACATCAATGTTGGCTCCGACAATTTTAACATCTTGCAGAAGACTTGAGGTGAAAAAGAAACAGGAGAATGGTTGCACAGTGGAATAATTCTTTGGCTTGGAATATATTTTTCGGTGCCCCAAGAGACCACCTCCTTATAGTAAAAAACCTCAGGGACGCAGCCTGCACGAGTGATTCTAGAGCTCCAAATCACTTCCTTCTCGGCAGAATGGGATGAATAATAAAAGTATGCCCTAGACCACTGGAAGTTTTGGTCTTCATGTCTGAAGATATTTACTGTATCTCCACAAAATTGTTGTCGACCTGCTGCCATAAGTCTACAAGAACGTTTGTTTCCTCCAAGCGATGAATGAAATGAAAAGTTGGAAGGGATAATATAACCCTGCACAAATCTTGGTGCAATGTGTGTGAATGGGAGATCTCCTCGAGACTTTCGTTCATTAATGACAATTTGGACGGGTGTTGCATGATGTGTTCTTAACATTAAACACTAGTAATTGCATACATAGAAATGTGAACATGGAGGATACGACAATGAACGATTAAGCATTCTAGATTTCTTGAATGGGCCAACATGATGACGCGTGTTCCAGATGAACAATCGGAGGGGACAAAATAACTCTCCGCGGATCTTGGTTTAATGCATAATAATGGGAGATCCTCGAGTGTTTCACTCATTAATGACAATGTTGATGGTTCCTGCATGGTGAGTTGTTACCATGACAGGTTTCTAATTGCATACTAAGAAAGTATAGAGGTCACGAGCATGGGAAAAAGAATCGTAAAAATAGGGTTAGAAGGTACAACCATTGAAGGTGAGGGAGCGAGGGTCAAATTGTATGTCTTGGAAGTTTTCGAGTGAAATACGCATAACACCGAAAAGGGTATGGTAGGACAGTTCAGAGGGCAATTTGTATATCACTAGTAAGAGCATAACTAATGTATATCATGAAGGACAGGAAGTTAGTGGCTATGGAAGGCAACGATAGATAATTTGAAACATTTGTGAGCCGTAGTATAGTGAAGCTTGTGATTTCAAGGATTCCGCGGTGGCATTTTAGATCACGAAAGTTTTGAGTGCACGATGTATAGCACGGAACAAGAAGCAGCAGAGTTCAAAAGTGCCAACCCGACAACTGCGACCATAAAATTGGCTAAGTATGGAAAGGAACAGTGGTCAGTCGGATTCGTTATGTGAGGATATAGATGGAGATGAAGATATGTCAGCCCGCCAATGCTAGAACCCACGATCATAGAAAAGTGACTAAGTATATAACGACAAAGCAATAATACATGGGAAGAAGAAAAGGGAAAAAAGACTAAGGAGTCTACGGTGGAATTGTAAATCACAGAAATTTTGAATGCAATATGTATATCACGGAAGAAGAAGCAGCAGAGTTTGAATGCGCCAACACGAAACAATGATTAAGAATTGGAGATTTCGTTAACCCGTCACCACGAGGAACCAAAATAGACTGACAAGGCCTCCCCAGAAGATGTGATGTTAGAAAAACAGGACCGCGAAGCAATAAAATAAAACAAATGCGGAAACAAAACACATAAGATACACAATACAAGAGAGACACAGATTTACATGGTTCACCCAGTGTGGGCTACGTCCACCAAAGAAATTGTCAGGTCCTTCCTTTATTATTATCCAACAAATGAAGGGATACAACCAACAACAAAACCCGTTGTAACTTCCTCTTCTTTCTCTCACAGTCTCCTCTCTCAGAATATAATACTCGCCATAATGCATAGCCGCAATACATTTCCCTCATAACAGAGGGTTGTCTTCTAGGGAAAAAAACCCTAACACAATTTCTACCATTATATCTGCGACCTTAAAATGAACGATCTAGATTTACAATGAAATTACAATATACATTTACAAGGCAATTTTTCCTTCGAGGGATGCTACCCCGGAACCCTCGTCGGGGGCCCGCGGTGTATATACTTCTAAAGTGTAAAGTCTTCATGGGGTATCAACACAGCTGAAAGCAAGGACCTCTGAATCAGGAACATAATCAGGCTCCACAACCAACAATCTCCCACTAGGAGACTGATCTCAACAACTCCACCGCTGTTGTATATGTTGGACTTTGAACCTTCTTAGACCTGGAAAATTTCTCATCTTCATATTCATTATTGAAGACCAACTAAAAATGAGCAGGAACTCAGTTTCTCTCTGGTTACTCCCTTTGTTAACATGTGTACAGGATTCTGGCTAGTGTGTATCTTTTCCAAATTCAAATTTCCATCTTCCAAGGCAGATCGTATGAAGTGGTACCTCAACTGCATATGCTTAGTATTCGAATGGAAGGCTAAGTTCTTTGCAAGATGAATTGCACTCTCACTGTCACAGTACAACCTGCTATTCTCCTGCTTCTTTCCCAATTCCTCCATAAACCTTTGTAACCAAATCATCTCTTTACTAGCCTCTGTAGCACCAACATACTCTGCCTCTGTTGTTGAAAGTGAAACAACCTTTTGCAGTTTCGAAATCCAACTTACTCATGTTCCACCTATAGTAAAAACATACCCTGTAGTGCTCCTCTTGTTGTCTTTATCACCTGCCATATCTAAATCAACATATCCCTGTAGAAAAGTGTTTGAACCTCCAAAACATAATGCATGAGTAGCAGTACCTCTCAAATACTTGAGAATCCACGTTACTGCCTCCCAATGTTCTTTACCTGGATTGTTCATATACTTGCTTACAACTCCCACTGCATGTGCAATATCTGGTCTTGTGCAAACCATTGCATACATCAAGCTGCCAACTGCTGATGAATAAGGGACCCTGGACATGTATTCTATCTCCTCCTGTGTCTTGGGACACCTTTCCTTAGTTAATTTGAAATGGCTTGTCAAAGGTGTACTAATTGGTTTTGCATTCTGCATTCTAAACCTCTCCAACACCTTCTCTGTGTACTCACCCTGAGACAATGTCAATTTGCAATTTTTTCTGTCTCTTCTTATTCTCATGCCAAGGATTTTCTTTGCAGCACCCAAATCTTTCATTGCAAATGAATTGGCTAATTTCTTCTTGAGCATATTTATATCCTGCATATTAGACCTTGCAACAAGCATGTCATCTACATACAATAGCAAGATAATATAGCTTCCATTTTCTAGCCTTTTAAAATAAACAGTAATCAGAATGACATCTACTATAACCCTATTCTGTCATAAACCTATCAAAATTCAAATACCACTGCCTTGGAGCTTGCTTTAGGCCATACAAGCTCTTCTTCAACCTGCATACCAAATTATCCTTCCCTTTGACATCATACCCCTATGGTTGTTGCATATAAATCTCTTCCTCCAAATCCCCATGGAGAAAAGATGTTTTTACATCTAACTATTCAAGATGCAAATCTTCTACTACCACAAGACTTAAAATAGTCATAATTGAAGTCATTTTAACAACAAGAGAAAATATTTCATCAAAATCTATACCTTTCTTTTGTGCAAACCCCTTTACAACAAGTCTAGCCTTGTACCGCT
>ML781158.1:460814-471619 GCA_009831015.1 Picea engelmannii | reverse complement strand
GCAGAATGTTTGGTTTGCCAACAAAATAAGGTGGAAACAATTAAGACCCCAGGTCTTTTACAACCATTATCCATCCCAAGTCAGCGTTGGGAGGAGGTTTCCATGGATTTCATCACAGAGTTACCAAAGTCTGAAGGAAAGAGCGTAATCATGGTGATCGTTGATAGACTAACCAAGTACGCACACTTTTCTGTACTCTATCATCCCTTCAAAGATAGTACAGTTTCCACCGCATTCATGGAGACAATTCAAAAGCTACATGGCAGCCCAAAGATTATTGTAAGTGACAGAGATCCCATCTTCACTGGACATTTTTGGACAAAATTATTTTCTTTTTTGGGTACTCAATTGGCTCATAGCTCATCCTATCATCCTCAATCTGATGGACAAGCCAAGATAGTGAACAAATGCCTGGAAGGCTACCTTCGTTACTTTGTCTTTGATAAACAAACACAATGGTTCAAATGGTTACCCTTGGCAGAATGGTGGTATAACACTTCCTTTCATACTGCAACATAAATGACACGATTTATGGCACTTTATGGATACCACCCTCCTTCCATCACTTCTTCTCTAAAAGAAAAATCTAGGGTTCAAGTAGTGGAAGATCACACCGAGAATCAACAACAAGTTATCCAAATCTTAAAGGACAACCTGACCATGGAACAAAATCGCATGAAACAATAAGCATATCAACATCGTAATGAAAGAAGTTTTGAAGTAGGGGATTGGGTGTTTTTAAGACTACAACCATACAAACAGATGTCCCTCAAGAAAGCCAAGAAGGATAATAAATTATAACCAAAGTACTATGGCCCTTATAAGGTGTTGCAAAATATTGGTACTATGGCATACAAATTGGAGCTGCCTGCATCTTCACGAGTACACCCAGTTTTCCATGTTTGATGCTTAAAGAAGTTTATAGGCGAAAAGATCCCAATTCAAACTATATTTCCAGAACTTGATGAGGAAGGAAAAATCATATTGGATCCTGAAGCCATCACTGACACAAGAATTCGCCAGCTGAGGAATAGATCCATTTCAGAGTGTCTCATTAAATGGAGGAAACTATCGGCTGAAGATTCCACTTGGGAAGATGAGTCTTTTATACAAAAGCATCCAGAGCTACTCAAGCATTGCGGACAACACTTGTCTCAAGGGGAGGGGCATGTTAATCCCTAATATTGGCTCATTACCCCTTAATTGAGACATATTATATTAGTAATGTTATTTTATTTATGTCGGCTTTAGGCCATTAGTTGTAATTATACCTCCTAGTCTCCTATATATACCAAGGAGACATTTTCATTTTGAATCATCTTGTACTTGAACATTTAAGTGGGGTAAAAGGAGGTTTCCCCCTCGAAGAGGCTTATTATATGAAATTATCTCTTTTTCAAGGCGTTGAGTACTTTTACTGAGGTTTTCCTATGCTATATTGATGTTTGGTTCTTAACAATAAGAGTTAATTTAGTATTGAAAATAATCTTTTCAGATACTGTTAGACAGTTGATAGGGATTACCATCTGTAAACAATGGAAAATTGCATAAGTATGGAAAGGAACAACGATCTATCAGATTTGTCATGTGAAGATATAGATGGAAATGAAGATATGTCAGCCCGACAACGTTGGAACCCGTGATCATAGAAAGGCGACAAAGTATATAACCAGAAAGTGATAACACACGGGAAGAAGAAAATGGAAAAAGGGCTGAGTGTGCAGTGGAATTGTAGAGAGAGAAAATTTTGAGTGCAAGATGTATATTACAACTAGCATAGTTCGAAAGAGGCAACCAGAAACAATTTCAAAGAATTGGACATTTCGTGAACCCAACAACAGGGGGATCCAAAGCAGGCTAACAAGGTCTCTCCGGAAGATGCGAGGCCCCGACGTTCAAATTGTATCGCTCGGAACATTTGAATGCATAATCTGTAACATGGAAGAGCGGACGATGTCCGAATCTGGTAATCAATTTGTATATTGCGGAGGATGTGATGCCAACTGTTTCGTACCAGTGTGCCCAGTTGTCACTAGTAAGAGCTAATTTAGTATTGGAAACAATGTTTTCAGATACTGTTAGATAGTTTATAGGAACTACCATTCGTAAACAATGGAAATATCTACCCCGCCAACCCTGGAGTTCGTCTGTCAATTTGTATATCGTGGAACTCCAAGCGTTGTTTGGAGGACACAGAACAATAGAAGTGCAATGTTGAGCCAGCCAGCCCCCAGGTCCACTTGTCAATTTGTATATCATAGAATTTTGGGTGCTATTTGTAGGGCATGGAACAATGGAGGCCCAATTTTGAGCCCACCCACCCAAGAACCCGCGATAAAAAAAAGTGGCTACGTATGGAATGCAGAATCCGTACATGCTTTATAAAATCTCATGTCCATGCTTTATAGTCCCATAATACATGGAAAGAAGAAAAGGAAAAAAGGACAAAGGAGTCTGTGGTGGAAGTGTAGATCACGAAAATTTTGAGTGGAAAATGTATCTCATGGAATAAAAAGCAACATAGTTCGAAAGCACCAACCCCGCAACCACAGGCATAAAATTGACTAAATATGAAAAGGAACAGCGGTCGGTCAGATTCGTCATGTGAGGATATAGATGAAGATATATATATGTCAACACGCCAACGTTGGAACCCGCGATCATAGAAAGGAGACTAAGTATATAACTAGAAAGGGATAATACACGGGAAGATGACAAGGTCTTTCCAAAAGACGCGTGGCCCCGACATTCAAATTGTATCACTCAAAACATTTCAAAGCACAATCTATGACACAGAAGAGCGGACGATGTCAAAATACGGTAGTCAATTTGTATATTTCGGAGGGTGTGATGCCAATTGTTTTGTACCAATGCGTCTAGTTGTCACTAGTAAGAGATAATTTAGTATTGAGAATAATGTTTCTAGATACTGTTAGATAGTTGATAGGGATTTCCATCCGTAAACAATGACAATCTTGACTCGGTCAGCCCTGGAATCCATCTGTCAATTTGTATATTGTGGAACTGCAATCGTTGTTTGGAGGACACAAAACAATAGAAGTGAAATGTTGAGTCATCCAGCCTGCAGGTTCTCTTGTCAATTTGTATATCGTGGAATTTTTGGTGCTATTTGTAGGGCACAGAACAATGGAGGTCCAATTTTGAGCTCGCCCGCCCAAGAACCCGTGATCCAAAAAGTAGCTACGTATGGAATGCGGAAGCCGAACATGCTCTATAAAATATCATGTCCATACTTTATAGTCTCATAATACACGGGAAGAAAGAAAGGGAAAAAGGACGAAGGAGTCAATGGTGGAATTGTAGATCATGAAAATTTTGAGTGGAAAATGTATTTCACGAAACAAGAAGCACCATAGTTAGAAAGCGCCAACCCAGCAACCGCGGGCATAAAATTGACTAAATATGAAAATGAACAACAGTCAGTCGAACTCGTCATGTGAGGATATAGATGGATATAAAGATATGTCAACACGCCAACATTGGAACCCACGATCCTAGAAAGGCGACTAAATATATAACTAGAAAGGGATAATACACGGGAAGAAGACAAGGTCTATCCAGAAAACACGTGACAATGTTTATTAATGACAATGTTTTCAAATCCTTGGTGGGTTCTCACTGGTAAAATCATAAACTGCAGATCACTGAACTTCTTTGGTTGCAACATGTATATGACGGAACAGGGGACATAGGTGTTGGATACCACCAACCCGGGGCTTGGTGGCCAGATAATTGGCTAAGTATTGGCCAAGAGAAAGGTTTGATATCTATTTCAGTAGTATTCATACTAATATGTATTAATGGAAAAAGTTTTGATATTTATTTGAATAGTATTCATACTAATATATATTAATATATTGTTTCTGTTTCAAATGCAAATGATTTCCCAATTTCCAGGATGCTCTTCAGTTCACAAATTTTGTTGAAACCATGAAATTTTTTACTGCAAGATGTATATAATGCAACAAGAAACATGAATTTGCATTGTGGTTTCAATGAAATAAATTCTTTATCATCTATTCATCTTGTATTCCTTGCAACGACATGAGTAAACGTCGAATCTCCATAAACATTTATATCTAAATTAAATTAAATGTAATCAAAATTTGGTGTGATTTAACTAAGCAAGACAACTTCAGTCGTTCATTTATTAATGCCAATATTTTCCAACCCCTGGTGAGTTATGACTAGTTAAAGCATAAATTGCAGATCACGGAAGCTCTTTACCTGCAATATGTATATAACCGAGCAAGGAACATAGTTTTTTCAATACCGCAAACCCAGGACCCGGTGGCTAGATAATTGCTTAAGTTTTGCCCAAGAGAATTTTTTTATATTTATTCCAATAGTACTCATACTAATATATATGCATGGATATTATCAAATAGAAGAAGCTTCTATATATGCAAGATATTGAACAAGAACAATGCGTAAACACTTGAGTTGCCTTGTTGTAAGTCATTAATTCATTCTATTTACGGGACCCGAAGAATGAAAGAAGGACAGGTCCTCCAATTTCTTTCTTTAAGTATAGGGATGCCGCCACATAAGTATGGCCTATGACAAATTATTCTTCAATGTAAAATGCAAGCAACGAACATAGTATACTTTATTTAAATTGAAGCATTGGGTAGTAGAAAGAAAGGCTTGTCATCCATGTTTAACGACACACAGGGAAAAAAGACACAAAATAAAATGAAAAGCAATACCATAGATTGGAAAACACTATAAAAAAAAAAACACAATTATTATATATTAAAATAATATGGGTTACAAAATACAAGTAAGATTATTTGCCACAATGATTGTGATTTGGCCTGTCGCCGACCCAAAAAAAAAATGTACATTGATGAAGCTTGTTCACAGTTTTCTTGACGATCAAATCATTTATTTGTAAAGAACGAATTGAATATCAATTGCAGGTCTTTGACTTAATTAGTGATGTGAACTAGATCTATCCTAGTATTTTGAATAGCTTGTCTCTTCCAAATATGACCTTCTTGCAATCGTTGGTTATTCAACATTCCATTATTTGCCAAGTATTAATTTTCCTCTGTCGTAAAAAACTTGGGGTTTAAGGTTCTTTCCTTGCAATGTTCCCGACCATTGACACCCAAGACAACATAGAAATGTGATTCAGGCCAAATTCAAAGTCAAGGGAGATGTTTAATGTGACCTTAGTTACGGGATGAGAAAAAAATTCTATGTTTAATGTGACCTTAGTTAATGTATTCGATCATATGTTTGGTTGAAAATCCTGCCTGAAGATTTGTATGTTGAACTTCTTTGTTTTATTACAGTAAATTGGAAGGAACTTCCAACCTAGCTGCAAAATGTTATTTTGTTGAGGCACATGACTTATTTGGGCAGCAGAGGTCTAGCAAGTGTATCAAATGTTGCAGATCGCATCAGAATATATCTTTCGTCATAGCGGTGGTAGATATGGAGACCGATAGAAAGGTCTGGAATGTTCGAAGGAAACACCAAATCTGTGGAGACTGCAACTACATCCAGAGGAAACCAAACAAACTTTGACAAAGAACATGGTTGTCTCTCAAGCCGGCTACCAGACCCAGAAGTAGTTCAACAAACTTTGAAATATAAACTTTTGTAGTGATAATATATCGTTTTATCCACCCATAAAGTTTATGTTACCCGCCTCTCGTTACATTTTCAAATGAAGCCATATTTCACATCATTTACGAACATCAAAGACCATTTTTGCAACCCACGGTAAGTGTGACGCCCCCGAGGAAGAGAAATTCTTCTAGGATCTGCAGAAATCGATACACTTGCTAAATCTATGTTGTTCGAAGAAACTATATACTTCAACGAAGAACTATTTTGCATGTGACCTAAAAATCTATTACAACTCCTAGCAAAAAAACAAAGAATTTCAACAAACAAATGTCAAGGCAGGCTTTTCAACCAACTAAAGCATCGAATATAGGGAGAACACCTACCAGAAGATACTTGTTCTTCACGGCACATAAAATCAGTCTCTCTTCTTTCATTTGAGCCTCAATCGCATCTCTAACTTGTCTTACATGCCCATGACCATGAACATTAGAACGAAGGCACCATAAAGCACAACTCTTTGATAATAGAGAGAAATGCCAATAAGTATTTAAAAGCAATGCTAGACTATCTTCCATAGATTTTGTTTTAATTCGTTTTAATGACAGATTTTCTCGAAATTTTTTTCTTATTAATGCCAATCTTTTTTAATATGTACCCTAAATAGTGACTAATAGCATGTATCAACATTCTCATATCCGAGAAGATTCTCAAATCTGACATATAAGATATGCATAATATTAAAGAGGGACATGACGTGAAAGCCTCTGTTGGTGACATGTTCGTAGACTATGCTGAAGCCTTTAAGAAAGCTAAAAGAGGAATTTTTTTATTTTATTTTTTTGCAAATTCAAAATGCAAGCAAAAGAAATTAGCAGATCCCATAATATTCGCCTATCTATCCATTTTAATGGGAGATGTCCTCGAGCTTTCGGCTTAATAAACCCAATATTTTTGAACCTATCTAGTCGGTTACAAATTCTCAAAGCATAATTAATGTCTATTGGGAATGGCAGAAAGTCGCTGGGATGGAGGGGAGCGAAAAATGATTTTAAATTTTCTAAACCTAGAAAGGTGTCAACCCACCAAACTTTGAAAATTGTACTAAGTATGGAAAGGTAGGTACGATAGACATACTCATTGCAGGAAGAGGCACAGTTGCGAGTTCGAGGAGTGTGGGGTCGAATTGTAGAGAACGAAAGTTCTGGGTGCAAGAGTTATACACTGAAGTCGAGCTGCCATAGTTCGATAGCACCTATCCGCGAAGCCGCATCCACAAAACTGGCTAAGTATGCAATCAAACGACGGTCGATTGGAACGACCACATAAACGCGAGAAACTATAGAACCAAAAACACAATTTACAAAAGGGAAAGAACAATTATATCACTCTCACAACAAAACTTACTCTCATAACTATGAAACCATAGTAAAACATAAACCATGGAAAAAACATCGCCATGAATGAAATATAATTTGAGGCCGACAAACTATGGTTCAACACGTAAGAGATGCAATTTACATCGACTGCAAATTTGTTTCTATGTTATTTTATCTTAATAGTATTGTATGGAGAGTCCACTGCAAAAGAATGTAAGAACAGATCCAACTGCGGATGCAACATCCCAACATTGCAAACCCTAGGCAAACAAGAATAAGCAGCAAATAACAACCTAGTTAAGAAGCACCAAAAGGTCCAACTGCAGTCGCAGGACCCGAACCCTGCAAAATCGAATCAAACAACAATAAGCAATGCATAATTAACAAAGAAGCAACCAGAAACCAATCCAACAAGAATGATACAGTTCCAATCGTGGTTGCACAACCCCAAACATGCAAACTGCAACAACACGAACATGCAAACAATAACAACAACAACAGCCAAATAAGAAATCAGTGGAGATGCAAAAAACAAGCATGAACCACTGAACCAACAATGTCGTTGAAGCATATAAATTAAAAAAAATGGAAGAAAATGTATTGTAACAAGCCTGCTAAGTAAACATTTAATGCTGCCAAGCCTATTAGGTAAAAAGTCTGTCAAAAAATCTCTGTAAACATTTAAGAAAAGAATGCAATGCGGTAGCTCCCTGTCGTATCTCAAAAAAAATTATTATAATTTATGTAACAATAGTTCCAACAGTGGAGAATGTATTCGAAGGTCAAACTTTGGATATGCCAGCATATCAAACATTGCCATAAATTTAGCTAGCAGAAAATGTTAAACCAAACATTCGAACTAATGCTAGCATTAATACACCTTCGACCAATGCATAAGAAAATATATGATTCAAAATGACCATTTACGATCGAATACCTTGGATATGCCAACATATATAACATTGGGAATAGCAAAACTAGTAATAAGACCTCCAATCCCTTGTCCAATCAGATCATGACAAATATGGTACTTTTTGTTACATAAAAATCCATCTTTTCAGTTCCCTAGTTCCAACAATAAGTTATATGGAAATATTTGTGATCAAAGGACAAACTAATAAGAAGTCAACAAATTATCGACTAATAACACTACTTTCAGATTGGAAAAATGAACTAACCACCATGCATATTACCGTTTTCTAATTACCAAGTATTTGGAACTATTCTTTTTTAAATATATTCTTCTTCCATTCTGGTCACAATCAGTGAATCGTTGACCCTAAGAAGTTGAAAGGAAGTTTTGCGGGAATTTAAATCCAAACACGCATATTCTAGTTTTCTAATTACTGGGTATTTGGAACTATTCTACTTTAAATATATTCTTCTTCCATTCCAGTCACAATCAGTAAATCGTCGACCCTAAGAAGTTGAAAGGAAGTTTTGCAGGAATTCAGATCCAAATGCCAAGAACAACTTATAGAACAATCTATACGAAATAGGGTAGGCTACTAGTTCTACAAAATGGAGCCAAATGATTCGTCTATACTCGGAAGCCATCCGATAGATTTACAAAATAGAGCCAAATGGTACGTCTCTACTGGGAGGCCATCAGGTAGAACGAGTTGTAGGCCAAGTCGTCGTCAGAATTTTACACATTCCAAAAATATCATTTTTTAATGCTTTTTCAATCTTCTTCAACTATAACTTAATGTTTTTCTAGAGGATCTATACCTTATATTTTACATAAATTGGAAAAAAAATTAAGCAGTCTTTTTAAAAAGTCAATTAAAATGTAGAAATTGTATGGAAGCTTTAAGAATTTTATATAATTTATAGAAATGGAATACGCTAAGACGTTGAAGCAGAATGGAATAAGGAAACTTAGTATTTTTTTAATTACTATTTCAACATCGTTATCCATTCTGTCTCTCAATTTTTTTATGGTTTTGGTTGTGGATGGTTTTGCTTTCTTCATGTGAAGAATCGGAGAACTCAAACACAAAGAGACACGAAGAACATACAAAACCTCTTGTCTATTGCATTAGAGGCATGAGTATTTATACAGTGTTGAGATGAGCTCCACCGTTGATTAGTTTCAAGATCAATGGCTGGAATTGCTTCTTCTAGACGTTTTTGGTTCTTTCAAGAGTTTACCAAAGTCGATGCAGTTGGTGCATTTATTGCAAGTTTATATCTATCAACTACTGGACTGGTTGTTTAATTAATTTCTAACACTCCCCCTTAATTAAAAAACCTTTACAACACCTATCTTATCTCTACATATTACAAACTTAGCCTTCCCAAGAGGCTTTGTAAATATATCTGCAGCATTATCATTTGTGTTGCAGTACAATATATCAATTTCATTTGACTGTATTTTTTCTCTTACAAAATGATAGTGTGTCTCAATATTCTTTGACCTATCATGATACACTGGGTTGTTTGCCAGTTTGATGGAACTTTGGCTGTCACATTGGATGATTGTTGGTACTTTTTGTTTTTCTCCAACATATTCAAGTATCCTCCTTAGCCAAATTGCTTTACAGGTGGCAGTGCATAATGCTTTGTACTCAGCTTCAGTGGATGACAAAGAAACAATTGGTTGTTTCTTACTTCTCCAGGACACAATCCCTGATCCAATACTGAATGCATATCCTGTAGTAGACTTCCTGTCATCTGGATCTCCTACCCAATCAGAATCTGAGAAACTTGTCAACTCAACATCAAAATCATTAGTATACTCAATACCAAAATCAATAGTCCCTTTCAAATATCGAAGGACTCTCTTTGTAGCTTTCCATTGATTCTCATGAGGCTTAGCCATAAATTGGCTAAGAATGCTAACTGGATATGCAATATCTGGCCTGGTTGTGGTGAGATAATTTAGACTTCCCACCAATTGTCGATACAAAGTACCATCCACTTATTTTGAGTCATCATTATTGTTGAGCTTAACATTTTGTTCTATTGGAGTAGATATTGGCTTACATGTGTTCATATCAAACCTCCTGAGTACCTCCTTTGTATATTTTCTTTGTGTGATTAAGGTCTTACCATTTTCTCTCCATACCTCAAGACCTAAACAGTAATGTAAATGTCCAACATCCTTCATTTCAAACTATTGTGACAACTTTATTTTGATCTCTTCAATCATCCCAGTAGCACTTCCTGTTATGATAAGATCATCCACATATAGAGAAATCAAAGCAATTTGACCATTTCTATCTTTCTTGATATACAGGTTTGGATCACTTTTACTTTTTATAAAGCCTTGTTGAAAGAAAAATGTATCAATTTTCTCATACCAAGACCTAGGTGCCTGTTTAAGTCCATATAAAGCTTTCTTCAACTTGCATGCAAGATGTTCTTTCCCTTTCTTTACAAACCCCTCTGGTTGAACAAGATAAACTTCTTCTTTTAATTCTCCATTCAAAAATGCTGACTTGACATCTAACTGATGCAACTGCCAATTGTTCTTGGTAGCCAATGCAATCATTAATCTAATAGTATTCATTTTTTCTACAGGGGAAAAAGTGTCTTCATAATGTATCCCTTCTTTTTGTGATTAACCTTTGGCAACCAATCTAGCTTTGTATTTTTCTATACTACAGTCAACATTAAATTTATATTTGAACAACCATTTTGATCCTATGGGGGTTTTGTTCTCAGGCAATGCTGTCAATTCCCATGTTTCATTTTTAATTATAGAGTCATATTATTCCTTCATGGCATCCATCCATTCTTTGTGGTCTTTAGCTTGCTCATAATTTAAAGGTTCTACCACATTCATAGCTTGAGTTATTAAGGCATAGTCTCTATACCTGACCG
>ML781158.1:438243-458835 GCA_009831015.1 Picea engelmannii | reverse complement strand
CTCCTCCATCTTAATTGAAAGAAGCTTACTCTTCAAAAATAATACATGGTTTGTGTTTGTCGTCTCATACAAACCTTTAAGTGTCTCCCAAGTTTCATGGGATGTTTTGCATTCCCTAATGTGTGGGATGATATTGTCCTTGATGGACATCCTCAAGAGCACCTTCGCTTTAGTCTCTCGTTGCTCCCAATCCTAAACTGAGGCTGCTGGGGCTACTGGTTTTGCTTCGTCTCCACATGCAATCGACCAAACATTGTATCCTTCCATCAACGTCTGCAACTTAAACTTCCAATTGACATAATTTTTTCCATCTAACTTATTTGATTCATTTATATATGAATCTACCATGATATTTTCCATTTTTAATTTTTAAAAGCACTAAAATGGCTAGTAACAACCAATACTCTAGAATACCCCCTAAAAAAATAAACTATGTAATAATCGATGCTTCAAATTCTAGATAACCCAAATCACAATATATAACTTCACCTCTTTATAATGTGATATATAACTTCACCATGAAAAGAATATAATCATATTACCAATAAACACCTTATCATCTCCTTTATCACACACCACCATTTAACCTCACCATCATTTAACCTTAGTTCAAGTATTTTTTCACACCATGAGACCTTTCCACATTATTATCTTTAATTTATGATTCATGTTAGTCTTTACACAATACAAAAACCTCTTTCACCAGATTTTTCAACATTCAACCATTAAACAACTTCTCTCATCAAATCGTCCAACATCCACCCATAAAAGGACAAAAAAACTTCATTTTTATTGAAATTTACCAACCAAAGGAAAATGTGTAAAAAAAAATTATTTTTACTGAAATTTACCAGTGTATACCTTCACGGCCTCTTAAAAAAAAATTGAATGACTGACGCCAATAGTCCACTACTCGCCCTCACAACAGCAAATAATCTCCTCCACGTAGATTAATGACCTTCTCAAGCAGCCTTCACGCTCCTTCACTTTCACAGCAGACAGGGAGAAGAAAATAATCTCCTGCATGCAAAGACTCAATTTTCAGCACACCTCACAGTGCTCACGGCTCTCAGTCCTCACTATTTTCACAACACTCACGCCCTCTCAGGCTCACACGGCCCTCACAACTCTGCCCTCTCCGACTCACACGACCCTCACAGATTTCTGGGACTTCACAACTCTGCCCTCTCCGGCTCACACGACCCTCATGGTCCTCATGGCTCTGATACCAAATTAGAGAACTCACACACAAAGAGACATGAAGAACATACAATACATCTTGTCTATTGCTTTAGAGGCATGAGTATTTATACAGTGGTGAGATGAACTCCACCGTTGATTAGTTTCAAGATCAATGGTTGGAATTGCTTTTTCTAGACGTTTCTGGTTCTTTCAAGAGTTTACCAAAGTCGGTGCAGTCGGTGCATTTATTGCAAGCTTATCTCTATCAACTATTGGACTGGTTGTTTAATTAATTTGTAACCGCTTGCAGATTCTTAGACAATCCTTCCACCGATTCCATATCATTTTTCACATCCTCAACTTCCTCAAAGAATTGACCTAGATTTTCTTCTGTGTGAATGTCTACCATTTTCACATCATACCCGGTCTCTTAATCCTTCATAGCATCCTCCTTAAGATTCCCATAGATTTTGAAGGATCTCGAGAAAAGATCATTCATTTTGTCAATATGTTGTTTCACAATTAAAATACAAAAAAACATGTGTTAAAATTGAAAATTTAAGCATCAGCATTCGTCAATTGGCTTTCTGTAAAAGAAATACAAGAATGTGAATGTGAGAAATGTTGACCGGGAGTGGGACGACAGCTCGTTCTACCGAATGGATTCCTAGTGTGGGAGGCGTCCCATCGAATTCCGTTTCGTAAAACGAATAGCCTACGCCATCTGAAATAAGAAAGCCTCCCTATTGAAATAATAAAGCCTCCCTATTAAAATTTTGAAGCATGTTACTTCCCATAGAAAATCAGTCTACTCATAAGGGTTGGAATTTTAAATCGATGTCATTCGTCAAAGTCAAAAGTCAAATTTGACGGATACATTGAAGTGTTTGTTGTATTTGACCACTAAATTGCCTTGGCCTCGCAATGAAGAATTTAATTGTCAAATTCCAACCCTAAGAGCAGTGATAAAATTTGAAGTGATATTCTTAATTTCAGTTGGAAGGGTATATAATCATCCAACCCTTCAAAGATAAAAAATTATAAAAATAATTGTACTTCTATTGAAGAGTGTAAAATAATTAAACTCTTCATTAAAAAAAAATACAAAAATTAAATATTATCCTTCTAAATATTTACAATTTTAAAAAATTAAACAATAGTTATCTATTTTTTTTTTTAATTTCAACCACAATAAAACACTCCATAGAATCACAAAATAAAATGAAAAACTTAAAAAAATCCATGCGTAATATTTTTTGAAGAATAAAAAAAATAAGTTTTTTTTTAATTTCAACCACAATAAAACACTCCATAGAATCACAAAATAAAATGAAAAACTTAAAAAAATCCATGCGTAATATTTTTTGAAGAATAAAAAAAATAAGAATAAAATAGGGAGATACAGTTTTCAATAAGATGGCCAAAACTTAAGCATGATAACATGTATATTTTCATTTAATTTTAATGCCACATTGTTAACCTTTAACTAAATAAAACTAGAATGAATGGCAATGTTGGGAGAAGGTAATTCTCGCATGAATGTAATTTTTCTAGTGGAAGGATAATTGTGTGCTCCAAGCTCCAACATCTAGCAAATGCCCATTAAATCCACCAATGAAGCACAATGTTTTCCCTACAAGAACCTCCAGGTCTATATCTAAATTCAGTAGCAGATCCTTCAAAAGCAATGGGATCACGGGCTAAGCTAATGTAACATCATAATTCTTTCACAAATCCTCTAACAAGCAGGTCAACAAGCTTCCAATCTCATTCAGTTGAACCCACTGTAATGTGGAATGTCCATCAACCATGACTATAAACAAACTAGCTTGACCGCACCCTCCCATTCACACATTCACTGAGTTGGAGTTCACAGCAACAATCCAGCGGTAAACACAGTGTGGGGCTCATTCCGACAGCCTTCTCTTAGATTCTTCTTGTGGATTTCCCCTGCCCATTTTGATGTCGATCGCCTGGTCATCCAGACTTGTCGAAATCACTATCATTCTCTTCAGTTGAACCCACTGTAATGTGGAATGTCCATCAACCATGACTATAAACAAACTAGCTTGACCGCACCCTCCCATTCACACATTCACTGAGTTGGAGTTCACAGCAACAATCCGGCAGTAAACACAGTGTGGGGCTCGTTCCGACAGCCTTCTCTTAAATTCTTCTTGTGGATTTCCCCTACCCATTTTGATGTCGGTTGCCCGGTCATCCCGACTTGTCGAAATCACTATCATTCTCTCGAAATCACTATCATTCTCTTCAAGCATCTTTTCTTATGGATCCAAATCTAAATATCTAAACATCATAAGTGGGAATAGTAAGGGATGTTGGAACACAAGTTAATGTTGAAACCATGCTTTTTGAAGCACCAGCAAATAATGAAACAAATCTCATTGGAACACTCGGCGATGCCTCCACATGAGTTATAGGTCCAAACAATGTAGGAACACAAGGCGATGCCTCCACATGAGTTATAGGTCCAAACAATGTAGGAACACAAGGAAGAACTGATTACACTGTAAGAGATTCAAATGGCTCTATTATCCAATTTCATTATAGTGGCGATGGATTGGATATTATGAACATGAGTTGCAGTCAGAGGCTTCCTAATTAATTTCTAGGTTGAGAGGCACTAGTTCTAGAATAAGAACTTTTCACTAACAAAAAAATCTAACGAACGAGGCTCAAAGGTTTCCTTAAAAGGTAAAGGGTATGAAAACACTACCACTGATCCAGCTAGATTGATCCCGTGAATTTTCTAACCACAAATAGAGAGAAATTGAGCCTGATTTAAACAAATGAGAATAATAATTATAATAACAGTCCCTAGCATATTCTGGTCCAAGGTATGGGTGCACCCTCAAGGACTTTCTGGATAAAAAACGTGCTCTTCCCACTGGCAGGAAGCCCTACTAAAATTACCATAACACTCTTACCATTCACACTTCCTACTGCATTCAAGAACCAAGGTTGGCTTAACATTCCATGTTTCATAATACAACCATAATTTTTTTTTATCATTAACTATTTTAAATTAAATTTCAGTTGACTACAGAATGAAGCATTTCTGAGAACAAAATTCATTGTGCAATAAACCTGTCGAAATGGAGAAACACCATATACCAAATCAATAATCATAAATATTTTTCTAACCCAATGGGTAATCAATATACAAGCCACTTACTTCTCCTGTAATAACTATTACAGGTTTTAAATACCCGGGGACTCTTCCTCCTCGTGATTGGATGGGTAGCTATATTGGAGAAAATGATCTTCATTCTTTCGGTGGCACTCTGCTCCATACTTGCACTCTGGCATATTGCGTTTCTGCGAAGCCACAAATCCCGTCCGGATTCACTCAGTGACTCATTAATGGTTTGAACTTTGAATAGCTGTAGAGATTGCGTTTCTCCTAACTTGTCATGCAGATAAGTGAACGGCATGTCGTTTGGGAAAGTGCTAAATATTAATACTGAGATGCAGATAAGTGAACGGCATGGCGTTTGTGAAAACAGAAGCGTCGAACTTATTTACCTCGGGATGTTTGGGGGCGAAGTCGACTGGAGTGGCCATATGAAAAACGCCATAACAGCCATCGACGGCAACCTCGCAACTGCCTTCTTCTAGTAGATCCGCTCTGAAGAGCTTGAGCTTCTCCCCAGCTTCTGGAATGTCCAAGAGATGTCGCACCTTTGACATGTTTTCTGTGGTCACCCAATAGTAGAAATAAGCTAGGATCCATTTATCGTTACAATTTTGACATAAATTTGGTCGAAATTTTAACCATCAGCAAAGTTTCATAAAAATTGAAGTTCACAGTAATTTTGCCCAATTTTATATTTACACAAAAAGATTGAGAATGAGCAGAATTTGGATGGAAAAAAACAAACCTTGCGTCAGGAAACTCCAACAACCGAAAGAGGATGAGATTGCAATCACCGGGGTCGCGCACTGTAGCATGCACAGTGTAGCCCTTTTCTAGTAAGCGCTTGACCAACCAGGAGGACACGAATCCTGTCGCTCCGGTCACACAGACAGTGGTTGCTTGACAGTGTTTGCAATTGATGGTTGCAGCGGCCATGTTGAGGAGATTCTTCCTGCAATTGATGGTTGCAGCGGCCATCTTGAGGCGATTCTTCCTTCCTACAAAAAAATTACGGAGGCAAAGAATAAGAAATACAGGTCCTGTGTTTGTCTACGACGGCGAGATAGGATCGTCTACATAAAGAGGAGAGCAAGTGGAACTTCTAAGCCACAAAGCCTTCCTGGGTTCACTCAGTGCCTCATTAATGGCTTGAAATTTGAATTATCCCGTTTTTTGTTGCCCCACGTACGGAGCTGTCATGATCTCTAGATCCGCGATCTTTCTCCAATCCAGGATGGTAACCTCTGAATCTCCAACCTCTGGGCCTGCCGCCTTAGCAGATATATTTCATTAATTTATAGATATTAAATTATTACATGTCATGTCTTATATCCCTGAGTAGACATTAAATCATGGCGCTTTAAATTATTACATGTCTTTTGGCACGGAGGGTGTATTAGGGCTGACAGACAGTTTGAATTGTAGCCCTTCTCATGGAATTTTAACATTCAAGGTGCACTTCTTTCACAACCCGTAAAAATAAATATCAACATTTTTTTTGACGTGGATATTTTCAACTCACTTCTGGGACGAGCCAGGGACTCTTTGCGAGTCGCCTCGGTGAGTTGCTGTCCGTCTTCTTGGAACAATTGTCAACAACGACTCGTATTTATCCGTTTTGGGGGGTTAAGTACCGCCACGTCAGTCAAGAGAACAGTGGTGGGTGTTTTCTGTTTGTCAAACTAACTGATATTATTGCTGAGAAAAATTGCGAGAGTTCGAATGTGCGTGCATTTACCGCAAACTGCAGGTCTGGCAGAAACCGGAATCTGAGTATGAACGATTCCAAAAATAAGATATAGGAATATGAGTTCCCGCCCATTTACCGCAAATTGCAGGTCTGGCAAAAACCGGAATATGAGTATGAACGATTCCAAAAATCAGATGTAGGAATATGAGTTCCCGCCTTTTCCTGAACTAATTTTTCTTCGTCCACGTCGACCTAGACCAGTACCAAGAGATAATAGAACTTCCAAAACTAATTCGCTTCGTCGAAAATACAAATGTCCGATTTTCTTCAACATCTATTCTGAGAAATTCCAGTGCTCTAACAGACAGCGCACCAAATCCTATTAGTGTACTATAATCATGTCAAACCTAAATCAACTCTGAAATGAGTGCAAGTTTGTCCTTTACAACTCTCTTAAATTGAGCGCTCAATTTTGCTTTGGACTCTATGCTTCTAATCTATTTTCAAAGTGTTAAACCCAACTTCTAAAATTCCTCAATCCACGCATACCACACTTGGATGCCTACGCCAACTCATACATTTTTAACACAATTTGCATTTCAAACTTTTACTTAATTTTGAGGTTGGGAAAATTACAGTGCGTATTCCATGTAATTTATATAATTTATAGATATATTGTATTTAGAGTAGTGAGATGCTATATAATTTAGTATAAGGGGTTGTTATCACTTATACATTGATCACAAAATAAAATAAATAATTATATTGATAATATTTAAAATTTTAAAAGTTAACTTCTTTTTAAATTTGAATTAATAAAACATAGAAAAAAACAATTTTTTTAAGTGATTTTTTAACTATTAATAGAAAGGAGTAACAGTTTCTGTAGGCTTTCAGATCATTTTTGTAATAGTTATGGTCATTTGTATAGTTTAGTTTTGGAAACTAGAATAGTTTTGAATATCTTTACTTTGGACTTGGGTCTGGTTTTGGTTTTCAATTTTGGTAAACTAGATGCTTCCTCTAACATATGTATGCATGTATATGGTTTCCAGATTTTAGAAGTAATATAAATATTTTATTTAAAAAAAAAACTATTAATATAAAGGAGTTAAGACATGATATAGAATTAAATAATAAAAAAAGTACATTTTAAGAAATGAAATTTGATCATTTTTCATGCTTAATAAGTTCGAATTTAAAATAGATTTAACCCTTAATTAATAATGTTTTAGTGTTCATTTTGACTATTAAAAATATTCATAATCCAACTTCAAAGTATTTCACTATTTAATTTTTTTTACTGTCTTTCATGTGTAATCCAATTTTTTCTTTTCTTTAAATAATTTTACTAAATTACATTGCAAAATTTAAGTGTGTTCATTTTGAATATCTAATCATTTTGAATTTTCATTTTGACTATAAAATTAGTTTTTTTTAATCATTTTTTTATATAAATATTTATTTATTTAAATCTCTTTCCGTGAATCAAGTGCACAAGTTTCTTATTTATTTATTTATTTTTCTTTTCAATATGAATAATTCACCATTGATACCTAAATCCAAAAATCATTAGAAAGAAGTTTGCATGAATCTATAAAATCAATAGAAAAACCTAAAGAAGAGAAATCGTTAGAAGATAATATTAAGAGACAAATGGACAATAAACTATTAGAGGTTGAGACTCATGTACACAAAATGGAGGCTACATTTCAAGAAATAGAAAAAGCAACCAAGAACAAAAACTGTCAACAAATGAAGAAAAGGTGGATGAAAATAACAATCTTAAGGACAAAATTAAGAGTTAAAAGTCAAGCTAATTAACAATTTGGCCCTAAATAGTCTGAAACACAAATTGGATATCAAACCTATTAAAGAGGAAATGAATAAGCTCATAGATTTAAAAAAATGAGAGTAGCAAAAGAGCCTTGAACCCCATAACTAGCAATAGTCAAAGAGGAATTAAAAAATAAATCACAAATTGAAACAATTGGCCTTATAGAAGCAAAAAGGTTGGGAAAAACAATTGAACATAAAGATAGGTTAAATCTGGTTATGGAAAACTCTAATGCCCATAAATATTTATAAATCATGACCTCATTTTAGAACATCACGCAAAATTAAGAAAGGATATTCAAAAGATAAAGGAAGCTAGAAATGAAGGAAAATGAACAATAATTAGGAACCAAAAATATATTATTAGGGATAGAGACCAAAAGGACAGTGATAAATAGCAACTTGGACAGATCAAAATTAAGAGTTAAAAGTCAAACTAATTAACAATTTGACCCTAAATAGCTTGGAACACAAATTGGATATCATACCTATCAAAGAGGAAATGAATAAGCTCATAGATTTAAAAAAATGAGAGTAACAAAAGAGCCTTGAACCTCATAATTAACAATAGTTAAAGAGGAATTAAAAGAAAATCACAAATTGAAACAAATGGCCTTATAGAAGCAAAAAGGTTGGGGAAAAAAATCGAAAAACTCTAATGCCCATAAATATTTATAAATCAAGACCTCATTCTAAACCATCAAGAAAAATTAAGAAAGGATATTCAAAAGATAAAGGAGGCTAAAAAGGAAGAAAAATGGGCAGAACCAAAAATCTATTATTAGGGATAGAGACCAAAATGACAGTGATAAATAGAAACTTGAACATATATATGATATGATATTGACACTAAGATATATTATTTCACACCTATTAACTCTATTTTTTATACAAAAAAACAATTTATATAAGAATTGCCCCTACAAAAGCTTAGAGAAAGATATTTAATATATGGAAAATAAAGGTAGTATCCTTCTGTTATGAGACTTTAATGATAGAACTACAACCAATCAAGTTATTATTTTAAGTAATAAATTCAACCTTAATCCCCCTTTGCTAGATGATGACCTTGTCTTAGCTAATAGCTACAAAAGAAACTCTGAAGACCTGATCAAGAATTTGTTTGGTACTCAATTAATTAAGCTCTAAATGGTTCTCAAGATTTAATAATTTGCAATGGTCTAAAGAAGTGGTCAAATTCTAACAAGATGACTTGTATCCATGGGTTGGGTAGCAATGTTGTTGATTATGTAATATCAGATATCCCAATATACAACCAAATAGTATACTTTGATATTTTAAATGACCATGAATCTGACACTGATCATAGACCTCTAACCCTAACTCTTAACTTTTCCATGCACAAAAACTCTGTAGAGGAGCACTCTAAAAACCAAAGGCACTTATTTTTTAACAAACAAAAACTCAGTCTCTTCTTGAAATACTTAAGCAATGCTTTAAAACTCATATCATATCAGAACAATATTGAAGTTGGCTATCTAAATTTTACAACAACCCTATCTAATTCAATCAACAATTTCTCTATTGAGGCAGTACGTAAAAATAAAAACAGTACAACTAATCATTGGTATGATAATGAATGTAAAATTGCTAGAAAATCCATTAGGGATGCTTCCAATGCATCTTTCAAATCTAATAAGATTGATCCATATTATTTTGAGAACGAAATGTAGGCGTACACTTAACAATGAAATACACATAAGTATTGCAATAAACAGAGAGAAATATTAACACAAAATTTATATTAATGAGAAAAAAAGTACAGAAACTATAAAAATACAGAGTGAATGAACTCGTTGGAATGGTGGCATCTTATCTCTGAGAAGAGACGTGACGAATACGCTCATTCACAAGAAGATAATGTTTACAATCAGGCTCCAAAGGAATTTTTAACGTAAATAAAATCTAAAACCCTAACCCCGGAAGATGAAACGCTAAAAGGTTTGTGGGCCCCGATGGGGGTAGTTGATACGTCAACTTCCCTAGGGCGTAACTTTTGAATGCGATCTATTTTTGGGGTGCACGATAGCTCGTTGGAAAGGTCTAGAAGAGAAGAACACATTCCCACTGGGCCTAGGTGATAGTTTAAAGCTCTCGCCTGTACCTTCAGCTATCGCCTGGGATCTCAAAAAAACATTGTTTAGGGCCTCAAAATGGCCCCAGAAATTTGGGACCCGAAAAACTGTACAAAAATTGCCAAGGTGGAAAGTTGTATTTTGAGCCAGTAGAATAGGTGGTGGCCACCGATATCCATCGAGATCGAAGATAAATAGATAAAAAAACTTAATTAAATGAAAATATAAATGGCATAAATAGAAAGCAAGAGAAGCTTTTGGACCTATTTAATATAGATCCTAAGAAATTATGGAGGAAAATTCTAACTTGTAAAAATAAAGAAAATATAAATATTCCCTTGAAGGGTTGGGATTTCTACCTTAAAAATATGTATGAATACCCCAATGCCATGGACAACATGCCAAATAGCTCTACAAAGGATGATTTTTTTTCTATAAAAGACATTAAGTTTGGGGTTAAGCGGCTCTCAAAAGGAAAAGCTAAGGACATCGAGGGTTACCAAGCTAAAATATCAAAAAATGGAGGACCTATCCTCATCCCTCTCATACATAACCTCTTCAATTTATCTATCCAACAACTCTTCCCAAAATCTTGGACTCAAAGCCTCATTGTACCTATTTTTAAAACTAGAGACAAAAAAAATCCCTCTAATTATTGGACCATTATGATTAGCCCCATTTTAGCTAAGCTATACAAAAGTATTTTGAAAAAGAAGATCAACACATGGCTAGAAATCCATGGAAAAAGAGCTAGAGGTTAGGCTAGGTTTAGAGGCTACCATTCCACTGTGGACCACCTTGTTACATTTAGGATCATTGTCGAGGAGTGTCGTAATGATAAAACTGATCTTCTTTGTTGTTTCATTGATTTTATAAAATATTTTAACACTATGCCCTAGACTAACCTCTGTAATAGGTTAAAAGAACCTAAAGTCCCTTTCAAGTTAAGAGGTGTTGTAGTAAGGCTATATGAAAAATTTATTGTCAATTTTAGAAACACTAAGGATTGGTTGGAAGAAATTAACTATAATATAGGATTCAAGCAAGGTTGTCCCATATCCCCTACCCCTTTATGCATCTGTATTGATAAATTAAAAGATTGTTTGGAGGATGCAAGTTGTGTTGTCTCGACTCTCGCTAGTATAGTCGTCATCCTCCTTCTTTATGTTGATGATATTTTTCTTATGGCGAAGAGTCCATATGACCTAGGTAAACAACTAATAACCCTCAAGGACTTCTTCTCTAGAATGGGCATGACTGTGAACATTGAAAAAACAATGGTTATGATAATCAAATCGAAAAGGATCACCTACGATACTTTTGTTTATGAGAACAATACATTGGAGGTAGTACTTGGAATACAACATTGAGTTCAAATGATAAATGGAGGGTGGAAATCTTATTATGGGCTAGAAACAAACTACAAATCAGTAGAACTTTGGCTTTGGGATAAAAAAAAACTCCTCTTTCACACTCTCATCACTCCAGATATCTTATATGGATGTAAAGTTTGGGGTTGCAGTATATATAGAGAATCCTAGAGAAATATAGGACATACCCAAAAGAATTCTATAAATTATAATCTCAAAATTAAGGGGAACACACCCTATCATATCCTCATAGATGAAATCCTTTCCCCATTGAGAGAATTTCTATGATTAGATACCTAACGTACAAGAAAAAGATAAAAAAACATCCATGACTAAGGCTCCCCAAAATTGCTTCAAACTCTATCCACCAAAACCATGAGGAGCTCAAGCAAGGATGGCATAAAAATGCCAGGCTAAATCATTGGGGAATACAAGAATAATACATAATAAATATTATCACTTCTAAATTTAAGGAGAATATGCGGTGTGATAAAGAATTAGTTGATAAAAGGAAATTAAGATACTACAAGGAGATGATCAACCCTAATTTAAAATATCAAAATTACCTCTCAATTTTGAAAAGTGCAAAGAAGAAAATCAACATTGTTAAAATAAGAACAAACTTTCACTAGCTACATAATGAAATTGGGCATTGGACAACTCCCAAAACACCATGGGAAGATAATCTCTCACCTTTGTAACATTATGTGTGGATTGCTCTACCTATTTCTCTACCTATACCCATAATGGATCCCAATTTAAAAATATATGTCACATTACCAACCTTCTTAACCTCCTAAGTCATCAAAACTATGGTGATATTGGAAAGCTTAATTCTTTTTGACCATAGAAATAGAATTTAAAAAAAATTAAAGTCATTTCTTACCTTCTTAAGATCCAATACACCAATTGTTCATCATCCTCATCATATTATTTTTACTAAATATTATATTTTGTTTCTTTAATAATTAATACAAATTATATGATGTTAATTTTTCATCATAACCAATAATTCTATTTTTTAATTTTCAACTTCAAAGTCTCTTATTCCTTAAATAAATACATATGTATCTAATACATTCAAACTTGTCTACTACAATTTTTTATAAATTTGTATTCATTTATTACCAATACAACATAATTACAAATTCAAACTTGTATACTATATTTTTTTTATAACTTTGTATGCATTTATTACCAATACAACATAATAACTTTAACTTAAAAAACTTTAGATTTATTATTTTTGTTATACAATATTTTCGTTATCATATATAACCATCATACTTCTTATTTTTTTTATAACTTTGTATGCATTTATTACCAATACAACATAATAACTTTAACTTAAAAAACTTTAGATTTATTATTTTTGTTATACAATATTTTCATTATCATATATAACCATCATACTTCTTATTTTAATATTAGATTTATCCATTTTTATTATACAATATTTTCATTGTTATATATAACCATCATAATTCTTATCTTAATATTAAATTTATTCATTTTTATTACACAATATTTTCATTATCATATATAACCATCATAATTCTTATGTTAAATAACTTTCTTGTGTCGAAGTGTTTTAAATTATAGTAAAATTATATATATATTTATTTACTTTTAAATCATTTTTAATTTTTTTTAATTATTAATTTATAATATGTTTAATAAATTATTATTTTTATAGTTAAAATTTTAAATATTAAATAAATTTAAATTTAAATTAATTATTTAATTTTTTATTTGTAAAGATAATTATCAAGTTTTAATTATCTTTAACATTGATTTATTATACATTTTTTTTTCCAAAAATGTTTATACATATTATTTTCTTACATATTATTTTCTTAAATGAACTTAACATTAAAGTCTTTTATATTTATTATATAATCTAAATTCAATATCCAATAGATATAAGCTTACAAAATTAAGATACACATATTTTAAATGGGATAATCAACTCTCATTCAAGTGGTCTTCATTGCCTTGCATGATTATGTGATATCTCTTGTCTTCTTTGGAGATACCTCTTATCCTTGAACTAATGGGCTTTATCTTTAAGTTCAATCTTGTAATCTAAACTATTATCATATATCAAATTTTCCAAATATATATATATGTATATTTTCTTTAGACTTATCATGTTTTCTTCTTTAAATATTATATATTATATAGTGTTTATAAATTTATATTTATAGAACTATTATCTTGTTAAATCCAGTACATTTATATGATTAATTTTTAGTTAAGAACTTAATATGTTACTTACTAAAATTGAACTTGGATAGAAAGGATAACAATTATTCCTCCCAATACTTATTAAGTGTAAATCAGTTGGCCATATAATACAAGGAGATATTGCTTGTGGCATTGCTCCTTCAAACCTCAGACTCTTTCTGACATAACTCCTTATAATATACATGGGAAAAAACAATCATTCCTCCCAAAAACATAAACTAAACCCAATTAACACAAATTCCTTATTCTCTAAATACTTCAACAACTTATATTTTATTAAAATTTCCAAAAAGTTATATTTTATTAAAATGTGCAAAATTTTGAACTTTCCCATACCGAATAGTTCTTCATACATCTGGGAAGACGAGGAATGTTCACGACGATACAGCCCACTCAATAGATATTTTCATTGTAACAACTGAGGCTACCACAATCAAGCTTCTTCTGTTTAATAGCTTCTCTCAATAATCAAAAGCTTGGCTTGTTGAGTTGCCAACTTCTGCAAAACTGAATCTAGTCGAATAGGTTCAATTTCGTTTCTCGAAAATCTTGAACTAAACCATAATTCCATGTGAAAATTTCGATATCACCCATACTTTGATAACTTAACTTTTCTCTTGCATGCCCAGTAAATAGCGCTCCGATTTCGAAGGGTTATCTAATGTGTGCTACGCTTCTAGATGGCGCTCTTCAGCTAATAATAAACTCATCGGACGTGGTGAGTTTATCAGAAAATGGTGAGTTGATGTAGGGGAAAAATATATTTCAAATCAGAAAATTTGGCATGTAGTTTATCTTTATAAATGTTTTATTTTTTTTAATATTTAATATTTTGAAGTTTATAGATTAAACTGTATGAAATACGAGTATTTTGTCAAATACAAATAGAAAGTAGATTCACATACAGCAAAATCAATATAACTGAATCTTATTGCTATGCTCCAATAAACACGCTTCAATGAAAGAGAAATGTTTCCCCTTCAATGGACTCCAACAAAACAATGTCCACTCTACATTCATTATTTTTGAAACTTGTACCACTTTCGAAATCTAAAGTTACCAAGTTTGGCCATGATTTATTCTGATGTTTTTAAACAAATCCAAGGGACGGGACTAGTTTTCCAGGCAGCTGGGTGGCAAAATAGCCCCAAAAGCCCTTCCCAAAGCATGGACACATATTGACTTTGCTTTATTTGCACTCGTTGAAGTTATCTTAACATTTGTCAAAGTAATTCCTGTGCAGGCAACTGTTTCACTGCACGAAAAATTCACAGCCACATCCTTCGATGACGTTTCGTGGATGTTTCTATATGTTACATCTTGTATTTGCACTGCAGACGGCTGCAGACAACATCATTACAGATAGTATTATTGATTCCAAACTTCAAAACCAATCTGTGAAAAAATTATTGCAATATATCAATAGTTTTCACTTCTACACACTCAGAGATTAGATGTCCGTACGCAAGGTTAATGAAATGGAAAAGTAATTTGTATGGATATATATTACTTGAGGATATGGAAATACCAAGAGAGGTTAGTTGATCACCTGAATTTTACATTTTACATGGCGAAGTCGAATCGCAATAAAACTGATCAATGATAATCGGATTCCTAACATTATTAACCACTATGTCCTCAAATCTGATATTTCGTGCATAGCCAGAACTGCCCTGTATATTTGGGAAAGCATTAAGATTAATATCAATTACGAACTATAACTCATTGCCGTATTATAATGCAAATTTCAAGAGTTAGTTTTAAGATGAATAAAAGTAATTAAAGGAGCTGTACACAACCTGCCAAGTCTTGATTCTGGCTCCGTTGGATGTTTCGATAAAAGTGACGTTTTGGACTAGGATGTCGTCAATTTTTGCTCCTTCTCCATTCTTTCCAAGGCTTCCTATGCTGCAATAAAGAAGTGCAATTGAGATTTCATCTTTATTGTGTCTTCGGATTGTATTTTATGCAGGCTAAGATCCAAAATACTTATCTCACCTTATGCCATGGCCTGGGCCACAATTTATGTTTTTTACATTAATAGCAGATGAGCCAGACGAAATGGAAATGCAATCATCCCCTGCTAATGACAATTAGCAGGACCTTCTATGCTTATTGTGTATTTGTTAATCTGAACTTTAAATAAGTAAAATTAAGGTTTGCACTTATATTAGCAGCGTTAAGATGGATCTAAGCTAAATGGATATATAGCTATTTATTATTAAGCGAATGGATCTATGCTAAATGGGAACATATGAATAAACAATTTAACGCAAAGCAGTGAAATTACTAAATTCCAACCTGTCCGGATGACACAGTTATCTATTTGGGCATTCTGAACTCTTTGTATATGAATGCCATCAGTGTTTGGGCTTTCTTTAGGAGCTTGTATCTGTAGCCCGGTTAATTGGATCTTGGAAGAGTCTACCACTACGAGATGCATCCGTTGGCTATTGACAAAGTGCAAATTTCTTATCAAAACATTCGAACATCCAGTAATAGACATTGCCTGTCAGACCAAACACAGAATCCAAACCCACTCCATGAGTACAGCCTCCTCCAATTAAAATTTATATAAAACTAAAAAACTATTTATAACAGTGTGTCTTTCTTCAAGCAAATAAACAAGGTGATCAAGTCAAGCTTGCAGGCTGGAAACAAACCGGAGGAGCCACATCCAAGAAACCCTGCACACACGAACATTTATGGTGATTAATATAAATTGAAGCAGCCCGTATATACTACTGTATTGTTGTTTAATGGTAATTGTTGGCGGAGTCGGGGAAAGACTGTGGATGGTGCTTGTCAAGAGGCTCTAGGTGAAGTCCGGTGGAGTCGGACGTGGATATTCAAGTGCGGAAGAGATGAAAAAATAGAAGATGGTAGAAAATTGCGGCGGGCAATATCTGCCCTCCTGTCCGACGAGATTGCGACATGATTTTCAATGGCGGCTGAGAGGGAGGATAAGAGCCGCGTACGGCAGGAGATTGTGCGAATGAATGAAACACTTTTGTATGGTTTAACATGACCACCGAATTTTTCGGGGCCACATGTACACAACGGTGAAAAAAAGAGGTGAAACAGAACAGTTAAACGAAACCCTTACGTGTTGTTTGTTCACTTTGCAGGATTTAGACCACCAATCCTGGCCTTGACCATCTATGACACCGCCACCTTCTATGGTCAACCCAGATATACCAGAAAATCGAAGCCATAGACCAAGTTCATTGCTATTCCATGCAGATTCGTTCCTTAGGTGCAACTATTGTTCCTGTAATCTGCAAGTTTACGATCTCAGCAGCCAATTTAACATGGAATTTTCATGATACTCTGCGTCTATCATCTTAAAAAGCATACAATCCAACAACCAAATTTCTTACATCGACTGAAATGTGAGACTTGCAAGGACCAAGAAACGTCACTGGCTTCACTAGAAATTTCTTCCCCGATGGTACTTGCAACACTGCGTTGGAAGGTGCCATGCATGCTGCTTCCCACGCTGAGGTGTATATGGATTAGTTGAGGTATTTTTCGAACTTTGTCATTTTGGATTGTTACGGATGTACAGTATTCTAGATTACCATTTCGATTTGAAAAATCATATATGTACGTAGATTAATATTTAATTTAAAAATATATAACTTAATGATTTATATTAATATATAGAATATGTATTTAAACTATACCAAGCAAACTAAATAATTTTTAATTATACTTCAAAACAAATATTTCTTTAATAACGCTACTAATAGACAAGATAATAAGTGATAGTAACTACATTAAATGTAGTGATTTAATTATGGAAGGACTATTCCAATGCTATGAACATAAAAAGTAATGCAAGATTAGCATCACGTTAGTGGTTGACATTATTATTTTTAGACTCTTGTTGAATATGTATTTAAACTATACCAAGCAAACTAAATAATTTCTAATTATACTTCAAAACAAATATTTCTTTAATAACGCTACTAATAGACAAGATAATAAGTGATAGTAACTACATTAATGATTTAATGTAGTGATTTAATTATGGAAGGACTATTCCAATGCTATGGACATAAAAAGTAATGCAAGATTAGCATCACTTTAGTGGTTGACATTATTATTTTTAGACTCTTAATAGAATATGTAATTGTTTACATTACTATTGTTGAATTGGTAATAAAATAGTATTTTTGATATATATTTATTATATTAAATAAAAAGAAATACAAATTTTACATTTATAATAATAATAATAATTTAATTTTAAAATTATTTAAAGTATGAAATTTTTTTAGAAATGTTTTTATGAAAATATACATCCTCTTCATTTGAATATGTGAAAGAAGAAAACACATATTAATAGATGTGTATATATTGATAATAAAATATGTAGTAGTACTTTAATGTATCTTTATTGTTTTTAAATAAAAGGAATTGCATTTTTTTACCTATATGATAATCTTATTAGGTGTTTTGAATAGTAAAGATCATATAGGTGTTTTGAATAGTAAATTTGTATATATTTATGATTATAATATTTTTAATATTAAAAAAATAAAAATTCAATTTTTAAAAATAAGATAGTATATAGAGAAGGACAAAAGTTAAGATACCAACGATATAAAGTGCATAGGATAGTAATACAGTCATTATTAGTCCTTGCTCTTGGGGCTCGTAGGGACTATTGTAATCTATTCGTTGTTTTGTTATTAGTGTGGCATGGAAATTATGGTATTTTAATTGTTTTAATTCTAAGTTTGGGTAAATTATGCATTTTTTCTCATTTCATTTTATGTTTTTAGGTTTGAGATTTTATTTAGCCTTTTTTCAAGGTAGAACCCTTGCATTGCCCATCGAAATCTTGCTTTAAAGCTCATATATTATAATTTTTCTAATTATGCCCCCTTCCACCCAAGGCAGAAACCTTGCATTGCCCATTGAAATCTTACTTTAAAGCTCACATCTGAGTACTAATTTTTCTCTAATGAAATAATGTTAGAAATGACTCTAACATTACTTCACAAACATGAAATATTTGTATAACCCATGCCACCTACACACTATGCAAACCTACACCACCTTGCCACCTACACACCATGAAAACCTACGCCACCATGCTCATGCATTCGATCTTTGTCCTTTAAAAACGGTCCTGGAGATTAAACAATAGATTTCCTCTTCTACCTACAAGATTAAAAAGAGTTGAGTGATTCTGGAACATATCTTCTCAAACAGGTCCTCTTCTCCCTGCAATATTGAAAACCAAAAGAGTTATCATAAAACCTGTCTTCTCAAACCCATTTTGCCTCGTTTTTCCTGTAAGATTGAAAGAGAAACAATGATCATGTTGCTCAATTTTTCTGTCACTAACAACAACTTTGAAAGCATTCATTTTCAAATTGTCATATGAGTGATATGGTAAATTTTATGTGTGTCATTAATAGAGTGGAAAGCATTCAATTTTCTATTTTTTCTAATATTTGTAATAGATAAAATATACGAGAGCAAAACAACACGGTGAGGCTACGCTCACTTCTTTGTCTTCAATGAAGACGGATTACATGTTGCTACGCTCACTTCTTTGTCTTCAATGAAGACGAATTACATGTTTATATAGGAAAAGACTCTCCCGAGTCGGCTACATGCAAACCAATAGACAACTAGACAACTAACTCTTAACTAAGAACTGACTCTTCTAACTGGCGCTTATTACTGGCACTTACAACTAGCACTTTCTCCATTATTTCCAAGTGTAATGTTGTTGTTGCATCTATTCCTGGAAAAATACAAAGTAAGTAAGTCTACAGAATGTAACATAATACAATATGCACGTTTCTATTTTTCTAATATTTGTAATGTTGTTGTTGCATCTATTCCTTAAAAAATACAAAGTAAGTAAGTCTACAGGATGTAACATAATACAATATGCACGTTTTATTTGCAAATTCATAGTCTTTTGTTGTTGGAGAAGATGAGGGGAGTTGAGAAGATGAGGAGAGAAACGAGCGAGAAGAACAGGCACCCAACTCAGAGTAAGCCCCTCACTCGCACTGAATGAAGCGAATAAAATCATGAGCTCTATCTCTCAGTATGAAATTTTGAAGCCTCTACCTTCTCCATTTTTGGCTGCTTTTGCTTTTGCAGTCTTTGTGGTCCAAGCTTCAACAATATACTTTCAAATATCTGTGGTAAACACCCTTACTGTTTTCTCTCATAGATGCTGGAGCTCATGCATCTAATTACAAAATGCCCACAGAAAAAGAGGAATGAACGCCATAAGGTTTATATCTGAGTATTAAAACAAAACAGAGTACATCCATTGTAGAAAACAGAGTATCAGCGGCTGCGTGCATTTACAAAACAGAGTATTTTTCTAGAGACGGGAGAAGCTTCAGGAATACACTAACTGGCAGAAGAATCGAGATACATAGAAGAATGAAGAAGAAGGAGGGAAGAATTAAATGTGGGAGCTGTGAGAGTTGTTGAGAAATTTATGGCAGGGGAGATTAATAAGTCTAGAGATCCACGTCACCAACACTCCCCCTTAATCTTCACTGCCATGTATGTCTGCAATACCAATCTCCTCCCGGAGATGCTCAAAAACATTCTTTGCAAGCGGCTTTGTGAAAATGTCTGCTAGTTGTTCTTTGGACCTGCAAAAGTCAAGATATATGTCACCATTGTTTACCAATTCTCGAATGAAATGGTATCGTGTATCAATATGCTTGCTCCGTTTATGAAAGACATGATTTTTAGATAATGCGATTGCAGAATTTTTATCAATATAAATTTTTGTAGGTTCTTCTTGTGGATGCCTCAAATCCGAAAGTACTCTCCTCATCCATACTGCTTGGCAAGCTGCTGATGTGGCTGCAACATATTTTGCTTCAGCTGATGAGAGTGCCACAATTGGTTGTTTCTGTGAAGCCCAAGAGATAGCTCCCGATCCTAGATGAAAGATATACCCTGAAGTGCTTTTTCTATCATCCATGCTACCTCCCCAGTCACTATCCGTATATCCAATCA
>ML781158.1:346062-377601 GCA_009831015.1 Picea engelmannii | reverse complement strand
GTGCATGATTGTTCATTTGTTCATTGCTTATTTACTCTGCAGTTATTGGATAATAATGCTTCATTGATATAGCACTTGGATTATATGGTTAAAAGGGATTAAATTGCTCTATTACTGATTCACCCCCCCTCTCAGTAATCCAATAGGGGGCGCTCACGGCTGAGCCAATCTGTATCCTATATCATCGTGTTCAACAGCTACGACGTTGAATAGTAGATCAAGTCAAGGTCCAGTGGGACAACTATAGTCGGCACTCGGCGACCTGGGAGGACGCATATGATATGTGCCAGGAGTTTCCATTTTTGTTTGATAGATAGACTTATGATACTATGATACACATTATTTCGGCACTTATACTGTGAAACTTCAGGATGAAGTTTAGACCAAGAGGAGGTGTATGTAACATGCCTCTCTTGTGCACTAAGTGAACTTATTCTTTGAGGACACTTTCTCACAAGTGATCCAAATTATTATGCTATTAAAACATTAATTTTTATTATGAGGCGTTATGGGTTGATGTCATGTTGCTTTGCTGCATTGACATAGACAGGTGTTATTGACTCGATTTTACTGAGTGTGTAGGATTTCATACCTCGAGGGTGCAGAGGCATCAATGGAACCCCTTGGACTCCAGATCGAGTCGAGGAGTGAACTATTGGGGTTTGATTGTTTTATATGTGATATTAGTGCATCTGATTAGAAGATATGATTATGGATATATTTCTGACATGATTCGTTGATGATGCAAGCTGACGATATCTTGTCGTCTAGACTCACATGTGGAGTAGAGGGGTCACGCATGACTACCAAAGATGTTGAGGGAGAGGTGTGGACAACAACCCTACCACAACCTACTAGCACTCTCTTCATGGCTCTCCATGAGGGTAGACTATGAAATTTGCTCACGATGATTCTAAGGGGCACGCAATAAGACGGGGGCCTTATTCCTTAGGGGCCCTTAGTCTCCCACAATTTCACCTGGTGGAGTACTGACTCCAGGGGTTTTTGATGTCTACCAAGTCATTCAAGAGGCGAGTGGCACCCTTGGAGCATGTGGTGCGTCCCGAATGACATGTCGCACAAGAAAAATGGAAAGAGGCGAGTGGCACCCTTGCAACACGTAGTGTGTCCTGAAGGGCACCTCGCACAAGGGAAACATACAAGGCGAGTGGCACCCTTGGAGCACCTAGTGTGTCCTGAAGGGCACGTCACATTGTTAATGATAAATGAATGAACCTAGATGGCCTTAGGACGAATAACGTGATAAGAAATTTTTAAAACAATTTCCCTAATAAATTGTTGCCCAACACGAAAATTAAGGTCTAGGTCTAATCTTTGTTGGTGGTAAAATTTTACCCTTTTATTAAAAAAAAATTAAATAATAATAATAATAATAATAATAATAATAAATAAAATAAAATAAATAATAAAGATAATCTTCATTGACCTTGTGACAAGAAGGGGGTAAGCAATTAAAGTGTTTTATAAAAATATTTTGGGATAAAAACATAAAAAGGGGAATGATTGTTTTACTTTTATGCTAATTAAAAATTTAATTCATTAAAAAAGGGAGAAGAAGGGTAAGTTTCTGCACATGCCTTTTTGAATTTAATTAAAAAGAGAAAAAGGGGAAATCTAAAATAATTAGGAAAATAGGATAAACAGAAACCTTAAAAGAAAGGGGAAACACTAGGAAAAAATAGTTAGTCCAACTTAGTAAGGTATCGACCATTTAAGAGCTTTCTAAATTAAATTGAACTAGAAAATTAATAATGGGGAAAGTCATTAAAACTTGTAAGGGAATTTGGGGACACCTAGGAGAGATTCTAGGAGTGACTCTAGGTGGGTGAGGGAAATAAGGGTAATTAATTAATTAAATAAATTAATTTATGGAGGAATGAAGGGGATGGGTGACACTTGTATGGGGAGGATTTTTAGGAATTAATGTATTAAACATTAATTTAAATGGGATTTTGGGAAGGTAAAGGAGTTCAAAACTCTATATAGTGAAGGGAGGAGAAGGAGGAAGGATCTCTTTTGTTTTCCTAATGTTACACTATAGAAATCTATACTTGACTGACTTATCTTGTGGGAGTTGGGATACCCAGCTCAGTGAGGAGTGGTATCTCGGCCTTGCGAGGTGAGCTGCGAGCTAGCTAATTCTTAGTTAGTGTGTGTGGCCCCTTTGCGGCTTGAGGGGGCTAAGGGAGAAGAAGAGTACCCCTAGCATTGGCTAGGAGGTACCAGTGAAGTCTCTTCGGTTGGCACGCGGGTTTTGCACGGAACGTGCGAGACATCAAATCAAAGTGGACAATTAGGTAACGGTATGCTTTCTTTATTTTTGCATGGTAGATTGTAGTAGGATTTATGTTTTGGATCTGCATGTTTAATTGGGTAAGTAAATTGCTTATCTTAGTGTTCTAGTTGATGACTGAATTTGTCCATAGCCGATAGCTTGATGATTGATTGACTCCCATGGCCTTCGATTCCCGACATGTCTTGACTGCCTTGTAGTGTATTTATTTGTGAATATTGTGGTTGTTTTTTCCTTTCATCCCTATCTCATCTGTCCTCACCTGACCAGTCATCTAGGAGCCTGATCTATGGTCGTCACTTCGGTGTTAATATACCTATGGATCTAAAAGCCCTTCTTTTTTGTGCGTGGATGATGAGCGAAGGATTTTCATGTCATTCGTCTACCTCTGTTAGTGTCCTTGGTTGATTTTTTTACTTGCGCCATCTAGCAAAGACCTCTGTGTATGGATTATCTTGCGTCCTTGTTGTTTTTTCTCTGTGCCTTGACTAATAGTATCCCTATGATCATTTCAATGAATTTTCCCATTAGATCCTTGCATTTCTCTTATTGTTGTCTGCGTTGTATTGGTAATCTGGCAATGGAAAAAAAATTTGATTCCATGTCTACATTTTTATATTTGGTATTCTGTCAATGGAAAAATGATTTGATTTCCTGTCGAAATTTTTGTATTGGTATCCTGGAAATGGAAAAATATTTTTATTTGTTATTCTTGTCTGTGTTGTATTGGTATTCCGGCAATGGAAAAATGAATTGATTTCATGTCTGCATTTTTGTATTGGTATCCTGGAATGGAAAAACATTTTTATTTGTTATTCCTATCTATGTTGTATTGGTATTCTGGAAATGGAAAAATGATTTGATTTCCTATCTGCATTTTTGTATTGGTATCCTAGAAATGGAAAAATGTTTTTATTTGTTATTCTTGTCTGCGTTGTCTTGGTATTCTGGCAATGGAAAAACAAATTGATTTCATGTTTGCATTTTTGTATTGGTATCCTGGAATGGAAAAACGCTTTTATTTGTTATTCCTGTCTGCGTTGTATTGGTATTATGGAAATGGAAAAATGATTTGATTCCCTATCTGCATTTTTATATTTGGTATCTTGGAAATGGAAAAGCGTTTTTTTTTTTTATATTCATGTCTGCGTTGTATTGGTATCCTGGAAATGGAAAAATGAAATCATTTCCCTGTCTGCATTTTTATAATTGTTATCCTGGTAAGGGAAGGGAATTTTGGACATTCCTGTATGCGTTTTCATTTGGCATCTGGGCAATGAAAAAGGGAAACCACGATTTTGTTTTTAAAATGAGACTAAGATTGTTGTTTAAATGCCCACGATTTTTCTTTTAAAATGAGACTGAGATTGTTCTTTAAATGCCCACGTTTTTTCTTTTAAAATGAGACCGAGATTGTTGGTTAAATTCCCATGTTTTGCCTATTAAATGTGACTGAGTTTGATGTAAATAACCATGGATTTGCCCCAAAAAATAAATTGACTGAGTTCGTTGTTGAAGGGACATGAATTTGCTATTTAGAATGTTGATTGTTGAATGACCACGAGTTGATTCTTCTGCAGTTTGTATTGTCTTCTTACTCTCTTTCAATTTGAGTGTACCCAACCTTCTCACTGCCAAACATTAATTTCTACAGCCATGTTATTGGTCAGATTAATTGCCAGGCTAATTGCTACAACAATGTCAAAGGACAACAATTTCCTTCTTAATATTAATTACCACAGTGATGTTAATTTCTACAATGATGTTAACAGTCAATAGTTCCCTTCTTAATGTTATAGACATCTAGTTATTTTTGGTATGGATATCTTAGATAGAAGGCATGTGTAATTTAAGTGATTACAAGTGTGATATTGTAGCATTTTACATTGATGTGGCTAATGTAGTTATATATTGTCATTTGATAGTTAGATGGTAATTTTGGGGATTACTTAGAATTACCCTTTTAGATGGTTATTAATGGTTAAATGAGTCTAGGAGTATTGACCAAAGTATATATTAATCTTGCTAAATTAAATTGTAGTTAATGATTAAATCATAATGCAACATTGCCAAACTAATTCGTAATTAAGGTTATTTCGATTGGAATTAATGCTTGATTGTATTGTAGATTTTTCGATTGATTCAAAGGTGAAATTATTCAGATTGAAAGTAACGGATATGGTGTAAAGTAGAATGGTTGATTGGATTGTATTAGTTGTTAATAAGTTGATAAGTTAAAGACTAAATTATAATTTAGACTTGCTAAATTTCGATGGATTCTCAATGTCGAAAACAATTTGTAACTGTTGACTAGTTTAGACTTGATGAATGGGTCGGGTGGTTGACAAAGCCATGACTTCCTTGGTAGTCATCCTCTTGTGTATCATCGACCTTTTGTGTGGGGTGTGGGTATAGTCTCCCTATCAATATTCAGCTCCTAGTGCGTCAGAGTTTTCTAGAGTCCTTGGTCCAGATAGGATGTGTTGCACCAAGGTTATTGACGCATCTATCACCTGGGGATGACATGATTCCTGATGAGGGGATCATGGCATGCCCTATTTGGATATCAGTGATTGATAACTTGGCTGGATTCGTTGCCTTCCATGTGAGTGTTTTCGAGCATTGTAAGTTTCTTTTTTCAAACGGGCTGAACGCCTTCAGGAATTTGGTTCACGTGCCTTGAGGTTATATTCTTTATTCTTCAAGGTAGTTGTGTCAGGAGGGGGATTTTGTCCCTTGGCTTATAGGTTTCATCCTGTTGCGTCGAGCGAGTAGTCGTTTCTCTTTGTTTTAACGCATGTTTCACCCCGTTTCTCCTGTGTTAGAGCGTTGAGTCATAGTTTCCTGTTGCATGGACTCCATGCTTATGTTCGTTGTCAGTGGTGACGTAAACTATTGCCATCATCACCTTCTTTCCATAAAAGAAAAAAGAAAAAAATTGCACGTCTGCTTCGCTTGTAGTTGTAACGAAGGGGTCGTTACAATTATAGTACATCATAGCAAACCAATTGACTAAATATTCATAAATGAAGCTTGTCAAACAAAAGACTAAATATAACTGAATTCAATAGAAATAATGACTTCCATATGAGAGTCACATACACGGTTCTAAATAATCCATGATCGTATACGAAAAAAAAAATTAGGAATACAAAAAAGAACATTGGAAACTGAACCCCATGTTTGGTTTAGAAATACAAACATAAAGCCTTGAGAAATGAATGTAGAAGAAGAAGAAGGATGAAGAAAATGGAGATCTATATTCATTGATCAAAAGCTTGGCTGGATATTAATGGATGAATCCTTATATTTTGATCTTCCTCCCTTGTGATGCAACCTTATCTATTTAATTTTTTTTATGAAGTCCTTTCTTGCCTTTTAAAACCAGTTCTTCTAACTTCTTGAGTAGTTAGGGATTTTTCTTTCTTGGAAAAAATCAATTTAATTAATGATTCGTTGAACTATCATTAATTAATTTACATCATTGACATATGCATCCTGAAATGGATGCTTTATGTCTTTAATGAATTTTTTTTATTAAACTTTGGTTTTGAAAAATTTAATTAACTTCCCTTTTAAAGAGAGGACTATGTTTTAATTTTATGGATGTGATTTTAAACTTTTCAACCATGGAAACTATATTAGATATTATATTATTGTCTTAGTTTTTTAAAGAATCCTCTTGGCCATGGTTTCGATTCATGTATCTCAAGATATGAGCTTGTGAATTCGAGGTGTCAAGAAGATTTTTCAGCGATGCATAAAACTATTATTGATTGTTCTTTCTATTTATGAAAAAAATATGGCCAATTTGAGCCCTTGAAACCTAATCCATCATCTTCCTTGTCTAAATATCTTTCCAATTAGGTATAATTTACATAATTCCAACTCCCAGATATCAATATATGACCTTCATAACATTAAGACTCAGTAGTCGTTGATCGATTTTGATGGGGCAATATGGGCCCTTGATTTGAATGTTATCCACCTTCTTTTAGAATTTAGAATTTTGTTCATAAATGGATATCCCACATGCATGCGAGTCTTTGATATTTTAATGACATATAATGAAAAGTTTAGTATACACTTAATGTGTGAAATGCGAATACTATAGAGGTTTATAGCTCAACCCCTTAGGAAATTAATTAAATAATTAAAATTTTGACTTCTCAGTCATCCTCCACCCACGCCCATTCAATGCCTAGTGGAAATGTGTCAAATTGCATGTGTCACCTAGTGATAGATTACCTGAGATACCTCATGTTTTGAGGTTATTCGTTTCCATGTGTCACCAATAGTGTTCTGCCATGTGTCACCAATTGTGGGCGACCATGTGTCACCAATTGTGGGATGCGAATAGTGGTTTGCCATGTATCAACCAATTGTGGACTGACACGGGTCATGGAACAAATGGTTTCCACATGGATCATTCTCATTGGTTTATGGTAATTCTTGGAAACTTAGGATAAGTGGTTAAGTATGGGAAGAAGTGGACGAGAGTGAAGTGAGAGAAGAGGGGGGTGGATGAGGGTGTCAAAAGTGAGAGGGTGGGGTAGTGTTGGGTATGTGTTATATTCTTTGCATGTGTGTGTGTGTGGGCATGTCAGATTAGACAAATGTGTCTGACAATCCTGACTTTCTTAGTCATTTTTTTTTGTGTGTCGAGCTCTTTCCTGGGGGGGTCTCGGGGGGGGCAGGTTTGGCCACAACTTTTTATGCGCAATGTTTGGGGCAGTGCCTTGAAATTTTTTTTTTGGTCATTTTTTTCTGTTTTAGCGGATTTTTTATTTTTAGAGACTTTATAAATTCATCTCAGATTAAGGGATTAGGGTTTTGGTAGCTACCGAATACCTAAAATATTGTATATATTGTATGGTGAATGGTGAAATTAACACACTGAAGAGTTGAAAGGTGCGACAGCAAGGAAGGTTGGTTTTCTCCCAGTTAACGGTTTCCAACGTAAGTCTTTGTGTACTATGTGTATGAGCCATTGATTAATTTATGTTTTGCTTAAGAATCTATATTCATTTCTTTACTTCAAAGGTTTAAAACTTTGAGGTAGGATGATGTAGGGGGAGGGGACTATGATTGTAGTAGAAGCGGAGTATTGGATTCGGGGGTGTGGAGGAATAAGGAGATGAGTGTAACGTCCACAATCGTTATGACTACAAGCGACACAAGCAGGTGCGATTTTTTTTTTTTAAGCGGGAAGGAAATCAACGACAACAAGTAATCAACATAATTGGACGATGAACAGACTTATGCATTCAGGAAACATACAACCAACGACCCAACACATTAGCACATCATTCAAACAAACGAACATGTGATAATCAATAGACAGATAAAAATGACTACCCGTCTGACACAAGCAAGACAACACCTACAAGCTAAAGGACAACCTCAACAACACGACACAATGGCTTCGACAGCCAGGAACTTGAAACCTCTATGTCACAAAAAACCCAATGCCTTAAGGCATTACAAAACCAAGTACCAACAATAATTACAACGAAAAATGCCCACATCGGGAAGTACAGACTCTAGCCAGGTTATCATTCGCCTCTATCCATCAGTGCGCACAATGATCCCCTCATCAAGAATCATGTCATCACAAGGTGATAAGCATGACAGTAACCCTTGTGCAACATAACATATCTAGACCAATAAACCAATAAATATCCAACGCACTAGGAGATTGAATTAACTGACAAAAATACATGAAGACTATACCCCCACACCTAAGCAACAAGTCGACAAGATGCAAGGTGACATCACTCAAATTAAATTGTGCAACTAACCGCGAGATTTATTGTTCCTACAAGGAAACATGGTTGGTGAACTACTATGACCAACCACCATTACAATTTGACTTAAGGCACAAGGCGCATAGTGACCAATCAATTGATTAAACTATTAATCCTTCAGCTAGTAAAATTATTAATCCCTCAACCATTAATCTTGTGCAAGATATTAAACTACTTTCCCAACAAACCATAAACCATTATCGGTTAAGCATGATGTCTAATCATGAAGGAGTGAACTAGTATAAATGTTACTATTATCATAAATTTTATCAAAAATGTTATCCTAAATGTGAACTATTATATCTAACAATGATATCGCTGTCCCAAAATAATATTTCGGTCCATTAATATTCGATTTCATAAACAAAATATAATTTTTGTCTAATTTAATTCTCTATATATTCGTTGTCTATACAAAATAAGAGCTAATAATGATATTAACACTAATGATATATAATAAAGATATTTTCGTCTAAATATAGTGTTATCCCTTAATGATATATAATAATGATTTTCAATAATGATATACACTATACCATCATTGTCATACACTGCATTCCACACAACAGTTACCAACACCACAATGATACAATCACAAAAATGCAGTTGTTCACATCCATAACACACAACTACTACACGACCACAATGCATCCACAATTGATATCTAAAATCATTGTCATTCAATGTATAATTTTTTTGTATATATAATATCCCTGTGTATATAAATTCACAGTAATATATATCTAAATCGTAGAGTAATTAATTGATAATGTTGTCATTTAAATCTATGAGATAAAAAAGTAAAATAAATGAAGTTGTTGTGTAATACATTAATTATAAAATCGTTGTGTTATATTGCCAAGAAAAATCGATGTCTAGATTTGTGTGTTTAGAGCATGTCTAAATCATTGGCATGTATTTGTATGGGGCATAAAGTTCGATGTGTTTTAGAATTAAAGAAAAAAAAATTATACCTATATAATTTCGCAGACATAATAAATAAACTCAGGCTTATGATGTATTTCTATCCATTAAATACATGATATCTCTACACAATACATCTAAAATAATTGTCAAATAGATTTTCTATCAACAATATTAAATTGTTGTCCATAATGTTGTTGTTAATACAATTGGTGTCATAATAAATATATTGCTAAGTTAAATATGATATTGTTGAGAGAAACATGATATCGTTGTGTTATTAAATGCATAAATCGCTACCAGACTTAAACATCACTAGACTTGAACAATACTAATCGCTTCAATATTAATCGTTGGGTAATATAAAACATGAAATAATTTTTTTTTGTCTATATAAATTTATTGTCTTAAAATATAAAATTGTTGTCTATATACACATATTCACTGAAAATAATTCACATATAATTAAATCACTCAAAATAAAATCGTTGTCAACAATTAAAACACAGACATTCCATAATACCAACGTTGATATTTACCATTCAAGAAAATGCAGAGATAATATACCAAGAAGTCGCAGAGACGAAGTGTAGAGATAATCAAACAAAATCCCAGAGACTATTTGATCAGAGATAAATCAACAAAAACATAGAGATACTCATCACAAGAAGGCACAAGGCTAATCATTTGGCAATGGATCAATCAAAATGCACATATACTCATTCATAAGAAGGCGCAAGGATTTGAGATTAATCATAAGAGAAAAATGCAGAGATAAGTAAAGGTTTGATAGCTAGGCGAAATTTATCCTTCACTTATTATACATACACAAGAAAACAAGGAATTTGAATCTGTAGGTCTTTAAACACCGAAGTGAAGACTATCAATTCGATTCCTAGCCGACTTCTCAGGAACAGACTAATAACTAAAGGGATAAGGGATGAAAGATAAAAACACAATTTTTTTCTTTGTAATAATCAATAAAAACAAACGCAGAGAAGTCTTTGCAATCAGAGTTTGCATTCACCAAGGGAAATCAATTCAAAAAAACAATGATCATAAGTCTTGGATGACTTTACGTTCTTGATCATAAAATGTTGAATAAAACTTAATCTTTATCACAATAGAAGTATAGTACTGAATGTGTGAAAACAATATTAAACTACCATTCAAAATATACACGTGTACGATAGCCAAACGCAAAATCTCCAAGTTGTTGTCCCACGCGTGCTCCACCCAGCTCCCACTTGCCGATCGATGTGACCTCACCGGTACCTCCCAGCCAATGCTAGGGCTAATCTTCTTTCCCCTGAGCCCCCCAAGTCGCAAAGGGGCCACACACACAATACCAGAGAACAACTAGCACCCAGCTCACCTTGCAAGGTTGAGCTACCACTCATTACCTGAGCTGGGTATCCCAACTCCCATAAGAGAAAGTTAAATCAAGGTAAAATTTAGTAGCGTAACGTTACACAAAAATATGAGATCCATACTCCTCCTCGATCCTTTTTATAGAGTTTTCAAGTAATTAGTTTCCAAAATTCTCATTAAATTCCTTTTTCATTTAATTAATTAGGAAAAACCTCCCCTATACACATGTCGCCCGATCCCCTAGTTGCACTGGAAAATCAATTTTATTAATTATTCCTATTTCCCTCACCCACCTAAAAACATTCCTAAAAACACTCCTTGGTGTCCCAATATTCCCTTACAGTATTAAATGACTTACGCCTTACTTAATTCCTATTTGAGTTCATAAATAGCAAGTTCCCAAGGTAAGATTCCTTACTAAGTTAGACATTCAATTTTTTCTTTGTGTTTCCCCTTTTTCTTTGAGTTTCCTATTTCTTTTAAGTTTCCCTCTTTTTCCTTTTTAACTAAAAATCAATTTATCAAGTGTAGATAGAAAAACCATTTACCCTTTTTCTTCTTTAATTAAATTTTTTTTGAGCAAGTGTAGATGAAACAACCAGTTACCCTCTTTTATTTTTAACTAAAATTAAATTAGCAAAAATAAATAAAAACAATCATTTCCCTTTTTAAATTTTAATCCTCCATTATAATTTTGACTTTAATAAATAAATTTTAATTTCTTACCCCCTTTCTTGTTACATGTTTATTTATTATTATTAATTTTTTTTTTTTTTACCACATGTTCTACTTAGACCTAGATTTTAATTTCACTAGGTTGGGCAACATTGTTATTGGAGAAAATTGTTTTTAAATCTTACTTATCACATCATTCATTTTAAGGTTGACTAGGTTTATTCACTTACCAGTTAAAATTGTGACTTTCCCTTCAGGATGCACTAGGTTCTCCAAGGGTGCCACTCGCCTCTTTCTATTTTTCTTGTGCGACGTGCCCTTTAGGATGCACTACGTGCTCCAAGGTTGTCACTCACTTCTTGACTAAATTTGGTAGACATCAAACACCTGGAGTCAATACTTCGCCAGGTGATCTTATGGGAGACTAAGGGCCTCTAAGGAATAAGGCCCTTGCCTTATTGCGTTCCCCTTAGAATCATCGTAAGCAACTGTCACAATCCTCCCTCACGACATCATGGGTCTTCTCGAACTAGGTAATTGTTAACCTACAGTTTGAGCCATGGCTGGAGTGCTAGTGGACTATGGCAGGGTTGTTGCCACACCTCTCCCTCAATGTCTCTGGTTGTCCTGCGTGACCCCTCTACTCCATATGTGAGTCTGGTCGGCAAGCTATCGTTAGCTTGCATCCATCAACAAATCATGTCAACAATAATAATCAATCATCATAATCATCTAATCATATGTACGTATGTTATATCAACAACATTCAAACCCAAAAATTCCACTCCCTGACTCGATTCAAAGTCCAAGGGGTTTCATTGATGCCTCTACATCTTCAATATCCAAAGTCCTACACACTCAGGATAACCCAATAAATAGAATCTGTCTATGTAATACACCCAAATATCATATCATCAAATCCATAATATCTCATAATCAAAATCAAAACGACCAATAGATATATTAACCTGGATCACTTGCAAGCAAGTGTTCTCAAAGAATAAGTTTGCGCAGTGCACACAAGAACAAGATATTACATACACCCCCTCTTGGTTTAAACTTCGTCCCGAAGTTTCACAGTATATAAGTGTCAAGATAAAGTGTATCACAGTATCATAATTCTATCTATCAAACAAAAATGAAAACTGTTGGTGCATATCATATGTGTCCTCCCAGGTCGTCGAGTGTGGACTATAGTTGTCCCACTGGACCTTGACCTGATCTATTTTTTGACGTCATAGTTGTCGAATGAAATGGTCCAAGATGCAGATTGGCTCCGTCTTGAGTGCAGCCTCGTCATATACCTACAAGGAAATCATGTCAATAACATGTGTAGGATCACTAATATAATGTCAAAAAACAGATACATGAAAAACATCGTGCATACACCTCAAAGAATCACAAAACGCTAGCCAATAGGCCACGGGAACCTTCCTTTCCACAATATTGAAAGGTCCCATGAACCTAAGAGATATTTTAGCACCCTTTCCAAACTTGATTGAACTCTTATGTGGTTTCACCCACAAGAAGACTCGATCACCAACTTCGTAAGTACGGTCGACACAATGTCCATTGACATAACTCTTATGCCAATCCTACGCTTCCTTGATCCTTTGTCTTATTGTTTTCATTTGATATTCCATTTCTTGGATCACTTTTGGCCCCACCAGGACCCTATCCTCAAGCCAATCCTAACTCAAAGGCGTCTAACACGGTCGTCCGTAAAGAAACTCAAAAGGCGTCATCTTAATGGTGCTTTGATAACTGTTGTTATATGTGAATTCTACCAGTGGCAAGAATTCTTCCCAACGCTTCTGTTGGTCCATCACGAACATACACAACATGTCCTCCAAGATTTGGTTTGTTCATTTGGTAGGCCCGTCTATCTTTGGGTGATACACGGTACTAAAGTTAAGTTGGGTTCCCAAGGCCTCTTGGAAACTAGTCCAAAATCATCCAGTAAACACCGATCCTCGGTCAGATATAATCCCCTTAGGTACGCAATGCAGCCTCACAATATCACTGATAAAAACTCTAGCCATGTTAGGTGACTGATACGTCATATGCACAGGAATAAAATGAGCACTCTTTGTCAGAGTGTCGACTACCACAAAAATTGAGTTGTGTCTTATTGACGGGCGAAAATGACCGTCCGTCAATTGGAAGAACAAGTCTGGTTCGGGGTTGTCTAAATAACACAAGCCGTTTGGTGTGATTCTCTCTGACGGGTTTAACGGCTCCATTGGCTAATCTTAAAGTCCTAAAAGAAAAAGAAAAAGAGCAAACTAACAAATAACTACTTAGTATATATATGTATATACTTATCTATATAACTATTTTAAATAATATTTACACAACAGATCTATTTATCTAATTTATGTGCATGATATACAAGTTGCGAGTTTTAATCTAAACTCACGAAAATCTATGAAAAGATGGTTTCTTTAACAAAAGCAGATAAAGAAAGCACATAAACTATTTTTTGTTTTTTCTTTATTTATCTAAGATTAAACAAAAAAAAATATACTATGAAACAAAAGTATGTGGATAGTCAAATCCATACCATATATTAGAGTTTCATAAAAAAATAAACAAAAGAAAGAAATGAACTAACCTATATGTGAGTTAATCAACGTGCATCCAACATTTGTATAATTATGGAAAGTCCAGCCAGTCTGTCCAAAAGATAAATCTGCAATGAACCTCGAAACTGTTCGGAATAAATGCAACATAGTATATTGACTGTTGAATTTTAACGACAGAAAGAAGAGATGCAAATAATAGTGGTGATATTATGATTTACAAGCAATTACAGTGCGATAAATCTTATTGTAAGAACTTTTCATTTAAACGTTTCAACAAAAAAATAAAGATAAATCTCATAATTTGAGTTGAATAGATGATCACCCTATATAATATCTGAAACATCACATATGGACAGTATTTATAAATGAATTATGCCAACTCATAATAAAGCATGAAGACAAAATCTATCAACACCTATTATCATGTCAAGATAAATAGAAATCAAACTAAGACACCATACACAAAAAGCTAAAGCTATAACATGCATTTCTGTTCCATTCAAGTCTGTCAACTAATTGTCCATACTTCAGCCCTAGGCCAAGATGATTTGATTACAAAAAATACGAGTTTATAAAGGGTTCAAAAAAGCTAATTGTCTTATCTTATAAGATAATATTAAATCTCTACAATCATCTACTAATTAAAAAAATAGGGGGATTATAACCACCCCAAATCACACTAAATCTCTAAAAATGAAAAAGAATTTGTTCCTGTTTACACAAAAATGAGCCATGGATATGGCTAATAAGCTCAAAAAAAGGCCCCAGATCATTTAGTCACCATAAAATCCCAAATATCCTGAAAGAAAAAGATGAAATAAAGAAATTCAGATATACATTTAACCAATATTTTCCAAATTTCGAATAAGAATAGACTGGCTACAGAATCTACTGATTTTGTAGCTAGTCTTATTTTAGCAATAAAATCTAATTTATTCTATGAACAAGAAGGTAACACTATTTTAAGACAAAAATAAATCTTTACCTTTATCTGGAAAATCAAATCGATTCACATGATCTCAGAATTGATCACTATTGTGATACTTTCAACATTTTTTAGTATGATGTTCCCTGTTGTTTTTGAACGTTTTCCTTGTCTTTGAACACTGGATGTAAGCCTGCAATTTTCCTCTGTTAGGGGGTTGACCATATCGGTGAGAATTTTGATCTGTGATTGTAAAATGTGCATGTCCGTGTAATACTTGTCAATCCAGAACAGACAAGTTTCACATTGTAAACCTGTGACGGTCGTTTGAGAATACCCACGGTTGTGTGTTAGACTATCTTCACTGTTGCCTTTAGATTTGTTATCAAACTTAATACCTGGAAACCCTTGACTGTGTTTCAAGCAAGGTGGGAGGTTATCCATGAAATTGTAAGCCTGGTGGGGTTCTTCTTGAAAGGAAGGACGGTCTTCTTCAGCCAGGAATATGTCGATCTATGAGTCTGAGATCTCATGGATCTCGATCGTTGAGATCTCATGAGAGATTGATTTATTTCGCAGTTTCCTCAAGATCAACCTACCAATCCTTTTATTCTTAAAACCTAAATCGATATCACCTTTAGATGGCTTACCCACATGTCTGTTTTCTTTCTTAGCAGAGGCGTTAGGATGGCTCTGCTCAACATATTTTGGGTCAGATATAGGCTTACTGAGGGTGGCTGTAAGACAGGCCTGTGTAGATGAAGGGACCACTCTGGCAGGGACTAAGGTTTCCTCTATCATGGGTTTGATAACCTCTATAGCATTGGAGTCAACGAAACTGTTTCCGGCCAAGAAGGAATTCCAGTCATCATGTTGTAACTTCAATTGGTGTACTAACAGTATTTTTACTAAGTCGTGATGAAACAAGCTTGAATCCAACTGTTCTCTTTTATACCTCTTTGCCATTTTATATAAGCTTCTCCACAGGTAATATGGCATATTTATAGGAAACCCAATGAAATTCATGAGCAAACGTAGGTGATAAAGAAAAAAAAAAACAAAATGGCATTCACACGTCACAAATTGTTTCAAGACTGCTAGAAATACATGCCATCAGGTTTTCAACATGGACACGGGCATAGCTCTCTCACATCAATTGATTTTTTGAGACGTGAAGAAAAGACTCCATGGAACCTCCTTGACTTTAGCGCTTTTTGAACCACTTCTGCTTGGTCAAAGGAAGACCTGTTGATTGACCTAAAAACTCCTCTCTGACTTCGACCTGAATGTCTCCCACCTTGGATCGACATCCGTCAAATGAAAGGGCAAATTCCTTAGTGGTACGAGAGTTGAATCCCTGGAATTTCTCGATAAAAACAAGCCAACCTTTACCCATAAGATCTTTCCTTGCATCATCGTACAGGAGCAGGTTCTGAGAGACATTGGGTTCAATCCTAACAACCGGGGCCATGGGGATCCGACAAGCAGTCAATAAAACATAGTGAGTATGGAGGGTTTTGAAGGAGAAGACCAGAACGACATTTTAGACCCAAAACTCATCAATAACCTATGGCGTATGAACAAAAGTTCCTCAATACGAAATGATAGGCGTTTCATGAAATGAATGCGAGGAGTACATACATAACATGAAACTAAGCTCGAATTGATGGGCTTACCATCATCGAACTGCCACCTCTCACATGGTACAGGCCACGACCAGGTGCATTAAAACTTCATCATTGTGCAACAAGGTAGGTTTGTTTTCTAAACTTTAGGATAGAAATAATTTTATAAACCAAAATGTATTGACAAGGAAACGCATGACCAAGAGCCACAAAAATATATCAAGGTTTAAACTAAAAAGACCCTTGTTGATTCAAATAACAATCCATAAGCATGCTTCACATTTGAGGAGTCAATAAAGAAGATGAACTTGATAGCAGGAAACATATTCTTTATTAACAAAAATTGTAGAGCCATCTACCTTTCATAAACTTTTAAATAAAGTGGTAATACAGTCATAAGTCTTAATGCTTCGTTTTCATGCTTTCAGTCATGAACGAAGCATGAAAACAAAAACACTAGGAATAACTGAAAACTCACATTTGTAGTTTCAAAAATTGCTTATGAAAGACAAAAAATGTACGACCCTAGGTAGGCAGTTACATAGATTATTATTTGACACTTTAAAAAGTTAAAAATATGTTGGGCTGCCAACAATGGTGACTTGATGGGAAGATAATTGTTTCAAGACTTCTAGCAAGCCATGCCATTGGGTTTTCAACATGGACACGGGCATACCTCTGTCGCAGCAATTGAATTTTCGAGACGTGAAGAAAAGACTCCATGGAACCTCCTCGACTTTAGTGTTTTTGAAACACTTCTTCTCGGTCAAAGGAAGACCTGTTTCTTGAACTAAAAATTCCTCTGTGACTTTGACATGAACATCTCCCACCTTGGCTTGACATCCATCAAATGAAAGGGAAAATTCTTAAGCGGTACGCAAGTTGAATCCCTGGAATTTCTCAATAAAAACAAGCCAAACTTGACCCATGAGATCTTTCCTTACATCATCACACAAGAGCAGGGTCTGAGAGCCATTGGGTTCAATCCTAACAAACGGGTCCATGGGGATACGACAACCAGTCAATAAAACATAGTGAGTATGGAGGGTTTCGAAGGAGAAGACCAGAGTGACATTTCATACCCAAAACTCATCAATAACCTAGGGCTTATGAACAAAAGTTCCTTAATACAAAATGATAGGCGTTTCATGAAATGAATGCGAGGAGTACATATAGAACCCGAAACTAAGCACGAAGTGATGGGATTACTATTGTCAAACTACCACCTCTCACATGGTACAGGCCACGACCAGGTGCATTAAAACTTCATCATTGCACAACAAGGTAGTTTTGGTTTCTAAAGTTTAGGATAGAAAAAGTTTTATAAACCAAAATGTATTGACAAGGAAACACATGACCAAGAGCCACAAAAATATATCAAGGTTTAAACTAAAAGGACCCTTTTTGATTCAAATAACAATCCATAAGAATGCTTCACATTTGAGGAGTCAATAAAGAAGATGAGCTTGATAGCAGGGAACAAAGTCTTTATTAACAAAAACTGTAGAGCCATCTACCTTTCATAAACTTTTAAATAAAGTGGTAATACAATCATAAGTCTTAATGCTTCGTTTTCATGCTTTCAGTCATGAACGAAGCATGAAAACAAAAACACTAGGAATAACCAAAAACTCACATTTGTAGTTTCAAAAAAAATTTATGAAAGAAAAAAAATGTACGACCTTAGGTAGGAAGTTACATAGATTATTATTTGATGCTTCAAAAAGTTAAAAATATGTTGAGCTGCCAACATGTCTCCTTGCCATCATTGGAAATCCAACAATGAAATCCATCGAAATGACCTCCCATTTCAATTCTTGAATCATGTGTGGTTGTAGTAATCATGCCGGATGTCTATGTTTAGCCTTCACCTGCTAACATTCAAGGATTATTTTAGGGGCTAAACTTCGCTCGTGGGCTAATTTTCCATGGTTTTAAAAAAATCGAGATTCGCTATTTTAAAAATGATTCGCCCAAATTCTATAGGATAAAATTATTTTACCTTAAAAATCACCAAAATTTTATAAAAACTATATAAAATCCTTAGAAATTTGAATATTTTTACAAAAATATCGCCAATCATTTATAGTTGGCATATGAAGGATTAGTAACATTCGCCAAGGTTTCTAAATTTTAAAATAAATTTCCATCCTTAAAATAATCCCTGCTAACATTCTAGACATCTTGCCACGTAGTTGACTATGTCTGCCTTCATTCCTTTCCAAAAGAATAAGGGTTTAATGTATGCCCTCATATTCATGACTCATGGGTGAGCCATGTACACGACTCTTTGAGTCTCGTTTAGGATCAACTTCTCAACTCGTCGTTGGGCGATACGTAAATTCAATTTTTAAATCTCAATAATCCATCTTCGTCAAACGTAAATCCTTCAAATATTGGTACCATCATTGTGTTATGTCCGATAAAATCCTTGGCCTCCTTGTACTAGTCATCATTTCAGTATAATGTTAGAATCTTTTCACGTAGAATTTTCTGAAGAGGCATCACTGAAAAGATGCATGGTCTCCAACTCAATGCATCCACCACTTTGTTCATTGTACCTTTTATGTAAGTAATCTTAAAATCGTACTCGCTAAGCAATTCTGACCAACGTCGTTGTCACACGTTCAAGTCACTTTGTGTAAAGATGTGTTGTAGTCGATAGTGGTCCATTTTTAGTTCAAATTTTCATCCAATAAGGTAGTGTTTCCAAACTCTCAAGGAATATACAATGGCTAGCAACTCCAATTCATTCGTTGCATATTTCTCCTCATGCCTTCTCAACTTTCTAGAGATGTAAGCGATCACTCGACTGTCTTGCATCAAGACTTTGCCTAAGCCTTCCTTGGATCTATCAGTGCATTCCAAGAAGTCTGCATCCATTTATGGGACCTTTAGTATAGATGTTGTTTTCAACAACTCCTTGAGCCTTTGAAATGCTTTTTCTCATTTCTTGGTCCAAACAAACTTCTTGTTCTTCTTCTGCAATTTTGTGATCAGATTTGCTATCTTCGAAAAACCCTCAAAGAACCATTGATAGTATTCCACTAAACCCATGAAGCTATGCACTTCTGGAACATTTGTCGGCATAGACCATTCCATAATATCCTTCACCTTTTTTGGATCCACGGTGATACCTTTGCCGAAGATGACATGCCCTAAGTAGTGAATCTTCAATTGATAAAATGAGCATTTAGACAATTTCTCGTACAATTGTTTCTCTTGAAGACACTGTAGTACCAAGCACAAGTTCTCATCATGATCCTCCATCATCCGAGAGTAAATCAAAATATCGTCAATGAATACTTGGATGAACTTGTCCAAGTACTCACGGAACACCCCGTTCATCAAACTCATAAATATCCCAGGGGCATTTTTCAGTCCAAAAGGTAACACAGTAAACTCGTAATGTCCAAACCTTGTCTTAAAGACAGTCTTAGGGACGTCATCCGCCTTTATCTGTAACTGGTGATACCTTGATCTCAAGTCAATCTTTGAAAACACTATCACACCCTTAATCTGATCAAACAGATCATCAATCCTTGGCAACGAATATTGATTCTTTATCATTTCCTTGTTCAATTGAAAGTAGTCAATGTAGAGTCTCCACGACCCATCCTTCTTTCATATGAAAATAATAGGCACTCCCCATGGTGACACACTTGGATGTATAAGTCCTAGGTCTAGAAACTCCTTCAGTTGCATTCTCAACTCCTGTAACTCCATGGTCGACATCTGATAAGGTGTTCTTGCTATCAGTTCAGTTCTCAATTTTAGGTCTATGTTAAATTCCAATTCCCTCTTTGGTGGCATCCCAGGTAACTCCTCACGGAAGACGTCTGCAAACTCTCTCACCATCGGAAGGTCTTCTAGACCTTTTGTTACTCCCTTCTTGTTTAATGCAAGGATCACATAAAGCTTACATCCCTTTCTCATGCTCTTCCATAGTTGCAAGGAAGAGATGAACCTCAAGGAAACTCCTTGGTTCTAACCTATGATCACGTGTCTCTTTCCCTCATCATCAACCAATATCAATCGTTTTTTCTTACAGCTGAGTATCGCCTCATGAGATTCCAACTAGTCCATATCGATCACGACGTCATAATATCCTAAGATCATGATGTATAGGTTGGCCCTGGTGAAAAACTCTCCTAGGTTAAGGCTACATCCCGTAACCTTCCCTCCAACCTTTTGTTTGGCTCCTAAAGGCATTTCTACAAAGATAAACTCATCATGTTTGACTGCCTTTACCTTAATCATTTTTAGCGCCGCACCATAAATGAAACTCTCGGTAGCACCGAGATCTATCAAAATACTAAGGGTCTGGTCAACGACTGTACCTGACATATGGAGCACAGTCTACTATTCCTCTACCTGGTGGTTATTCACTGCTGCATGAATCCAATGGGCCTTGCCCAAATCTCCCACAGTAGTGGGTTTGGCTGATCCAGATGCTCTGGTCCTCTCCACTGGGTAGTCGCGCTGGTATTGAGGCTCCCCACATTCCATCACACCTTCCTCGGTCCAGTATTCTTGGTACCCAAAGTAGAAGTGGAATCCTAACATTAAGGCCAAAAAAAAACTTGTTGACCTTAAGTTTCTTGATAATTTGGTGCAGAGCATACCCATGCAGGTCCAAAAATGAGCCTCGTACTCGGGCACCGTACGACTGCCCTATCACAAGGCATTGAACTCGTTGAGCTGACGCTCATTGAATTCCTCAAAAATATACCTCTCCTGGAGTCATTCGTCAAACAGTTCCCATGGCACGTATTCGACGACCATGTTAAATTGCGGCATGAGCATCTTCCATCACAGAAGAGCGCTCCCCTTGAGTTGAAATATTTCCATGCAGACTTTCATGTTGGAGGTATAGTCGCGAAGTGAAAATAACATCACCATATTCTCCAACCATGCCTTGGCAGCTGCACCGTCTGAGGCACCAAAGAACTCGGGAAATTTGACCTTCTAGAGTTCGCGGTGAATTCTAATGGTACTGGTTGAGGGTGTTGTGGACCCTCAGGGGTATAGACACCCTGGCCTCATCTCAGTACAGATGGTGAATCGAGGCCTCTAATAATATCTGGAAGGACCTTTTGAGACCATCATCATCCCTTACAACAATTTAATCCATCCCAAGGGCTTGTTCTTCCCCCTTGGGGGTTAGACACCGAGGACGCGGGCACTTCTAAAGGCATCGTACATCCTTCCATGACACCACATTGCGAACCTCTAAGGCATCCTCTAATCGAGATCATCACATGGACACGTTAAATTTTTAATTAGCACTAAGTTATTACTCAAGGGTTTACTATAGTGGAAAGCATGGAGATACACAGTTGCAAGGTTGAACCTGCTCATAACTTCCCCAATCGTTACGACTACAAGCGATGCAAGCAGGTGATTTTTTTTTTTTTTTAAGCACGAAGGCAATCAACGACAATAAGTAATCAACACAATTAGATGATGAAAAAACTTACGTATTCGGCCAATAGACAACCAATGACCCAACACATTAGCAGATCATGCAACCGGATGAACATGTGATAATCAATAGATAGATAAAAACAACTACCTGCCTGACACAAGCAAGAAAATGCCTACAAGATAAAGGACAACCTCAACAACCCGACACAGTGGCTTCGACGACCAGGAACTCGAAACCTCTACGTCGCATAAAACCCAATGCCTTAAGGCATTACAAAACCAAGTACCAATAATAATTACAACGAAAAAATGCCCACATCAAGAGGCACAGACTCTGGTTAGGTTATCATTCACCTCTATCCATCAGGGCGTCCAATGATCCCCTCATTAGGAATCATGTCGTCACAAGTTGATAGGCATGATAATAACCCTGACGCAACATAACATATCTATACCAATAACCCAATAAATATCTTACGCGCTAGGAGACCGAATTAACTGACAAAAATACATGAATACTATACCCGCGCACCCAAGAAAAAAGCCAACAAGATGGAAGGTGACATCACTCAAATTAAATTGCGCAACTAACCACAGGATTTCTTGTTCCTACAGTGAAACATGGGTGGTGAACTACTATGACCAACCACCATTACAGATCGTCTTAAGGCACAAGGCACATAGTGACCAATCAATTGATTAAACTATTAATCATTCAGCTAGTAAAACTAATAATCCCTCAACCATTAATCTTGCTCAAGCTATTAAATGACTTTCCCAACAAACCATAAACCATTATCTGTTAAGCATGATGTCTAAGCGTGAAGGAGTGAGCTATTATAAATGTTACTACTATCATAAATGTTATCCTAAATGTGAACTATTATATCTAACAATGATATCGTTGTCCTAAACTAATATTTTGGTCCATTAATATTCATTGTCATAAACAAAATATAATTGTTGTGTAATTTAATTTTCTATATATTCGTTGTCTATACAAAATAAGAGCTAATAATGATATTAACAATAATGATATATAATAAATATATTGTTGTCTAAATATAGTGCTATCCCTTAATGATATATAATAATGATATTCAATAATGATATATACTATACCATCATTGTCATACACCGCCTACCACACAACAGTTACCACACAACGATAATAATACAGTCATATTGTTGTAATGATATATACAACAATAATAATGATATATAACAACGTTGTCATACACCACATTCCACACAACAGTTACCAACACCACAATGATACAGTCACAAAAATGCAGTTGTTCACAGCCATAACATGCAACTACTACATGACCACAACGCATCCACAACTGATTTCTAAAATCATTGTCATTCAATGTATAATTTTGATGTATATATTATATCTCTATGTATATAAATTCATAGTAATATATATCTAAATCGCAGAGTAATTAACTGATAATGTTGTCATTTAAATCTATGAGATCGCAAACTAAAATAAATGAAGTTGTTCTGTAATACATTAATTATAAAATCGTTGTGTTGTATTGCCAAGAAAAAATGTTGTCTAGATTTGTGTGTTTAGAGCATGTCTAAATCAATGTCATGCATTGGTATGGGGCATAAAGTTCGTTGTGTTTTATCATTAAATAAAAAAAAAACATACCTATATAATTTCACAGTCAGAATAAATAAACCCAGACTAATGATATATGTTATCCATTAAATACATGATATCGCTACACAATACATCTAAAATCATTGCCAAATAGATTTGCTATCAACAATATTAAATCATTGTCCATAATGTTGTTGTTAATAAAATGGGTGTCATAATATATATATTGCTAAGTTAAATATGATATTGTTGACCAAAATATGATATCATTGTGTTATTAAATGCATAAATCACTACTAGACTTAAACATCACCAGACTTGAACAATATTAATTATTGGGTAATATAAAACATGAAATAAAAATTTTGTTGTCTATATAAACTTACTGTCTTAAAATATAAAATTGTTGTCTATATACACATATTCGCTGAAAATAATTCACATATAATTAAATCGCTCAGAATAAAATTGTTGTCAACAATTAGAACACAATCATTCCATAATACCAACGCTGAGATTTACAATTCAAGAAAATGTAGAGATAACATGCCAAGAAGTCGCAGAGACGAAGCACAAAGATAATCAAACAAAATCCCAGAAACTATTCGATCAGAGATAAATCAACAAAAAAATAGAGATACTTAGCACAAGAAGGCACAAGGCTAATCATTTGGCAATGGATCAATCAAAATGCATAGATACTCATTCATAAGAAGGCGCAAGGATTTGAGATTAATCATAAGAGAAAAATGCAGAGATAAGTAAGGGTTTGATAACTGGGAGAAATTTATCCTTCACTTATTATCCATGCACAGGAAAGAAGGGCATTTGAATCTATAGGTCTTTAAACACTGGAGTGACAACCGTCGATTCGGCTCCTGGTCAACTGCTCAAGCACGGACTAATAACTAAAGGGATAAAGGATGAAAGATAAAAACACAATTTTTTTCTTCGTAATAATCAATAAAAACAAATGCCGAGAAGTCTTTGCAATCACAGTTTGGATTCACCAAGGGAAATCAATTCAAAAAAATAGCGAGCATAAGGCTGGGATGACTTTAAGTTCTTGATCATAAAACGTTGAATAAAACATAATCTTTAACACAATAGAAGTGCATTACTAAAGGCGCGGGAACAATATTAAACTACCATTCAAAATATAAACATGTGTACCATAGCCAAATGCGAAAGCTCCGAGTCATTGTCCCATGCACGTTCTACCCAGCTCCCGCTTGCCGACCGATGTGACCTCACCAGTACCTCCCAGCCAACACTAGGGGTATTCTTCTTCCCCTTCATCCCCCTGAGCCGTAAAGGGGCCATGCACACAATACCATAGAAAATCTAGCACCCAACTCGCCTCGCAAGGTCAAGCTACCACTCATTGCTCGAGCTAGGTATCCCAATTCCCACAAGAGAAAGTTCAGTCAAGGAAAAATTCAGCAACATGATGTTACACAAAAATATAATATCCATACTCCTCCTCCTCCTCCATCCTTTTTATAGAGTTTTCAAGTAATTAGTTTCGCAAATTCTCATTAAATTCGTTTTTCATTTAATTAATTAGGAGAACCTCCCCCATACACATGTCGCCCAATCCCCTAGTTGCACTGGAAAATTAATTTAATTAATTAATCCTATTTCCCTCACCCACCTAAAAGCATTCCTAAAAAATTTCCTTAGTGTCCCAATATTCCCTTACAATCTTAAATGACTTACGCCTTACTTAATTCCTAGTTGAGTTCATAAATAGAGAGTTTCCAAGGCAAGATTCCTTACTAAGTTAGACATTCACATCTTTCTTTACGTTTCCCCTTTTTCTTTAAGTTTCTTATTTCTTTTAAGTTTCCTTCTTTTTCCTTTTTAACTAAAAATCAATTTAGCAAGTGTAGATAAAACAACCATTTACCCTTTTTCTTCTTTAATTAAAAATTAATTTAGCAAGTGTAGATGAAACAACCATTTGCCCTCTTTTCTTTTTAATTAAAATTAAATTAGCAAAAATAGATAAAAACAACCATTTCCCTTTTTAAATTTTAATCCTCCATTATAATTTTGAATTTAATAAATAAATTTGAATTTCTTACCCCCTCTTGTTAACTGTTTATTTATTATTATTATTATTACTATTATTATTATTTTGACCACATGTTCTACTTAGACCTAGATTTTAATTTCACTAGGCTCGGCGACATTTTTATTAGGGAAAATTGTTTTTAAGTCTCACTTATCACATCATTCATTTTAAGACCGACTAGGTTTATTCACTTACTAGTTAAAATTGCGACGTGCCCTTCAGGATGCACTAGGTTCTCCAAGGGTGCCACTCGCCTATTTTTGTTTTCCTTGCGCGACGTGCCCATCAAGACGCACTACGTGCTCCAAGGGTGCCACTTGCCTCTTGAATAACTTTGGTAGACATCAAACCCCTGGAGTCAATACACCGCTAGATGATCCTGTGGGAGGGCCTCTAAGGAATAAGGCCCATGCCTTATTGTGTGCCCCTTAGAATCATCATGAGCGATTGTCATGGTTTTTCCTCACAAAATCGTGGGTTTTCTCAAACTAGGCAATCGTTAACCTATCGTTTGAGCCATGACGAGAGTGCTAGTAGGTTGTGGTGGGGTTGTTGCCACACCTCTCCCTCAATGTCTATGGTTTTCCTGTGTGAACCCTCTACTCCACATGTGATTTTGGTCGGCAAGCTATCGTCAACCTGCATCCATCAACGAATCATGTCAAAAATAATAATCAATCATCATAATCATCTAATATTATGTACATATGTCATATCAACAACATTCAAACCCCAAAATTCCACTCCCTTACTCGATCCAGAGTCCAAGGGGTTTCATTGATGCCTCTGCATCCTCAATGTCTAGAGTCCTGCACACTCAGGAGAACCGAGTCAATAGCACCTGTCTATGTAATACACCCAAATATCATATCATCAAATCCATAATATCTCATAATCATAATCAAAGTTACCAATATATATAATAACCTGTATCACTTGCAAGAAAAGGTCCTCAAAGAATAAGTTCGCTCAGCGTGCGCAAGAGAGGGATGTTATAATGAGGGGGAGTGGATTCCATTTCTCAAATGAGAAACATAAAATAATCTAAGTATGGAATAAGTGGAGAGTAATGGATATAGGGGAGAATGAGAAGGTCATATGATGGAGGAAAGGGGAAGCAAATGGGAGGAATAAGGAGGGATGAGAAATTTAAAGATATTTATTCAGTGATGTGGAGCAGGTGGACATAGAAATGAAGGGATAAGGGAGTGAGGAGGAGTGCAAGTTTGTCTGTCCGATGGAGTGTAAAAATAAACTAAGTATGGTTTATTCCAAGATATAGGTGGTGTTTTCCACAAGATATATGTGGTGTATTCTATTATCACAGAGTAAATTGTTGGGTTGAAGAAACAATCTACAAAGGTAACCTACAAACCAACTTTAAGACTAGAAACTAGTCTTTCCAATCTAGAGAGGGCTCTCTCTGAGACTTGATCTCTGATAGACAGATTGTTTTTTAATTGATGGCTAGATTTAGATGTTCGAGATAGTTTTTGAATGGTTTTTTGTCAAAGAGGTATAGTATTTCTAGGGCTATGGAGTCAACCCATGAAAACAAAATAAAACAATGTCTGGTATGTAGAATTGCTCAGAGGAAGAAAGGTTAAACAAGGTGATGAACTTCAGTTTTGATTTTGATTATGTAGGTTGAAATAATAACAGATACACATAACAGAATCAGAGCATCATAAAGGATGAATTCTGACCTTAGTTAAGAAGATAAACATAATTTAAATCAGTTAAGTCTAGAGCACCATTAGATTTCTAGACCTTTAATTTTCCAATTTAAAGAGAAGAAAAGTGTAGATGAAAGTAAGTACACAAGGAATACATACAAAGAAGAGTACAATCTTCATATCAACACCATTAGAATCTTTTTCATAAGGAGTTTGGGACTTATGCATTTGTGTTTCTATTAGATTAAGAGAATTACATTGAAGATCAAAATGCATATACGTCTTCCCACGCCCTTGTTTACATCAAAATAGTCAACATATACAGAAATCTAACGCTACACTTAGTTGTTAGGGGTTGAACTACTACATCCTAGAGTCATGGATCTGGTTTCTTTCAAAGAGAACAACAACCTCTATAAGATTTACCAAAAATAGAATATTTGATTTTCCAATCATAACATAACCAAAATATCATTTACAATCATAGATCCTTGAGAATAATTAGACCATGTGGTTGTCATGAGTCATCAAGTCCATCTAGGGGGTACCTCGAGTCATCATGTGCACTGTTGGACAACCTTGTCACCCTTGCGTAATGAATTTTCGTTACTGTTGCGAAAGTGTTGGCTACAACATTTGTGTAGCAAATCTTCATGTTGAGGGTGCTCATGTGAATCTAGGTGGTGGCAAAGGTTGGGAACATTCATATTGTCCTTATATTATTTATCCAATTTCACTTGTATCCATAAGGTCATGTTTACCTTTCTCAATGACAAGTTTTGTCTCTTTAAATTTCCCACCTGCCTCAACAAAGTTGCATTCCTCTTCAACTTTGACTTAGCATTAGAAATGATTGAACATGCATTGTCTATGACTGTTATGCATTCCTTGTAATGATTCATGATCCCTTCCTCTTATATTCTCTTTTCTTCATGTTGAGCACTCAACACACCCTAAAAATCCTTATCAAATTTTGTCACTTTTTGGGTACCACTTGGTTTTCTACACTATCTGACTCCACTTCATTTTAGGAAATATTTTATCTTTGATTTTTTTTCATGGCTCTTATCACCTATTCAGGTTTGTTTGAATTTATGAAACCTCATGTCTAAAATACCTTAACACCTGAATTAAGAATCGACTACTAAACCATGCACCTAACGCGCTTAGGTTCAACATCAAAAAGAATTCAAGAAAGTAAAGGAACCACACTAAAACAACAGTCATCGATCATTGATCCTCATCGACATCGACAAAAGGCAGTTTTGGTAGGTTATTCGCATAAAGGTTCGAGAGATAGTCGAACCCCTTTGGAATCAGGGAGATACAAGAAAGACATATGTTAACAAAGGACGCAAATATATAGTCGATGCCTGATGCACCTTATCGGGATCGAGAGAAATCCAGAAAGATCACAACAATCATTCTGACTACAATAGAGTTATTTTTTATAGTCAATCCCCGAAACGTTTTCGGCATTGGTACTTTTTCGAGGGGGTTAACCCGAGAACACTTGGTTATGTTTATTGTCGATCATCGATCCTTGACACTTTTGGGTGTCGACGAGTTAGGTTTGGGTTTTAGAAACATATGGCTTAAATAAAGTCTCGACTCTGACTAACACGAGTGAATGAAGCCACTAGTCTCAAATGCCAGGTAAGAGGATCATACGGTCTATTTTTATCTCGAGTCATTTTTGGTCCCCCTAGGTCCTAGTCATGCCTCCTAGTTAGCTTTTCCACGTCAGCTCTATATGGAAATATCAATTGAAGTAGGAGATTTTTTAGGAGGATATCAATGAAAATGTTCATAGCACAATCCTGACCCCTGATCCACCAACTGAAAGAGTGACACAATGGGAAATTTGCAGCGTTAGATACCATCGAATTTTGGAAATTTAAGGAACTAATTAATGCCTGATCCTGCATTAGTTTCTACCTCGTGTTCCCATTAATTTTTTTTTTTTAAATTGTTGATAGACCACATTACCACATGTGCCTCCGTCGTCAACCCATGATGAATTCAAGTTTAAACACCTTTGAATATCCAGTGGAAGATTTGTTAAAATTCCACTCATAATCTAAATTGAATGCCTGATGTGACATAGTAAGATCATCTCTATTTAAATCTCTAGAATTGTTTTGAACAAATTCATTATGCACGTAAGTGAATTCGAGAGATTCCAAAGGTGTAGAGTGAGAAACTCGAGAGTGAATTGACTCTTTTATTATCAAAATCAAGTTTAACAAGCTTCAGAGGTATGTATCCAAGACTGTCAATTTGTTGGTTATAATTTATATATGATCATTTGGTTTCTTACATGGTCTCTAAAATCTACTCTAGTTGCAAGAAGAATGTCGTCGAGAAAGCCAACCACCAAACGCTATCCTAGGGCACCAAATTTGAAGGAAGCTGAGATAGCTGAAATATCTTCTTCAGGGATTGTGAAGCAGTTGGATTATGCTCCTAGGGTGGGGCCTGTCATCAAAACAACAATGAAGAAATATTTTTTCCATCCTCTAGCCTTTGGTGATACAGAGGCAAGCACCAGATCCAAGGTATCACTGCCACAATGGAGGGGTCTCTTCAATAGAATTATCCGAGAAGAATGCTCAGTTTATATCCCACATAGCAAACATGATGTAAGGGCATTAGATGAGTAGGTGTTCCTGAACATCCAACGGTTGTACTTACACATGGTGGCAAGTAGAACCCTGTTTTTCCCCTACATATAGGTCCTGAAGTGGCTCATTGACCACACGGATGGGAAGAAATGATTGATCAACGATGATAATGGTGGATGTGTCAGATTTTTCCTCTCAACAGAGGTCTAGAAATACTACAAGCTCAGGAACCCAAAGGAGCGGCTCAACACGGACTTCGTGGTGAAGTTCTATGAATTCCATGACACCAATCGGTTGATGACTTCATGGTGGAGAGAGGACAAGAAGTTTACTAATCAGAGCAATGGATGGTACAGAAAAATCAACCTAAGGGAGATATACATCTATTTGATGGCTCTCATCTGCCGACTATATGGAGGAAAGGATTGCTCCAAGTTGTTGGAAGCATGGATGCCTTTGGCATACATAGTGGCAATGATTGGGAGTAGCTTCAACTGGGGAGCGATAATCACAAAATAGTTGAGCACTTGTATACAACAGGCTCAGTCTCCAAAGGAAGGAGAGGCACCAAATTTCTACATGGCCTCGTACCTGATCGATGTCATGTGCGCAAGGAATTTTTTCATCATCATGAATCTAAGCTGGCATGTTGCAGAACTCCTGGTCCACATCTACTTCAGCATGCTATGGGAAAATAGGTACAAGAAATCTTATTCCCTCATCTACGATGAATTCATCACCCGCATTTATTTTATTATTTTTAAGAAGGAATGCCCAAGACTATCAATGTCAACCAAGGTAGGCCATTGGTACTTGGACGAGTTCTCAACCTACATCAGGGTGTTTGGGGCCACTAAAGCACCACATATCCTACCATCTCATGTCCCAGACCGACTTTTCATGGGAGAAATCTATTATTAGACCATCCTGCAGGGCTACAATGCCACATTGGTCAAAGACAAGAAACAAGCTTTCATACCCTACAGTTTCCATGTAGGGTTCTATCCGGTAAAAGATACTACTCAATACAAACAAGAATGGTTGAGCCAACTCGAATTCAATTTCCTTCCAGGTTGATTCTGCAAAAATGATCCAAAAGGCCTAGTACTGCAACATGTTTCACAGGTGTCAACCTGTTGGACATACGCCCATGATAAGTTTGAGGATGAAATCTTCACAGAGTGCACCCAGGATTGGGATGAAGTGGTGCAGAGGATGGCCAACCCAAACATGACCAAGTTCAAGGCCATGAGCATGGATGAACGGGTAGAAACAATAAAGAAATCATCTCAAGAGGCCCTCGGAGCCAGGGAATAAATTAGAGCGGCAGAGACAATAGAGGCATAGAGAAGGTGTTGATTAAGGTTGGATGTCATTGATGTCAACCCTTGAAGAAAGACACGTAGCACAAAGGTTTGGGTAATGGACCCAATAGTGTTTGATGTAAATATGACTCATTATTCTTTTTGTCATGGTTGATAAGAAGTAAATATGGATGAACTCCAAAGTGGTCCCCTTATGGTGAAAGCCCTCACCGGAAGACTCTTTGTGCAGTAAGAGAACCCATGCTTAATTGTGGAATAATGAGATGAAGGAAAGTGAATTTTTTAGGGACAATATCTTATATGGATAGTGCTTGTCATGTCATTTCCGGTGGTATGTGCAACGTCACATAATTCCTCACGGTTAGAGAGTTATGGCCATGAGAAGTTGGAGACCCCAGGTTTGGGTAATGGACCCAAGTTTGTTTGATGGGTAACGGTATGAGTTATGATATATTTTCAAATAATACTATTCTATATGGATGGTACATGTCATTCCATTTATGGTGGTATGTAGAACGTCACATAACTCCTCACGGTTTGAGATTTATGGCCTTACGAAGTTGGAGGAC
>ML781158.1:274807-327826 GCA_009831015.1 Picea engelmannii | reverse complement strand
AATGAAGAAAAATCTCATAAATAGTGACTAGGTACTGATGCATACTTTTTCTTTGAATTTTTGCAAGGTCAATCATCATGATAGAGAAGAAGGAATGAGAACATGAGGTGACTGATGTGGATGCATTGAATGACCAAGGAAACCTTGATGAAATTATATATTGTGGGCTCTTGAAATTCTTTTAGAGTCAAAATATCCGAAGCCAAAGCATGTTGCTACAAAGGCTTGTAGGTTTCTGGGACCCTAAGGAGAAATACTTCAAAGTGGGGCATGTTATTCTCTACACAGATGTCGAGGAAATATATTTATTGACATTATTATCTCAACATGGTGAGTCGGTAATCCTAAAAGGGAGTGGCAGGAGTGGAGTTACTTGGACTATTGACTACTTTTATCTGCTCATCTATTTGTGGATGGAATGTTGTAGATCTGTTCAACTTTAAGTCCATATTCTCCCAAAGTCTAGTCCAAAAGACACTAAGAAAACTAGTATCCTTGTTTGATATGATGCTCCTTGGAATCCCAAAGTGCACCTATACTTGTTCAAAGAACATGTTTGCTTCTTCTTGTCCTTTGATGTTCTTTTTACAAGGAATAAGAATTCACAGCTTACTAAACCTATCAACTACCAAAAATAAATAATCATGTCCCTTCCTAGTTTTTGGTAAACCTCCTTAAAAATCCATGGAAATGATTTCCCTAGGTCAATTGGGTATAGGTAAGGGATGGTATAGACCTTGATTTCTATTGTTGGGCTTGTTTGTACAACAAAGTCTACATCCTCTAATATACTGAGCTACATCTTCTTACATTCTAGGCCAATACACATACCTTTGTAAGTTATCAACCATCTTCCTAACACCAAAATGTCCTACAACCTTGGAGGTGGCCTCTCTGATAAGATGTAATCTTTCACCTTTAGGAACACATAACTTGTCTATATTGTAGAGAAACCCATTCTGGAGATGATGGTCATTCTTACAATCACCTTCTTCTACATGAATTTTTCCATGTAGCTATTGAAACACCTCTTTAAATCTGTCATATTTTGTGTATTCCTCTATGTATGCATCATGAGTAAAAGAATCCATATGTGTAAGAGTTCGCAAAGCTAAAATATTGGATGTGGGTGGCCTTGAAAGCATGTTTTCCAACTTGTTAATGTTTCCCTTCTTATACTTGATGACTAGATGAAATTGTTACAAAAACCCCATACGCTTATGATGTCTAGTTTGTTGAAGCTTACTCTGAGCCTACAAATATTGCAGTGGATGGTGATATGTGTGGATAATTGTTTCCTTACCCAAAAAATAGTGCTTCCATTTCTTAGTAGGATCAACCATGGCATATATTTCCTTATCATATGTAGGGAAGTTCAAAACTCCCCCATGAAACATCTCAGAATGATATTATACTGGCTTACCTTCTTGCATCAAAACTTCTCTCATAGCATATCCACTTGCATGTTTATCCACTTTGAAGGGATCCTGCAAGTTAGAAAATGGGATAACTAGTTCTGTAATAATATTTCGTTTTAGCTCATTGAAATCTTTATGTTGATTCTTTCCCCACTGGAAACTTTTACTGCTTGTTGTTATGGCATGGAGTGGTGCAACTATCATTGAAAATGATGCTATGAAATTACATAGTTACTACAATACCCAAAAAAAACTCCTAACATCAATGACATTAGTAGGAACTGACCATTTTATGATGGCCTCCATTCTTGTAGGATCTATCTTGAGTTCCCCTCCACTGATCACATACCCCAAATACACTAATGATTTCTGCAAAAAATCACATTTTTTAAGGTTAGCTAGTAGCTAGTGATTTTTCAGATTCTCTAACAACTGCATGAGATGTGAGATGTGCTCTTCCCAGGTTGAGCTATAAACCAATATATCATCGAAATACACTATAACAAATGAATCTGAGTATGGGAACAATACATCATTCATCAGTCTCGTAAATGTAGTTGGTGAATTACATAAACCAAATGGCATGACCAACCATTCATACAAACCTTACCTTTCTTGAAGGTGGTATTCCATGCATATACTTATTTAACATGTACATGGTGGTATCCTAGTTTGATATCCAACTTGGATAAGTACTTGGCATGTTGTAACTGATCTAACAAATCATTGATCCTGGGAAGAGGGTACCAATTCTTGAATTTAATCTTGTTCAAAACTATATAGTCGATACACATCCACCAAGTCCCAAACTTATTTGGTATGATGATTATAGGTGATCCACAAGGTGAAGTGCTTGGTCGAATCACTCCCTTCTCCAACAACTATTGAAAATTCTTGTTCACTTCATCTGCTTTCAAAATAGTCTATCTATACAACCCAATATTTGGTAATGGGGAGTCATGAAACAATTGTACCTTTTGCTCCACTTCCCTCTTAGGTGATATCCATTTAGGCTCTTGGAACACTCCTTGTATGCCTACAAAGTCTCCTCAAAATATTTTTTTTTCTCTTTAGTTCATCCCTCTAGGGATTCCTTTACCCTTACCAATTCATCACATGTTTGATTCTATCTTAAGAAAATAAACAAATATTTCTTACTGGAACTAATGAAATTTTTATATTGGTTAGAAGTTACTAGTGAGATCTTTGATTTAACTTTGAGTGCGTTCATCATGTAGGACTTTCCATCCTTGATCAGGGGGTACTAGTTTTCTCTCTACATGAAGATCACATCCCTCATATACATGTAGGTACTTTCAAGCACTGCACAACACATGTCAAAGGGTACTATGTCAAACTCCACATCATCAATAAAATTTTCACTTACAACAAATTTTATCCTACACTATTTCATGACCTTTATTTTTGCATCCTTTTTCACCCACCCCAATGGATATGGGCTTGTATGACCATGAAACTCCAACCCAAGCTTGCAGACTACATCGACTACTATGAGACTGGATTGAAAACCAGAATTGAATAGAGCATCTACCTTGGTATTTATAAATTGGATCTCAATATTGAATAGTTTTGTCATCTCCTTCTCTTCCTTGTGATGAAGGCTACCTGGATTCAGCTCCTTCTACAATCAAGTGCAAGAAATATTTTCATCCACATCTAATCTTCTCTCTACCCGATTGTTTGAATCTATGGCTAGAATGTTCTTCTTCTTGGCATCCTTCTTATGATTCTTAGGGTTAATCATCGTTGGATGTAGTTTCCAAAAATTTTCTTCAGTGTAACTATCAACATTGCAATGGTTACAGTGGTTACTTGGATCCTTGCACTAATGTTTAGTGGTTTTCATCTTCTTGTCTTTTCATTTCCACTTCTAATTTCCTTCCTTGGAAGCATCCTAGTTCTCTTTTTGTTTGGAACCACTTGGTTTTCCTTTTTTGTGGCCTATAGTTTTCAGATATTTTCTTTCACACGAACCTCATCAACTGTCACACGATTAAAAAGCATCATTTTCTTTAAACAATGACTATGTAGATCCCCCAAAAACTTGAGGAGTACATATGGGATCTTCGGTTATGTAGACCCAACATGATATTCATGTTCCTTAATTCGATGGTGTAATATTGCACACTTTGTACCTATCTTTGCATGAAGTAATTCCAACGAATCTATTGATCCTCTACATACCCAATAGGGTAAAACTATGACTTAATGAGGGTTTTTAAATCCTACCACTAAGTTATTGGTAGATCAACCCCCAACCTAAGTGTATCTATGTGAATTTCCCATCAGGTTAATGGACGACCCTCTAATTTAAGTTTGGAAAACACAATTTTATGGTCTTCATATATATGGTGGAGAATAAAATAAACCTATAACTGTTTCAACCAATGATTCAACTTTACCACATAGATCATACCTTGGTATGGCTTAATATCCACTTTTGCTTCCATTTTAAATAAGGACTGTAAAGGGGTAGTGGAATTGGAACTTGCTTTCTCTTTCTTGGGATCTTTCCTTGAATCCTTTTCTAGGTATTCATTTTACCCTAGTTTCTCCTCTGATATGATCTCTAAGTTAGATCTCCTTGAATGGTCCGAGCTTGCTTGCTAGATCCATAATGAGGAGGGACATATTGTGAGAGATATCAATGACTTTATCTACCAACCTCACAAATATCTCTTCTAATGTATATTTAGGGTTGTTTTGAATAGACTCATATGCCATGGCTAGGGTTATGTGACTTTCTCCTTAAGACAACTCATGGATCCTACAACTTTCCACAAATACTCTAAGAAAATTGCTACGATACCAATATGATCTGTAAACTGCAATGGGTATTCCATTGGAATAGTTTTTCATAACATATCTTATAATATTATGAAATATTAGATTATGCAAATTACTTTCTTATATCCCATTATACTAATTTCTATCTTATTGCTTGAAATTATGAAAATAACCAAAATATGAAAATGAAATAAATGAGAAAAATAACACACCATCCAAACAAATGAACACAGTATATATCATTAAAACCCCAATATAGGAGAAAACCAAACTAGAAGGTGAGGCCTATGCTTTGCTCTCTTTTTTTCAAATTCCAATACAAAGAAAGAGGCACTCACTGTGGAGTTTCCTTCGACAATGTGGCCTAATATATGGTTGCTACATAATATATCCTCCTCTAATATGCTCTCAAGATACCAACCCTATATTCTCTTATCAACTATGTAACAAATAGAATGCTCAATAATGGAACCCTTTTTCCTCCTAGTGGCCCAGTATTTAACATAGCCCGATAGCCATCTAGGGTTAAGGTTTTGACTTCCTCAAACCTTCAATTAGTGATAAGGTTTTGGACCTTATAGAATATTATAGAAAGTCCACATGTGGAAAGGTCCACATGTGTGAGTATTGGGGGCTAATGTGGTATCCACTCATACTATGGTGGTCAATCGGCCATGTCAACTTGCGGGAGGAATAACTTTCACATACGATATTCAGTTGGGACAATTCTTGCACTGTTGGAAAGGTATCAATTTGTAGAATATATTTGCATGAGATTAAAATTTTTTTGGAAAAAAACTGTCATTTGATGCCTCAAAATGGCCCCAAAATATTTTAGACAATTTTTGACCCCAATTTTTAGAACTAGGACCTACTGCTAAAATGACCTTGCAAGATGATTCCTCCAATATTTTTCCACTCAGAAAGTATCGAGACACATGAATTTTTTATGATGATCCAATTCGGATTAGTAGGGATGTGGGAACATGAGTGGAATGCAAGAGTTGACATCATGATGAGGGACCATCAACGATCATGAGATCTGTTTCACAAGTATGAATCAATACACAGGTGTATATAGTTTGAAATTGAAATGTTCATTTAATTTTTAATGATAATAATGTTTTTTAATAACTATTTAGTTTCATGTTTCTAGGGCACTAACATGGACATCCATTCTTACCACGGGATGACTATCAAGAGTGCACATATTTAGATGCCATCTATGTAGACTTAGATCCCATATACACAATTTTTCATTGAATTGACTTGGTAACTTGATCCATCTAGTTAAAATATGAAAATATTGTGAGCTCGTAAATTTTGTACTAAAATTTGTCTAACTTGATTTTAAATTTTGATTATCGTGCGTATTTTTGGACACTATATATATGATTTCTATGGGGGGCTAGTGCAGGTGATGATGGAAGTGGAAATGGTTGTGCGAGTGATGGGAGCACTGGTGTAAGTAACGATGATCATGAGACTAGTGGTTCTATATGATTTAAATTTGTAGTATTTTATTATAGTTCAAAGCTATTACCATTTTATTGTTTTTATGACAATGCTTTGATATGTACTAGATCCAATTGTTATATATGTGAATTTTTTTTTTAATATATATGGACTTTATGATTATATTTTGAACTTCATAATGAGTAAAATATAATCATAAAGTCCATATATATTAAAAAAAAAATTCACATATATAACAATTGGATCTAGTACATATCAAAGCATTGTCATAAAAACAATCAAATGGCAATAGCTTTGAACTATAATAAAATACTATAAATTTAAATCATATAGCACCACTAGTCTCATGATCATCGTTACTTACACCAGTGCTCCCATTACTCGCACAACCATTTCCACTTCCATCATCACCTGCACTAGCCTCCCATAGAAATCATAAAAATAGTGTCAAAAAATACGCACGACAATCAAAATTTAAAATCAAGTTAGATAAATTTTAGTACAAAATTTACGAGCTCACAATATTTTCATATTTTAATATATGTGAATTTTTTTTTAATATATATGGATTTTATGATTATATTTTGAACTTTATAATGAGTATTGAGTAAAAACATTGTGAATATTGAATGTGTTATATTAAATTAATGTCAAACTGTAATTATCTCATTTTACATTGAACTTCAATTTTATATATATATATATATATATATATATATATATATATATATATATATATATATATATATTAATATTAATATTAATATTAATATTAATCATGTGTAAGAAGTATCTACATGATGTTGATTTTCTACAATTTAGAAAATTCAACAAATCATTATGTGGAGTTTAGAAACAATTAAAAATCAAATGCAATTTTATTTTTAGAAAAAGTGTAATCACCACAATTCATAAATATATGTTTTTAGAATTTTAAAAATCCATGAAATCAAAGTGTGGATTGTTAAAATTAGGGAGCATCAATGTGCAATTAATGAAAATTCTGTTTTTTTTTTTTTTTATAGTTGGGAGGAATACAAATTTTATAAAGTTTAATTTTATTCTCCATGAACCAAATTTATAAAAAGTTTAAAATATATGGTCATTTATTTCTCCATTAAAATCTAGTCTTAATTATTGAAAATTGTGTCTTTTTATATCATGGAGAAATACAAATTTTATAAAGTTTAATTTTATTCTCCGTAAACCAAATTTATAAAAAGTTTAAAATATATGTTCATTTATTTCTCCATTAAAATCTAGTCCCCAGTGTGTAAAAGTACATTAAAAAACTAGGTTACAAAGGTAAGGATGCAACTAATCAATATTACATGATCATGATCATGTTTGACCCTTACCTTTGCAACTACTCAAGAAATATATAATTTAATTTAATAATACTTGTAGATGATTATTGAAAATTCAAGTTCAAATGAGATACATATGTTAATCTAAATTAAAATTCAATCGAATCTAAATTAAAATTCAATAGAATTTAATGAGATTTAAATTGATAATAATTAAACTTTAAAGCTAATGGAAAAAAAGTATAATAGGTGTAAGGTGGTATTTTGTAAGTTCCTTATGTCTAGATGATGAAAACGTCAAATGCACATTCAAGTTACTTTTTTCTTATTATCATCTATTAATTGTTTTACTTTATTCCCAAACATTGGAAGATTTTAAATTTTTTATATTGATAAATACCAATTCAAGTTACTTCTTTCTTATTATCATCTATTAATTGTCTTACTTTATTTTCAAACATTGATTTTAAATTTTTTTATATTGATGAATACCACATATGCACAAATTGTAATTTTATTTTCAATCAATAGAAAAATTTAACTTTAAAAGATTGATGAGTAATAAATATATGACACTAAGTGACATTATTAAATAGACAATCAACAAACGTAAGCGAATATTGATCATTACAATATACTTTCATTTCCCCTAAAATATTTTTTATGTGTGGTTTTATAATGGTGTAATTATCAAAGCTCACCATTTGTGCCAAATATTTTCCCGATATTAAAAAATAATTGATGACAACCATTCACTAAATATAATTAAAGGCATTATTAATCATTATTTGACCAAACACAAAACGGATATTATAAAAGAGTGAGGACAATGTTTGGCTAGATATATTTAAAGGTATAATAGTTAGTTAAAGTAATTCATTTATATGGATAATGCTTTGTAATATAATTATTATATTATATTTTTTATTATTTAATAAAATGTTATAGGTTTTTTATTATGTAAATATGCATTATAATGTAAATGATAAGTCATGACTATTAGAAAGAAAATGACTTATCATTTACCATCTGTATTATATTTCATATGATGTGAAGTAAATATGTAAAATGAATAGTAAATAAATATTATTTATTATGGGAATATGGAATTATGTTCTTATGAAGTGAGTCATCGGATCCACTTCATTTGGTATCACAACAAGTCTATATCCGACTTTTCGCCAACCTCATTGTTTCAGAGTTTAAATCTTCAAAAAATTACCATTGAAGAAATAATCCTTTCGCTGCCAAAAAATTAGAAGAAGTTAGTATCATATATCAAGAAGAAGAAAAATAAATAAAAAAATAAAAAAATAAATGAAGGAAAAAAAAGAGAGAACAAAAAAGAAAAGAAAGAAAAATGAAGAACAAAAAAAAAGACAATTTAAAAGAAAAAGTTCAAATAATAAGGAAGAGTAAATTTTGATTGTTGATGGTTTACATGCCCATGGTATTTCCATACAATATTAAACAAAAATTTATAGTGGTAACCTTTTACAACTTTTTTACAAGTGGGGGGTTGAAGCCAAAATAAAAAGTCAATGACCTAAGTCTTTTGGAGTAATATTAATCCAAGCCCAATTAACTTGTGTATAGGATAATTATAAAAGAAAAGTAAAAAGAGAAGGTATTAAAAGAAAGAGATAATGTTTCATAAGTTACAAAGTTATTTTAAATAAAAAGTGATAAGGTTTAAAAGATAAATGGAATTATTAAAATTGATTAATAACTTTTATTAAATTGGAAGGCAACTAAAGTAATTTTCAAGCTATTCAAAGCAGGAATATATAGTTATAAAGGAGACATATATTGAATAATCGAGAGAAAAAAGGAAACCGTGAACAATGAATTCAACATATAAATCTAAATTTTGGACTAAATGCCTCTTTTTGTGAAATGGATTTTGAGTATATGACAATTTTTAAAAATCAGAATCGTTTTTGTCCAAATTGTGGAAAATAATTTATTATGGAATAATATCAAGATAAATCACAAAGTAAATCACTAATATTAAAAGGTGAACTAAGAAATTATAAAGACATCAATAACAAATTACAGTTGGAAATTGAAATGGAGAAATATTTTGATGGGTTAACAAAGAAAAACAATCCTTACTTCAAATCAAGAAATCAAGAAATCATCACATAAAATGAAGAACTAGAAACAAAAAAACAAAAAGTGGACAAAGGCTTACTAGAACGAGATGAAAACATATCACAATTAAAAAATCATAATCAAAATTTACTAGTAAAAATCAAGAATTCAAAAGACAAGAAACAAGAGAATAAAGATTAAGAACAAGAAAATCAAGGTCTCAAAGAGAAGTTAACCAAAAAATAGGAAGAAAGATCCTACCTAAGGAACATTAATCAGAAATTGATTGAAGAAATTAAAAATATGAAAGATGAAAATCCACAAAATCAAGATATTATAAGTGAAGTCGAAAAATTAGATAATGAGGAAGAAATTTTATGCCTAAGGGTTCATAATCAAAGTTTAATCACACAAATTAAAAAGTTAAAGAGTGATAAGAAGTCACTACATAACAAGTTAGATCAAATTGTCAACAAAGAGTCATTGCTTGATAAAGAGAGAATGAATGAACATATGGAACTAGATAATTGTTCAGATGTAAACGTCTCAAATATTGATAAAGGAATTAATATAGACCCATACAAACTTACGACTCAAAAGAATGCAAATCCAACTAATGTAAAAAGGTCTTCAAATGTCGAAGTACAAACAATATAGGGGTACATAGAAGACTCGATTCCAAAAGCTAATCAAGAAAAAACTACAAGTGTAAGAAGTAAAGATCAAGTTGCAAGGATGCCTTATCGACATCCTAATCACAAAAGTCGATACTTCAACCAATAGATGTATCAAAAGAAACAAATGATCGATATTCCAAATAATATTGCTTCCAATATTAGTGGTGCTCAAAGTAGAAGCTATCATGGGAGTCGAAATACATCAAGTTTTTTCCAAGAACCCTATAAACACATAGTTTCAGAGAAGATCAAATTAGGGTGGGAAGACTCATTTACAATTCGACAATTGTGCTCAACACTTAAAAGATTATATATTTTAATATTATAGTAGTTGCGGGAGGTATTTACCTCCACATGTAAACCTGACGAGAATAGAAGACTCTGAAAAGGAAGAGAAAACCCTAATGAGTTGGCTAATAACCCTAGAAGTCGTGTCGGCTCAAGAAGATAATTTATATTAGGTTATTAGCCTCCAAGAGAAGAAGTCGGCTAGAAATAATAATAATATACTGAACAGACATGTACACAGAAGGAGAAGTCGGACCCAACAAATCTGAAAGAACCACTATAAATACAGGGCGCCAGTTCTCATTTGACACATCTCAAAATTGCAGAGCAACAACTGGTGCGCACTGTAGTTCCTAGTTTGGTGCGCATGTGTGGAGGAGAGTTGCAGGTGCAGCTACTGCAGCAACCAGTTTTCAGTGTTGGCTTGGACTATCTCTTGGCTAGGGTTTGGACTATCTGATCAACTATTGTTGCTGCACTATTCTTGGAGGAAGACGCGCTACACCTTGTTTGGCTATCTAGCCTAGGGTTTGCTTCTACAATAATTCTCAGTCAAAGCTAAGGTGCTCGGAGGGTGGATTCGGCCTATGGTTGGGTGACAAGGGTATTCTCAATGGTAAAACGAGCACACAATCTTCTATATTCTAATAGGTTATGGGCCCACACATCCTTCATTTAGTCTAAACGCTAGAAGGAAACATAGCTGTTAGGATATTGAGCTCATTAAGGAACTGCCACTAGGGTTACTAGCAGAAGCAGCTTCCAAGACACTGTCGCTAGGGTTACTAGCAGGAGCAGTTGTAGAAACCCTGATCCTCTTGTTGAGGCACCTTAAGTGAAGGGATTGACCTAATCTCCGGACAGATCAGTGCTCCCTAGCCCAGTGCATCTCCCAGTACTCTCAGCAAGCCAAGACATCAAGTTTGAGTTTGTGGTCAAATCTAGGGTTTGACCAAGTAAAAGCAGCCATGACTTACTCTATGAAGTCAGAGAACAAGTTAGATGGAGCCTCTAACTTCAGAGCATGGAAGACAAGGATTGATCTCATCCTTGCCAAGAATAAAGTGATGGATATCGTGAAAGGAAAGATCATGAAACCAGAGTTTGAAGAAGGGAAAGAGAAGGAACCGCAGAACATTGCAGCTATGGAGAAGTTCAAATACAGTGATATCAATTCCATGAGTATCATAGTGTATTCTATCAAAGACCACTTGATATCCTACATCTCCCATCTTGACTCATCGAAGAAGATGTACAATTCCCTAACAAACCTATTCTCAGTCAGAAACATTGGACAAGTAATGAGTCTAAAGAATGAGCTTCGTGACATGAAGATGAATGATGATGACAACATAACATCATATTTTGTGAGAATATCTCAGTTAAGAGATCAACTAAAAGCTATTGAAGAGATCATATCAGAGAAGGAATTGGTAAACATAGTACTCAATGGTCTTCCCAAGACATGGGATGCATTTGCTGCAAGCATGAACACAAGGAAGGAGTATCCAACATTTGAAGAGCTTTGGACTTGTTGTGCTCAAGAAGAATCAAGGATCAGTGAAAAAGAGAAACCCCAAAAGAAGTACGATGATCAAGCCTTCACAGAAAGATTCAAGAATTTCAGGAACAAAAGGAAGTTTGGTTCAAGGAGGAAGCCAAATCAAGAGAAAGACATTTCAGAAATACAATACTTCAACTGTCGAAAGTATGGTCACTACAAGAATCATTGTCCCGAGCTAAGGAAAATGAAGGAAAAATGTGAAGCATCAATTGCCGAAGAAAAGGAACCTACAAAGAAGACTAAGCAGGATGAAAGATACTTCTTCTCCTAAAGGTAATAGTACTCTTCTTATTTCTTGTACATATCTTGTTTTCATCATCTCTGTACATATCTTGTATATCTATCTCTTGGAAGATAATGTGTTCCAAGAAGAACTATACCTATGGAAGAACAACAAGATAAGAATGGATATCATTAGATAATACACATGAAAGGATGAAATAGAAATCATGTAGAAGCTATTGCAAGACAAGCCGAATCAATCATGAAGAGACTTAGAAGAAGAAAAGACAGAAAGAAGTCAACAATCGAGAGGAAATTGGAAAAAGACTTATGACGTTTCGTAGAAGACAACAAGATGGAAGCGTGGACTCTATTAGACAAGAAAGCCAATTATATATTGCAGAAGACAATAAGGATGCAGATGGAAGCGTGGACTCCGTTAGAAAAGAAAGCCAATTATATATTGCAGAAGACAATAAGGATGTAGATGGAAGCATGGACTCTGTTAGACAAGAAAGCCAAGTATATATTGCAGAAGACAATAAGGATGCAGATGGAAGCATGGACTCTGTTAGATGGAGGGAGTCAATTATATGCACTCTTACATGAAGCAAGGGTTAGGAGGGAGATAATCCTATGATCCATTGAAGATGATGAAGTATATATCCATGATAGTAACCATGAAAGACAGTATGTGTTCAATTCAATCTCAGAAGAAGTCTTTTTTGAAGAGAATCCTTAAAGTATCCTTGGTTGTCCATCTAGATCTGTGATCCTATGATGAAAGGAAGAAGTGGAATCTCTAGGGCATGGAATCTATAATAAACTCCATGGACCCAAGAGCTAAAAGAAACACATGAATAAGAACATGAAGATTCCAAGAAAGAAAGAGAAACCATAACAACCAGTCATTGTATCAAGAATCACAAGATTACCAGCCTGATATGAAATCACTAAAAGCAATCAAGAAGAAGAACTGAAAGTCGTGATAAAGAACAACGTATGGAAGAATTATGAATGAAAGCATTGTGAAACATAGAACTAGATGTTCTCCCAGATGAAGGGAGAAGGCTATGATGATTACTTGTTCACGTAAACTAGATTTTTCTCTACATGAGTCATCTGCAACATTCATCAATTGGAGTTCTACATCATATGAATGTAAAGAATGTTCTCCAGAGAAATTGAATAAAGAGCATATGAAGACAAATATCAAGACTTTGAGGCATACCAGAAAGACACCCTTGTATGCAGAAGATAACTTGGTGGAGAACCTCCAGTGCACAGCAGAAGCGTGGTGAAGATTTCCTATAACATCAAGATTATTACTCACTAGATCAGATCTCATGATGACAGAAGAAGTGCCACACGGATATGTTCCAATTTTCCAACAATAATATACTCTATTGTTCAGATCTACATGAAGCCTTCATAGTGTTCCATACTAAAGTACATTTGAAATCAAGAATTACATTATCCATGATGAAGTCCAGAAAGGAGAAAATGGTTCTCCAATACATAACTCCACAGATGAGCAGATAAGTAGACATTTTTGGTAAAGCTTCTATCCAATATGAAAGAGTTTGCATACTCAAGCTGGAGCTCATGGAAACAACCTCCTTATTGAAAAAGGAAGAAATGACTCCCAGGTTGGGAGGGAACACTGAAAAATATTATTGAAGACATTCATTGAAAAATATTCCATCTTGGACAGATGCTTTCCTGTTCGGAAAGTGGATTGAGATTTCTGACGGACAATGACATCCCATTGTTGTTAACATGGGAAGTAGTTTGATTGCTGATGTATCATAGACAACGAATTCCCATTGTGGTTAACATGGGGAGTGGTCTAGGGTAGTCTCTCTTCTTAATGGTTACTCAAGAAGACTGGCCTGCCTCGTTGGACAACGATTTCTCATTGTGGTTAACATGAGGAATGGTATGTTTTGGAGGGTGATGCAGGACAATCTTTTCCTCTTGTGGTTAATAGAGGAAATGGTTGGGACATGCATTCCTTAGGGTTTATACCTTCTCTCCAGGGTGCACTTTGATTAGTGTAGGAGGAATGGCCCAGGGTGGGGAATGGTCCAGGCTCAGCATTCCTTAGGGTTATACATTCTCTCCAGGGTGCACTTTGATTAGTGTAGGAGGAATGGACCAGGGTGAGGAATGGTCCAGACTCAGAAATTAGAAACAATCATTCTTCCTTGTTTGAGAAGAATAGGGTAGATAGCCCATTATTGATGTTCTACATTGAGGGCGGATATTCTTTCAAGATCTCACAGATGTGAGTGAAAGATTGGCCCATATAATTCAATTTATATCATAACATTGTTTCTGTGCAGGTTGTTATCAGATGTTTGTTATGAATACTATATGATAGTAGATGAAGATTACTGTGGTGGATATGTTCCACTATTCGTGAATATACGTTGATGATCAAGTACTTGTGTGTTACTTGGTGTGGTAGTGTACCACTGGATTGTAGTTATGTACTGCTATGCATAGACATAGTTGTGTTCTATCTTTGTTCTAATTTCCTTGAAGACTATCAGTAGTTTATTGGAGATAATCATCATCCAGATGAATGATGAACAGAGATTTTCTAGACAGAAAATAGTTCAAAACATTTACTCTTCTAGATTATAAGAATGACTCTTCTATCACTCTATGGTGTGAGTGACTTATCCAGCATCATGTCCAATTACTCAGATGAAGTATGGTCTCGAGAGATGATGCAGCTGATGGTGATGGTGATGCTCATGATCTAGTCATGAGATAGTCTAAACGCCTATGTTGATGCTACTGGGTAAATGGTATGTTTTTTTGCTCAAGACCATTACTTGTAATACCTCCCTAGCTAGGAGGGAGTGTTAATATTATGGTAGTTGCGGGAGGTATTTACCTCCATGTGTAAAACTAATGAGAATAGAAGACCTCGGAAAGAAAGAGAAAACCCCAATGAGTAGGCTAATAACCCTAGAAGTCTTGTCGTCTCAAGAAGATAATTTATATTAGGTTATTATCCTTCAAGAGAAGAAGTCAACCAGAAATAATAATAATATACTGAATAGACATGTACCCAGAAGGAGAAATTGGCCCCTACAAATATGGCAGAACCACTATAAATATAGGGCGCCAGTTCTCATTTGACACATCTCATAATTGTAGATTAGCAACTGGTGCGCATTGCAGTTCCCAATTTCATGCACACATGTGGAGGAGAGCTGCAAGTGCAGCTGCTGCAGCAACCAGTTTTCAGTGTTGGCTTGGACTATCTCTTGGCTAGGGTTTGGACTATCTGATCAACTATTGTTGGTGCGCTATCCTTGGAGGAATATGCGCTACACCTTGTTTGGCTATCTAGCCTGGGGTTTGCTTCCGGAGTAATTCTCAGTCAAGGTTAAGGTGCTCGAAGGGTGGCTTCAGCCTATGGTTGGGTGACAAAGGTATTGTCAATTGTAAAACGAGCACACAATCTTCTATATTCTAACAATATCATATCAGGTCCTCAATGATCATTGACTCAAAAATGAAGAATCAAGAGACAATATTATAATCCCGAGCAAGAGATAAATCTTTTACAACTATGCTTTGAGAACAAAGCATTTTTAAGGGGGGGAGACTTGTAATATACCTAGTATATTACATTTCTCATTATTTAATAATATGTTATAGGTTTTTTATTATGTAAATAGGCATTATAATGTAAATGATAAGTCATGACCTTTGTAAAGAACATGACTTATAATTTCCCACATGTATTTATATACACATATTATATTTCATATAATGTGAAGTAAATATGTAAAATGAATAGTACATAAATATTATTTATTACGGAAATATGGAATTGTGTTTTTTATTCATAATATTCTCATGACGTGGACCACTAGATCCACTTCATGCTTTAAAAAACAAAGATGTCCCTAATGCATATACCCACATGGTAGAAGATGGGAAAAATGATAGAATCCACACTAACCATCTTCAATATATTCAATATAAAACCATAGATAAAATAAATTAACAAGTACAAATAACTAATATTTATAATAAGAGTGATGTTATTTTGGACATGTTGAAAAATCCATGATTCATGTAATAATTTCAACTCCAAACATCAAATCCTCAGCACCATCATACTAGTTAATATTTATATACCATATTGGGAAGAAACATAGACACAATAATGTTCCTTATTATCCAATAGAAGAAGGAACTTAAGAAGAGTTTAGAGGAGCTATAAAATACTTGTACGGAGCCTAATTCAATTCTAAAGGAAAATCTCTCAAACTTTAACAAGAAAAGTAAGGAAGACTAAGATAATGCATGCATAGTAGCTTTTCTACATTACAAAGAGGGGTCAAAGAAGAATTTTGTTGCCTTTTATGGGATACCCAATCATGATACTTTAGTATGATCAAGAGTTTGAATGATCTAGTTTTTCTCAATGTAGGCACAAAATGCTAGAAGATATGGGAAATATGCTCCTGATAATTAAACATTTGATATATAAATGAAGCCCATCAATATGAAACATTTTTTCTAATCCAAAATAATTGAGGAAAGGAGAAGGATTGTAATTTTGAATTGTTAATCAAAGGAAGAGAATTAATTCCAGTAACCAAAATGTTTACCGATGAATCTTCACACATAGGTTTGTGAGGCTATACAACACTTGATAACATCACCAAGAAAAATAATGAATTGGGAAGCTTTCCACTTGGTCCTGTGAAGTGTTTGATGTATTTATAAATTTTATTTTAAAAATTCTTGATGAGTTGTAAAACAATCTAAGGACGAATGTCGTTAATTAATGAGGATTAATTTTCTCACATTCCATCCAAACCCTTTCGTATGTAAATGATAGTTACCATTAATGAATGACATGCATTGATGTATGAGGGGGTAATTTTGAACAATAGGATTAATTCTCAATTAATGATTAGACATGTGCCTATCAAATGGAAAGTATAATTTATATACATAATCCTGACATTTACCTATGCACATTGAAAATGAAAGAGATGGAGAAGAAGAAAAGGAGAAAACCATTTTGTGGTGATATAATGAACTTGCTAGCTTGTGAAAGTAGGGAAATCCAGTGGTATGTATCCTATAAATGGTACGTTGAGATTGCCCCGAAATAAATTATTAAGAACAAAGTGTGGATGTCTAGGATAACCAAGGCCTGGAGCATTTCATTTCAGAGAGCTCGTAGCATGGTGTGCTAGCATATTTGATTCTAAGAACAGATTGGTTCAGGTAAAGGGAAGAAAAATAAATCCTATCCCTTTGAATCCAAATAATTTTAGAAGGATATTTCGATTTCAAGTACTGAAAAGAGTCCTTAAACTCTCTGAGGTGGATTCTTTCTTAAATGGTCAGGGTGGCGAGATGAATTTTCTCAAGGAGTTTCTAATTCAACCTTATGTCGGAACAACTAACCCAAATCAGATTAACATTTACATGTTGGCTCGACCATATAGGGAGTTTACATGGATTTTTCCATGCTTGGTGGGTCATGACTTAATTGCCAATGTCCCCAGGTATGTCTTGTACATCCTCCACTACTCTGCACAAGTAGGGGCAATTTTCTACTAGGCCCAGATTATCTCTAATGAGATTTCCCACCAACTCTCAAACTTCATTTAGACCAAGAGGTTCTTCATGACCTCTTACCTTCTTCTCTTTTTAGTTTACTACAACACATTTGAAGACATTCCCCCAAGGGGAAATGTCCATTTCAATTAAGAACCAACTCAATTTTAGTATCCTATGTTATGGAAGCACAAAGCATCTTTTAATTTTTACCAAATCCAAGATTCCTTTGTTAGAGAATGTAGGAGTATGCTTATAGGTATGGAACTAGCCAGGCTAATATACGTAGCCATAGGATTTCTTGTTGGGAAGGGAGTCTCTCTCTCTCTCTCTCTCTCTCTCTCTCTCTCTCTCTATATATATATATATATATATATTCGAAGATGAATTCACATACATGAGACTCTTTCGATTTGAAGGGAAACCATTTCATCTTCCCCATTTTGTATGTGATAGATTTGTCATTTATGAACTATGTAGACAATACAAAATGTGGTATGTTTTCTTCGATGAAAAGATAAAGTGGCAATTAATTCTTACAGCTTTCAAGATTGTTGACATTTCTATAACATCTCACTCTTACGCACACCTGATTGGACTTATTATTTGAGGACACTTGCGTGCAAGTGATCCATTTCATTATATGATAGATTGTTTCGATTATAAATTGTGATGATGTTGTGGATATGATGTTATGTCATTTTATTATATTTATATCGACATGTGCTATTGATTGGTTTTTCCTGAGTGTGCAGGACTCTAGATTGATTGGGGATGTTGAGGTCATCGATGGACCTCCTTGGACTCCAGATCCAGTCAAGGAGTGGACTGTTATGGTTTGAGTGTTTTTTATATTGCATATGGGACATATGACTAGTATATTATGATGTTGATTTCGATCACTGACATGTTTCTTTGTTGGATGCATGATGATGATAGCTTGCTAACCAGATTCACATTTGGAGTAAAGGGGTCACGCATGAAAAACAAAGATATTGAGGGAGAGGTGTGGCAACAGCCCTGCCACAGCCTACTAGCACTCTCGTCGTGGCTCAAACTGTAGGTTAATGATTACCTAGTTCGATAGATCCATGATGTCGTGGGGGCAGACTTTCATAGTCACCCATGATGATTCTAAGGGGCGTGCAATAAGGCAGGGTCATTTTTCTCTAGGGGCCCTTAGTCTCCCACAAGGTCACCTGAAGGAGTATTGATTCCAAGGGTTTGACGTCTACCAAAATCAGTTAAAAGGCGAGTGGCACCCTTAGAGCACGTAGTGGGTCTTGAAGGGCACGTCATGAAATTAAAACATGAATGCAGGTGAGTGGCACCGTTGGATCACATAGTGTGTCTTGAAGGGCACGTCACTATTTTAACACTGGTAAGTTATTGAACTTAGTACTTAGAAAAGTATGTCTCTTTAGGACTTGATCAACCTTAAAATGAATGTTGCATGAGTAAAGTTTAACAATCATAAATTCCCTTAAAAAAATTTGCCAAGGCTGATGAATTTAAAATCTCAAGTCTAAGTAGGGCTTGTGAACAAAAACAAAAAAACTAAAAGGGCATTTAACCAAGGGGGGCCGAAGAAATTTCAAACATAAATAACTAAATTAAAATTTTAATGAAGGATTAAAATATTTAAAAATTTAATTGATTGCTAAGAACAAACTTGCTAATTCAGAACCTAGACCAAAAAGGGGAAACTCAAAGAAAAGGGAAAACTTAAAGAAAAAGGGAAATGGGGAACATAGTAGGGAATCTAGTCTTTGGAATTTTCTAATTTTGAACTCAACTAGGCTTTAAGAAAGGCGTCAGTCATTTAAGAAATGTAAGGGAATACAAGGGACATCGAGGAAAATTTTTAGGAACGCTTTTAGGTGGGTGAGGGAAATAGGAAAATTAAATTATTTAATTAATTAATTTCTAGTGCAACTAAGGGATCTGTGTATGGGGGAGAATTTTCCTAATTTAACTTTTAATAAAAATAATTTAATGAGGGTTTGGAAACTAATCACTAATAAAACTCTATAAAAAGGAGGGCGGAGGAGGAGAATGGATCATGTCTGGTATGCATAAGGTTATGTTGTCGAATTTTAATCTTGACTAAATTTTTCTTGTGGGAGTTGGGACACCTAGCTCGGATAACGAGTGGTAGCTCAACCTTGCGAGGCGAGATGGGATCTAGTCATATTTGGTTTGTGTGCATGGCCCCTTTGCAGCTTAGGGGAATCAAGGGGAAGAAGAGTAGCCCTAGGGTTTGCTGGGAGGTACCAACGAAGTCTCAATGGTTAACAAGCAGGACCAAGGAGGATCGCTAACAGCCGAAGGACATTAGGGAGACAGTGTCGTTTACAATAATCCTGCTAAAGATTTTCAGTGCATTAAAATTTAATGTTATGTTGTATGGTTCTGGTCCTCCGTTGGATATTTTTGCATTAAGAATCCTTGCGTCTGAATTTCCATCGTAGTTGAAACTGGTTGCTTATTATAATCTTAGTTAATTTTTTATTATGATTCAAGATTTTTGCAATGCGACACTTGCATCTGAGTTTCTACAAAAATTGTAGTTGAATGCTTGTATAAATTTTATGTTAATTTCTGGATTATAGAATAGAACCATTTCTGTCGATGGATGATCCGTTGGGATTTCGATTGTATAAAGATAAATTTAAATTTTAAGAATGTATGATCCATACAGATTCATGAGTAGTTTTTTTAAAACTATGGTGTCACTGATGACAGGCTTAATACTCATAATATCATTGTTGGGTTATCTGACCCATGATTTTTATAAAATTTTGAAATTGCTACTTGCCTCTTGCCCGAGTACATCTGGCTTGCGATCTTTCTTATTTTTTTATTAATCTCTGAGCATAAGTTGATATCAATCTTAATTATGTACTTCATTTCAAGAAAACAACTTTTTTTAACGAACCCCCTTGGATAAGTTGATGCGAAGCTGAATTGTTTAAATTATTTAAGACTCCATCTCTAAGTGAATTTTGTAGTTCATTTTCCAGACTAAATTACAGCTGCCATGGTTTGATTGTGAAGACCTGGAGAGAATTTTACATTTGAAACCCAGTAGGACAGAACCCTTTTATTAAGGAGGGGCAACTGTTGAATGGCGTCAATTTATTTTTCAACAATTTTACTTTGCGCACCTTCTGACAGGTTTGGTGTTTTTATCATGCCTTAATTTTGAGAGGTCGTTCTTAGATGTTTAATTGGTTTATGTAACTGCACCTCACTCTCCTTTAACGCAAAGTGTAGATGCTTATTAAACCCAGGTTGTACGAATTTTTAGAGCTCTTCAAGCTTAGGTTAGCGAGTTTTTAAACGCGACTTGTTTTGTAATGGCTTGAGTGAGCTCTGGCAGTTGGTCCATGGGTTAAACAAAGCGCATAGTTGAACCTCTCTTTTTCCTTCCCGTTCCCTGCACTTTTCAGCTGCTTTGCGTTGTCTGGAGCTTCTGACCTGTCTAACCTTTGTGAGGGAGATATTTCCTGTTGGGTTGCGAGCGTCTGCCTTTTTTCCATGCTCCTACCGCCTCCTGTCTTGCAGTTTCTCATGAAATTTTTGTGGACTACTCAGCTCAGAGTCCTTCTTCACTAATGATATTCCTAGCCTGTGTAACTTTGATCCCCCCTTGCCGACCTGTTGTGGGTTGTCTGTTGAGGAATTGTACTTGCTAAGGCGGATTCCTCTCTCCTATTATCTCGGGAATTACGCTTTGTCACTGTCATTAACGTTCCTTAGCAACTATGATATCCACCGTGTCCCTTTTCGTAAGGATCATGGGCCATATCAGAGCACTGGGCCTGATAGCCTCCGCGATCTCCTGACCGGAAACCTCTGCTAAACAAGGTAAATTCCAACGCAAATTGTGGTTGTCTCAGCGATAGTTTCGCTGCCTCTCTGCTACTCCTCCCTGAATTCAACCTCTGACCCTTCTGGGATGTTCCCTCCGGGACTGGAATCCTGGCGTTTCCCCTTAATTGAAATTCTATTTAATTGCTTTAATTTAACTATTCATTCAAACCAGCTGAGCAGTTTATCCGATTAATTTAATCCCTTTTGCTTCGTCAAATTCTAGCATCTTAAACCAAGGGGCATTGAATTTAAGGATGAATTGCAAGGAAACTATCACCCTTAGATTATGATTCAGTCTTAATTGTTTAAAATCTATCCCAGTAAACTCAAATTCGAGATCGACCTTATCGATTTTTTTGCTTGCATTTATTTCTCAGATACTATATTCTGTTGGGAATGCCTAGGATAAACCGTATGTTAGAAAAGGATTGAACTTAACTTACTGTGTAATTTAAAAATAGAAAATAGGGAAGAGTTTGTTCCTTGAGTAAGGATTGGGAATCTTCACATGTGAGTTGTTTAGTTTAAATTTTATTATTAAATTATAATTCAGATAGAATTTTTACTTCTAGAGTTTTAGAGTTTCTTGTTTTAATATGGAGCTGGAGAAGCTAAGAAAAATGTAGTTGATTTTTATTGATTAATAAACCCATTGATGGAGAGGTATAATTATTACTTGCAGATTTTTTTATATGTTTTAACTTTAGATATGTGGCTGGTTATTATGAGCTTTGTTATAGTGTTGATGGTAAAATTGTTAATGAGACCCATTTAGACAGTTGTGCCAATTAAATACCACATAAGAATTGCCTCGTAAGAAAACATAAATATATATAGTTGTTGCACAATTAAATGTACGGAAGGTAGTCACCCTGCGTCTTATTAAGCTTGTTGATTGAGTGATTTTGTTTATAATTTTCATTTTGTGTTGATAGTTTAAGTTGGTACCTTTGGTGCATTGGTTTGTGTCTTGATTAAAGGTTTAGAATTGTTTGCTGTGCCCTGGTCACTATTGCTCTTGTCGCAATGTGGAGGCATGATTCCTTATGACTGGATCATTGCACGCATTGATTGATGAGTGTGTATGACAACATGTCCTTGGGTCATGTTCCTCCCAATGACGTTGATGTCGATTATTGAAATCGATGTAATGTAATTTGTGTTGTAATGCATGATTGTGATTTGTTTCTCTCCCTCCGTGGAGTTCATAGTACATGTGTCAATTCATTAGATGTTGGTTGCACCTGAATGATCTTGTTGTTTTCATTTATCTTAGTCGTTTGGACTTGTTTGTGTCCGGTGGGGTGTAGACACCTCCTTTTTCCTCATAACAGTCACCATATTTGAGACTTTAAATGGTCAAGATCGATGGGAACCTAGGATTGAGGGTTTCTTATTTGTTCTGGAGGTCCTAACCATTACAGGGTAGGACAGGCGAGTAGTCATTTATATTTCTTATCAAGTAAATGTTTGTAAATTGCTTCTAGATGCATGATGTGTTAGTATGTTGGTTCGTTATGTTTATGTGTTGTGTGAACTTCGTTCATTATGTTCTTCGTCGATTTTTGATGCTTGATTGTATTAATGACATTACCTTCCTTGCGCTTTAAAAAAAATAAAAAATATTTCACCTGTTGTATGTCGGTTTGTGTCGTAATGGTCGGGGTCGTTGCAATTTCAATGAAAATTTCAGCTAGTTGGTTGAGATGGTTGGATTCCTTGATTCTTTTCATATGAAGGAGGATGAAGAATGCAAGGGTCTTGATCCAAAAGGTATTTTACCGACCCATATGGTTTCAATTGGTTTTGGTTTTTACTAATCTAGAGGAGATAAAAAAAGGAGTTGATGATAATGAAAATACACATGTTGGAGTAAAGGTGGTATCCATGAATGGTAAAGTGGTTCCTAATAATAAGAAGTGGCTTAGTTGCGATGATGAAAATAAATGAGAACGTTTAAATATTTGTGTAAAAAATGTCCTTCTCTAAGAAGAATCCAAATAGCCTCAACATAGATGAAGGGATAGATCCATGACTAGTGCTAATGGTGGTTTTCTTCATCACCCCCATAAATGTTCCTCTTCTAGTCATAAAAAACAGGAAGCTAATGCATGAGGAAGAGAGAATAATGAAGGATGTGTGGGTGATGGAGATGACATGGATCCCCCTCAACGTAAATTGAAGCTAACTCATACAATCACACCTCTTCTAAAGAGGAAAATAAATAAATATGGAGGTAACAATCAAGACCTTGGGGGTTTGGAAGAAAATGTGGCATATATGTAAGTTGATGAGGTTGATGAAGTGCCCACATGGGCTGCATTGCAAATCACTAAAAGTAAAATTATTGTAGAGGAGTTGGCCCAAGATGGGCCAACAATTTTTGAATAAGAGTTTGTGACTCTGCGTCATGCTAAGTATGATAAATAGTCTAGGAAGTTTCAAATAGAGAAAGTCAATATGGAGGACAAAAAAGTAATAGGAAAATGGAGTTTCGATGTAGAAGTTAAGGGTTTGATACCTTCAGGGGTTCTCAAATTTCATCAAGACACAAGTGACACATTGGCCCACTCAATAACTAAACAAGAGGTAGAAAATGTAAAATTGAAGAAAAGTATAAGTGAGCTTGAGGCCACCTTAAGCCTTAGGTCATTGTTTGCAGATCCTTTGTCTGTGATGACTATAGATGAATTCCCTAAAGAAGCAACCGAATGAAGATACAAGGTCAAAAAAGTTGTTAAATTATTGATGGGCATTAAAAAGTATGTGGCTGAAAACATAAATAATAGACTTAGTATAATCTCAGAAGATTGGGAAATTTGTATGGATGTCAATGTCATGACAGGAAGGATCTATTCCCTTAAGTAATATTTGTAAAATGATTTATAGAATGAAGAGCATTTTTATAAGAATGTAGTGAGCACCTTCATGGAAATAATATCAAGTGTGGATGAGATTACGAGGTGGAAGAAACAATTTCCTTCCAAAAATAGATTAAAGGAAAAATAGTCTAGTTGGCTCGAGAGGATAGATACCCTTCGACAATTGATTTCCACCTATGACATTCTTGAAGGAAGGAGAAGTACATTGTTTCTAAAGGTGGTTGACATAGTAAAACATATTGAAGGCCCTCCCCTAATAAGGGATATGATGTTATTGACCAAATATCAAATGGAAGCAAAGCTAGGTATACTCAAAGTTGCGTGGGCAACCGAGTTTGACGACCACACAAATTTCCCAGAAGATGAAATTCTATGTTGGCTTGTTATTTTCATGAATGAGAATGAAGGCCAAGTGGCTATTACACAACATCAATGCTCCAAAATGAAAGGAATTGAAGAATATTTATTTGTGCTTAGGGTTAAACAAGACATAACCATAGCTCCATTGCGATATTATATTAAAGAATGGATAAAAGGTGCATTAGAAGAAATAACTAACCCACCATGATCTTCAAGATTCAAGAAATGTCTAGGTAAATTTTGGTTGTTGTGCAACTGTTTATTTAAATAATCACAATAGGAATGAAGGGGGAGACCACCACTCCTTTCTTCCATTTTTCTAAGTATAAGATTTTGTTTGGATAATTTCCCTTGATTTTTCCTCTTTCTCAATCTATAGTCATCTAACCTTGTTATCTGAGTTTTTTTTGTGTGTAAGGCCAATTCTTGATTGTCTCCTTTTGTCTTTCAAGTTGCATCTTCTTATTATATGGTCCATAGGGGCCCCATCCTAGTCCAATAGGACAAACTCATTTCATATTTTCTAATTTAAGTATCACAAATATTATGTAGTGTCTATTTTGCACACATTTTATTTGGTCTTGAATAGTAAATTTGTATCTATTATTTTATTTAAACTCCACAAAGAGCTATTTTGGAGCTCATGATTTTTGTGGTTTCTAAATTTTACTAAAGAGTAAAATATTGAGTATGTGTCTCCTTTACATCCTTATGATATGAATGGTGTAAAAAAAACTTGAAGGCCCTCCCCTGATAAGGGATTTTATGTTATTGACCAAAGATCAAATGGAAGCGGAGCTAGGTATACTTAGAGTTGTGTGGGGAACTAAGTTTGACGACCTCACAAATTTTCCAAAAGATGAAATTTGATGTTGGCTTGTTAGTTTCGTGAATGAGAATGAAGACCAAGTGGCTATTGCACAACATCAATGCTCCACATTGAAACTAATTTAAGAAGAGTTATTTAGGATTAGGGTTAAACATGACATAACCATAGGATTAGAGTTCAATTACGAGATTATATTGAAGAATGGCTAAAAGGTGCATTAGAAGAAATAACTAACCCACCATGATCTTCAAGATTCAAGAAATGGCTAGGTCAATTTGGGTTTTTGTGCAACTGTTTATTTAAAGAATCACAATAAGAAAGAAGGGGGAGACCACCATTCCTTGCTTCCATTTTTCTAAGTATAAGTTTTTGTTTGAATCATTTCCCTCGATTTTTTCTCTTTCTCAATATATAATCATCTAGCCTTGTTATCCGAGTTTTTTTTTTTTGTGTAAGGCCAATTCCTGATTGTCTCCTTTTGTCTTCTAGGTGGCCTCTTCTTATTATATGGTCCATAAGAGCCCCATCCTAGTCCAAAGGACAAAATCATTTGATATTTTTCCATTTAAGTATCACGAATATTATGTAGTGTCTATTTTGCACACATTTTATTTGGTCTTGAATAGTAAATTTGTATCTATTATTTTATTTAAAATCCCCAAAGATCTATTTGGAGCTCATGATTTTTGTGTTTTCTGAATTTTTTTAAAGCTTAAAATATTGAGTATGTGTCTCCTTTGCATCCTTATGATATGAATGGTGTGATATCATTTAAATTTCTCTAGAAAGGACAATTTATGTTTCTCAATGTTCTGTGTGTATTGCTTCAAATTCTTTCCTTCATTGTCTATGATATAGGAAAGGGTTATGGTGGAATGAACAAATTCACTTGTTTTTCTTGTATCAAAATATTACTTTAAAATATTTTATCTCTATGTACTCCATTTCCCATTCCACTCTTAGGAATTAAATGTTTAATGAGTGAAAAGTTGGTTATCCAAAACCATGAGATAATTGTCATGTGAGTGAGAAAGAGAAGAGCACCACCTATATTAAAACGTAGATGGTATCTCCACTTCCACGAGAATATGCTATGAGGTTAAATCTTGTCCATGATAGGAACCAATATCAACAACATATCATGGCGATTCACCCTTTTACTATACCTTGAAATTTATAGGTAGTTCTTAAAATTTGCCTTGACCAAAGAAATAAAGATGGCTGTGAAATAATATCTTTAGAATGGGATATAGGTCTAGATGTAAGTTCTATAAATTCAAAATTTATTTTTGTAGTTCAAAGAATGTGGTCACTATAGAGATGGTAGGAAAAATTTGGTTAGCACAAAAGAAGCACTGAAAACTATATAATTTTTTTTTGTTCCAAAAGGGATATGAGCGATGATGACTAAGTGTAATTTGGAATAGGTGAATACAAAGATGAAATATTGTGCAATGTCATTCCCATGGATGATATAAATTTTCTATTGCAATATAGTATAATTTATGATGGAAGGAAAAACACTTATACCAACATGAAGGATGTAAGATAATTCAACTATTTCCCTTGAAGGATGAATACCATAGCGAAGTGTTGCTAGAGTTCATGAGAGTAGTCAATAATACAAAAGCATGTTTTTTTGTGGTGAAAAGTAATGTCACTAGGGGCACATTGAATGATGATGAAAATAAACATTATATGAAGAATGGAGTTCATAAGGAGAAAAAAATCCTAGAGGAATCTATAGACATTGCACATGAGGATGAACTAGGATATTTTCCACTTGAAATGAATATTGTGCAGGATATTCACTTGATCCTAGGCATGGCATTGTTGAATCAATCTAGGCACATGATTCGTATGTTAGAGAGTTCATAAATGAATAGACTACTAGATATGTTCCTATAGAAGGTGTTGATAAGTGAGAGTATCAAGCCATGTGTAGTTATAGTAATGGACATGACAAAGACAAACATTAAGTAGTGCATGTAATAGAAAATAGAGTGTTGAACAATATCACAATTTTCTATAGATTTCAATCATCAAGGATACATCAATTGATAAACTATTTGTTTGGCACAAGGAATTTCTCAAAGGTAGACATGAAAAGTGGGTACCTTTGGATCAAAGTCAGAGAAGGAGATGAATTCAAGACCAAGGATGGATTGTACAAATGAGTTTTTGTACACCATTTGGACTAATTAAAGTGTTGAGTACATTTTTGTGATTGATGAAAAAGGTGTTTCGAATATACATTGGTAAGTTTGTGGTTGTTTATCTAGATGAAAAATTGATTTTTGGATGAATCATCAAAGAGAATATGGAGCAAACAAGGTTTTTATTTGAAACCTTGAATAATAAAGAACATTTACACATTAATATTGAGAAGTGTACGCTTCTAAAAGAGGAGTTAGTATATCTTGATTTTGATATAAACCAATAATGTTTGGACATGGAGATAGAGAAGGTTAAGGAAATTGTGGGTTTACCTATGCCAATCGGTAGGGTTTGGGAAGGTCCCTCACTACAACCATTCCCAAAAAATCAATTTATGAACAAAAATTCTCTAATGAAGGAGAATCTCTCTTACACTTGCAATTTGTTGATGACAAATTCATGCTAGGATCCTCAAACTCCAAGGATTCCACAACTCTCCAGAGGGTCTTAGAAACCTTTCTACTAGCCTCAAGTGGGATAATTAACCATGCTAAATATGAAATCATTTTCTTCAACACCAGAACTACCATCCAAGATAAAATATATAGACTTATGGGCTTCCAATGGTGCACCTTTCCATCCAAATATTGTAACAACCCAATTTTATTACTTAATGATCATAATTTGTTAAGCTAAGTTAAATTAATTATTGAAATAACTATATTTTAATCATTTTGTTATTTTATTATTTAAAGGTAGGTGAAGGAATCAATGAGAGGATAAGGAAGTTGGGAATTGAATGAGGGAGGGGGATTCGAGAGAGGAGGATAATGAATAAGGGAGGGGACTTGGAAAATGATATTTTTGGGGGAGGGGACATTGGGAGAAGGAGGAAGGAGAAAGGAGGTGATTGGAAGGAAAAAAATCATTGGGGATTTTTACTAAGGCATTAGGGTTTCTCGAATTTTGGGCTCGAGGGCTAAGAAATATGATTTCCTGGAGCTAGGGAGCTAGAGAGGCTTTGTTCCTAGATGAATGGGAGGAAACAATTTCAGGAATTTTCAGTTTCAATAACAGAAGGCACTCAACAACAAAATAAGGCACACAACAACATCCAGGACAATCTCCATCTGCAAGAGGTATGTCACTGTTATTATTCATTACTATTATTCAGTGTAACTGTTAATTTATGTTATATTTTATGAGTGAAAGGTAAAATATATCTTTATATATACATGCCACATCAAGGAATGAAACATAAAATTGATTTACTTAATTTAAAAGAGTAGAATATTTATTCAATTAACAATTTAATGTACAAACCATGAATCCCTGAGTAAGTGGTCTTTACATATGGTATCCAAGCTAAGGTTTCAAAAACTGAAACTTCCTGAAACAGTTTCCTCCCAGCTAGCTAGGAACAGAGCCTCTTTGACTCCCTCTCTCCAGGAAATCAGATTTCCTGGCCCCCGAGCCCAAAATCCCAACAACACTAATGCCTTAGTAAAATTCCCCAAAGAAATTTTGCCTTCCAATTTCGTCCTTTCTCCTTCCTCCTTCTCCCAATGTTTCCCAAAAAAAAAATCCTTTTCCAACTCCCCTCCCCTCTTCCTTATCCTCCTCTCTCGAATCCCCCTCCCTCATTCAATTCCCAACTATCTTATCCCCCTCTCTCAAATCTCCCTCCCTCATTCAATTCCCAACTTCCTTATCCTCTCATTAATTTCGTCACCTACCTTTAAATAATAAAATAACAAAATGATTCAAATATAGTTAGTTCAATAATTAATTTAATTTAACTTAACAAATTATAATCATTAAGAAGTCAAATTGGGTTGTTACATACATTCACCCTTCAAGAAAATTCATCCAGAAGTTATAGTAATTTACAATACACGGGTAATGATACATGATTCATACATCCATATCATATAAACAACATCAATTTAAAACCCTTGTATATACTAGTGTACATGTGCAAGACATGTATGTGTATCTAGCACATACATGAACCACACGTGTACTAATGAAAATATTTATCACACCTAATGCAATTCATGTATGCTCCCAATCCAATCAACAATGTTATATAAATTTCATAAAGAATGGTAAATCATTTGAAATATTTGTAGAATCATTCAATTATACTAATTTAACTCAAACAACATTTACATAGATAATTGTGTTTTTTTTTCTTTTTGAAAGGAAATCAAGCAGTTCTACTACAAGATAAAATATACTACACACACTCTCAACTACTTCTAGTCATCTTGCCTCCCTAACTTACCTCCATCTTCCATCCCTATCCTTCCTTTGATGAACTATCTTGGAGCGTCAACTATATTGTCCTTACTCCAGATAGAACCCATAAGTGGAAGTGCCAACTACTTTGACCAAGCTTCCCTAGTAGGAAACTTGTAGTCATCATCACAGGTCTAGGGGAGCGTGAGTTAACACCATCCTCCCATAAATCCAGGTTTTAGAGGATACATGGTGGGAAATGCCTCCACCCCTCCTAATAGAACTAGAGTCAACACCCTACCATGGGCCATACAGTGACATTGTGTTGCTGGGATTTTGTCATCGTATATTCAATTTCAGGCAATCTATTACCTAAAAAACCTGCACTCACCCACAGATTAGCGGGCTATGAAATATCCAACAAATGATAGTAATAAACGGTTGAATTCGTGAGCATCGATCGAGAAATGATATGGTTTGAATCTTAGCATGTTAAATTATGTTTGTTAAAATTCCTTGTTATAATATGTGGGTGAGTGCATATTTTCCAGGTAAAATACTTCCTGAAACTGAATATACGATGACAAAATCCCAGCAACACAGTGCCACTGTATGGTCCATGGTAGGGTTTTGACCCTATTTCTATTAGGAGGGGTGGAGGCATTTCCCACCATGTATCCTCTGAAACCTGGAGTCATGGGACGACGGTGTTATCTCACACTCCCCTAGACATGTGATGATGACTGTCAATTACTTACTAGGGAAGCTTGGTCAAGGTAGTTGGCACTTACACTTATGAGTTCTATCTAGAGTTAGGTCAATATAGTTGATGCTCCAAGATAGTCCAACAGAGGAAGGATAGGGATGGAATATGGAATTAAGTTAGGGATGCACGATGACTAGAAGCAGTTGAGAGTGTGTGGAGTATTTTTTTATCTTGTAGTAGAACTGCTTGATTTCCTTTTAAAAAAAAAACTACAATTATCTATGTAAATGTTGTTTTCTTTAAATTAGTATAATTGAAGGATTCTGCAAATATTTCAAATGATTTAACATTCTTTATGAAATTTATATAACATTGTTGATTGGATTGGGAGCATACATGAATTGCATTAGGTGTGATAAATATTGTCATCAGTACACGTGTGAGTCATGTATGTGCTAGCTACACATACATGCCTTGCACATGTACACTAATATGTGTAAGTGTTTTAAATTGATGATGTTGTTTATTTGATATGGATGTATGAATCATGTATCATTACCCATGTATTGTAAATTAATATAACTTCGAGACAAAGTTTCTTGAAGGGTGTGTGTATGTAACAACCCAATTTGATTTCTTAATTATCATATTTTGTTAAGTTAAATTACATTAATTATTGAAATAACTATATTTGAATCATTTTGTTATATTATTATTTAAAGGTAGGTGAGGGAATTAATGAGAGGATAAGGCAGTTGGGAATTGAATGAGGGAGGGGGATTCGAGAGAGGAGGATAAGGAAGAGGGGAGGGGACTTGGAAAATGATTCTTTTTTGGGGGAAACATTGAGAGGAGGAGGAAGGAGAAAGGAGGAGACTCGAAGGAAAAATTTCCTTGGGGATTTTAACTAAGGCATTGATGTTGCTAGGATTTTGGGCTCGGGGCCAGGAAATTTGATTTCCTGGAGCTAAGAAGTCAAAGAGGCTCTATTCCTAGCTGGATGGGAGGAAACAATTTCAGGAAGTTTTAGTTTCAACAACACAAGACACTCAACAACAAAAGAAGGTATGCCATTGTTATTCACTGTAACTATTAGTTTCTATTATATTTTATGAGTATACATGCCACATCAAGGACTGAAGCAGAAAATTGATTCACTTAATTTAAAATATTAGCATATTTATTCAATTAACATTTTAATGTATAAACCATGGATCACTGAGTAAGTGGTCTTTACAAATATCTAGGCCTTCCTCTCCTTGAATTTGGACTAAATAAATCCTCCTAGGAGGACCTTCTTAATAATATGGAACAATGTTTGGGTAACTAGACCTTTTGGTAACTCTATTTAGTAATAGGGTCGCCATAATCAAATCAATGTTTTAACACTTTCCATTATATCCCTTTTGAGCCCAAGTTTCCCTTAAAAAATCATTAGTGGAGTAAAAGGACTTTAAATAAACTTTCTTTGGGGAGAAGTAGAGAGGAAAAAAATGGGCCTCGATGGCTTAGGAATAGGTTTTCATCCAAAATATCTTGAAGGCTTTGGAATGAGAGACATCTATACTATGAAAAAAGATTTGGGTGGCAATATCTAGTGTCAATTGATAAAAAAACAACTAGGATCTATAGGCAACTATATGGAGAGAGAAATATGCATATTTTTGAAAACCTAATCCTTTAGGGTTACTAACTTGATGGAATATGAAGAGTCAAGTTATTGTAGCAATCATAAAGAGTCCAAAAAAACATTGAAAGATGAATCCAATGTTCATTTACATGTATTGATATTTATATCATATTAATGATAAATGCAATTCACTTTTATCTATGAATGGCTAATAATGGTATCAAAACAGCCTATAATTCTTGAGGCTTGCATTATTCTATGGTAGTTTTTCCATAGCCGAGTGTCAGTCTCCTTTATTCCCTAGGAGTTTGGGAATTTTTTTCCTTGCATACAGAAACGCAGACCTCTTCTTCCTGATAGTCTGATCCCTCTGCCTACCTACCAGTCTTCCATCTATGATATCTAACCATCATTAGCGTAAAACCCTAACCTAATCGCCCTTTCTACCTGCAAGTCTGCGCTGTACAAAATTTCCCTCACACCTCTCTCTTCCATTCTGCGTTTCACTCACACCTCTCTCTTCCATTCACACCTCTCTCTTCCATTCATTAGAACCACTGTTGACTATTGCATGGTATGGATTCTACGAAATCCTAAATCGTTCAAGCCCTAATTCGCATTCGTTCTCCAACCTGTAGCGACCTACCGTTCCATTGCTCACGAGAAATCCTAATTCGCTCATCCACTACTCCATTGGTATTGACTGTTCTCCTAACACCCCCGTCGTACTGAAACACTCACATATTGAACTCGTGACACATATAGCGATGGAAAGGTCGGTAACTCGTGACACATATAGCGATGGAAAGGTTTGTAACCATGAGGGCAAAGAGAAATAACATGACTTCTAAGCTGGCTATCAAATTATGTGGAGGTTGGAGTTTAAGTTTACATTGCAGTCCATGTCATAGTTATATGAACAATTTGCTTGACGATGTGGTGGTTATGGTGAATGTGGGTTTGCAGTAGGTGAATGTAGTTGAAAATTTTGAGTTATGAACAATGAGGAATGTCGAGTGCAGCTAAAGATGCATAGTACATGGTTCGAGTGAAGACAATTGGGTTTTTGTTGAATATCTCCACCAGCTGTCTAGTTTCTCTGCTCGTGGAGAAGAGAACCTCATCGGAATTCAAAAACCCTTGCCCTTTGTTGCTTCTGAGGATCTCACTGACTAATCATGAAATTTCCTTGTTTCTAGGGTTTAAATCACGTCGTCTAATTGTTGAAAACAATGGTTCGTTCTTGTTTCTAGGGTTTCACAATTGTAATATTTGGACTCGAACCCTTGTTCCCCAGTAAGTAACGAACCTGCCATAAATATATGTTGTGGCATTCAATGAGTTAGATCACGCAACAGTAGGTGATAATCGTTCGAACTAAGACAGGGATCAACTACCCAAATTTACACTTGCTAAAGGTTTTCTTAGTGGAGTGGAGGGTTAAATACTACGGATCCGAAATGAAATTCAGTTACAAATGACTTGTATTAATACTATGGAGAAGTCTATTCGATTAAGCATAGGTTTGGACATTTGTATATTTGAATGATGAAACACAGTGAACACGTATGTAGAGCGAATGTGTAGAGAATGTTTTCTTAAGATTCTGTGGTTTGTGACTTTTGTTGTAAGCCTGCTCTAGTTTTGGTCAAACATCTCTAAGGCTTCTTCATTAATCATGCTCTGTGCATGCATGCTGTGAGCATGTAGTGAGGAGAGAGAATGCAGGCGATGGTTGCATTAATGAGTGAGATTCCCTTTCATCCTTATTAGTCCCTGCCTCGCTAGGGACTATACATTCGGTACGAAAGTCAAAATAGGTTGACTTCCAATTAGTTTGATAGTTTGTTTAGAGGCATTCCAAAGTTTCGTGTATAATTATTTTAAACCCTTCCAATTAGTTTGATAGTTTCTTAGACGCTTTCCAAAGTTTCGTGTATAATTATTCTAAACCCTGCAAACCATTTCCAAAGTTTCCTCTATAATTATATTTAACTTATTTTTTTGAAATAGCCAAAAAAAATAAAATTATGTAAATATTTTAATTTCTTAAACCAAATTATTGATTGGTCCATTCACTTTGATGGGACTTAATTTCATTTGTATCATTTAATTTTTGGTATTTGTCAAGTATGAAAATTAATTATTTAAATAATAATTCTAAAAATTTAATGAAATGCCACGTTTTATTTCATTTAATTATGTTTCAGTTAGTATTTATTGCTCTGGGTTGTTTTTCTGCTTCTGTCGATGCTTTCTTCTACAATCTCAATTTGAACTTGGCGACCTCCTAGGTGAACTCAAGAAAATCTCAGCTTGAAGCTTTGAACAACCCAACGCCTTACTGCCCTTAGCCGCCAGCTGCCTAGTTGGGCTTACCACGATGCTCTTCAAGACCTAAGTGAACTTCCAACAATCCTCTCAATGAACTCTCGAGCACCAACCTCCAGTGAACTTCCAACAATCGTTTTAGTAGGCAAACAAAAATAGCAAAATACACAGATAAGAGAATAGACAATTTTCAGAGATAAACATGCGGAAGTTGATTTATATTATATGAGCCAAAATGGCATGGATTTACAGACTTGAATTTGAACACAGGCTCCTCTCTCTCAAAATATTACACACAAACTGATAGACTGAAACTAAATGCTTCTGCCACTTTAGGTTCGTGTTGGCCGAGCCAAAGAAAGACTCAAAGCTCAAAGAGAGGGATCTTAGAAGACTCTGACTGACTGAAAACTGAGACCCCTTGCTATGAACCTCCCTTCTCCTTATATACAAGTTTTTGGAGAAATGAATCATTTTTTGAAAAGACATTCGACTGATTCCCCTAAGAATCAAATCTACTTTCTAGATTTATTGTATACTTGGCGGAGAGAATATGCAAGAGCCATCCGACCAAGATTCTAATCATCTTTCCACGTATTTCGAGGTTCCTTGGAAATGCAGGTCAAACCACGCCAAAATCCAGAGAAGTGCTCTGGGTTTCCAAGATTCCTTACGACAGATAAATGACAAGAGTTTGTACAAAGTGGAGTTCGTATCGTGAATCCATGAAAATCGACTGACACCATTGTCAACCAGTAAGACATGATAGTGGGCAAGTCCCACTAATAACCTTTATTCAACAGGCTAATCATGAAAATGGTTAAAACGATATGGATCCCAATGTTGTGTAAAAACCTCTCATTACATATTTCGGTCTTCATTGCTATCTTCTTCTTGTTGAAGGACATATTTGATTCTGATGGCTCAAGGATGTTTTTCATCTATGAACATATTCATGAAACCAGTATTGGAGATTTGGCCAAGACGATGAACATTATCTGACAGATTTACTTGGTGGACAAATTGTCAAGTTTCTATGACGTCTGGATGAATGGCACTTGAGTTTAAATCAAAATTTGTCCACCGTGCTTCAAGCCATTCTAGTTCAGGATTAGTGTTATTTCTAAAATTACTTGAAAATTTCATCATGCAGTAATAATATATGTATCTGTCGCTCCATAAACACATGTGATCCCACATAGCCTTGTATTGATGATAATTGATTTCAAACAGTCTTTGAGAAGGATCTTGTTGTGGCCAAGACTGTAGAGATCTCATTCGGTTGATAACAAAATAAGAATGGTTTGGTATAGTCTGCCATTGTTGTAGATTTTGACAACACCATCTCCTGAATGTAGAGCGTAGTCTAGTTATATCTCCCATTTCTACCAATTTTTCTTTGGCTGCAAGGGTTGGCGCCTGGTGCATTCTTCATATAAGATGTTTAGGTGGAATTACATGTATGTTAGTATTGGAAGAGAATCCTAAGAGCCCAAACTCAATCCCTTTAGACCAATGCAATTCCCAGTGCGGTGCCCAATTTTGATGATATTTTGTCTATCCAAATTTATCATCAATATGATTTGTTGCTGGTCTATTATTCAAATCATCCAAGATTTTTATAATGATAAGACTTTTGGTTGGGCAAAAGACAGTATTTATCTATGGTTTTGAAATGAACGGAAGTATTTTTTTGACAGGAGGACCATTGCTTATAAGACTAGGGATGGTGAGATAATAGGCTGGATGGCCTAAGGATGTTCTTGTTGACCCATGTGGTTCAACAACTGCAAGAAAAGGAGTTCCTAGGACACAATCTACAGGAAGATTAGCGAGGAGGAATTTCATACCAAGGGAACATTGGTCAAACCATATTAATGCCTTAGGAACTTCAAAGCTAATATTGGTATAAACATTTCCTAGACCTACAACATAATATTTACTAGGGAGCCAGTATTTAGAAGGGATCAAATCTTGATTGAGTAAATTCATGTCAGAACCAATATATAACAGAGCATTGAGGAAGAAGATTTCTCCTTCAATTTCTATAATGATTTCAACATGGTATTTCTGGTATTGGATAGTCAATATTTTCATAAAATTTAACCCTTGTAAATGGTTGGGATCATGTCTGGCGATGTGTAGATTATTTTCTTGTTCATTGGGAACATCTTCAAGTGGAGGAGGAGATGATGTCACTTGTTCTTTTAGATCTTTTATTTCTTGGTGAGCCCAAGAATAAACTTTATATGAATCTTCAGAAGTTTCTTCATATTGATTAAGCTTGAGGCGAAGTTCTGCAACTTCTTTCTTTAGATAAAATAATTTTTTAGCCAAATCAATCAAAGAAGGATGTTGGAGCTTGATTTCCTTATTATGCTTGATAAAAGACTTGGTATTTCTTTCAAATGAAGCATATAAAAATAAAGGCTTTGTACCTGTTGAAGAAGAAACTCTTGGATCCTTATTGTTTCTGTTCGTAGGCCATTGTTTTTAAAAAGGATTCTAGAAGACCTTTCTTCATTTCCCCTTCTTGTAAAGATTTGATATGTGCTAGCATTTGAGCATCCTGATCACCTGTGTCTTGCCACATACATACTTTTATTTTTTCTTTGTGCTTGGGAGAGTCTGATGTTGAATCTGAACCAGAAGAATTTTCACATAAACAATAGTTAGGATCATTGCAATGGCAATGATGAGCCATGAAAATTGCATACTCAAATTCTGAAGTATCTATTGATTCTGTGAAACAATTTTCATGGAGAAGATGAACTTCTTCTCTTTTGACAAAAGGATGGTGAGGACATTGGTTTGTGGTATGATCATTTTCTCCACACCTATTACAATGTGTTATATTTGTTAATTGTTGCTCGGTTTCTATACCGGCCTTGCAATGTGTCCAGATTGACCACATAGCCAACATTGTACTTGCTATCTTTCTTGAGCAGAATGTGTTTTTAGTTTTATATCTTCTGGATTAAAGTAGTGGGTTCTTTGTGTATACCTGGATTTTCTGGGTAGATTCCATCTATCTTTCATTGTCTTCATATTGTGTTGGTGCTTATTTTCTTTCTTTCTCCGCTTGACAGGGTCAGCCAGATATAATCCATATTTTTCATAGATAGATTTACTATCTGGTAGATGAGACAATTTCTGGATAGACTTGTGGACTTTCATATGTGTACATAATACTATCAAGGCTTTGGTGATGAGTGAGTAAATTTCACCCCAAGTATACATTTTGTAAGGTAATTTGAAGATTTCTTTCATTTTGAGATATTCAACAAATTTTGCAGGGATGGAGGCAAGGTATACTTGTTTCCACAAAATATTTTGGCTATATTTTACTTCATATATCCTTTGGTTCCATTCTTTGTGGAATTATTTGTATTCAGACATCTTTCTACATTTGATATTCATTAATATTAGTTCATGTTTGTCAGCAATTTCTTCTTCTGTCCCACACCAGTGTTCTAGGATTAGTGTGGTAAGGGCTCCAGTCATATTACTCTGTGGTGTTCCATTAAGGTGATAAACTACATCTCCTTGCTCATCTTTGAGTACTTCTGCTTCCATTTTTGCTATCATTATTGGAGATGAGATAATTTCCCACCATTTACTCAAAGTTCATGTGAAGCATTCGATCAAAAATTTGCATGCCTCTATTTCCGTTTTCTCTTTCATACACATTATTCTGTAAGAAACATACATTCTGTCAAGCAATTGGTGAATCTGGCCAACTGACAGAGCATCTATATTCCATTTGAGAAACCATTCTTCACCAAATGACTTTGAATCGGGCATTTTTCCTTTTCTAGGAAGATCAGGTGCTGGTGGTCTACTCATATGATGATATATATATTTTCATATGAAGGGCGTTGTATATAGATTAGGGAAAGATTTGGATTAGTAGAGGAAGAGGGATCAACGTCTTCTATCGAAAAATGAGTTGGGAATTTTTTCTAAATTTATTTTTCTTCTGGGATATATACAAGAGAAATGATAGATATGGGTGCATGGGGAAGAATAAAAGACTGAGGAATTGGTTTATCGGGATGAGTATATTTCTCTTGTATTTTTAAGAGATTTTTTCCCACTACTGAAAAAACTTCTCCTAATCCTTCCATTAATTCCTCGTGATTTTTAGCAGAATCATTAGTTTGTTGCTTTACTAACTCTTGTGTTTTTTCAACACAATCAGTAATGTCCATTACTTTGTTGTTTAATTGGTTTACAAACTAGACTATTGTGTTTGTAGAAACTTGTAGATCTATGATTTGTCCTTTTCAGGCATAATCATTTGTTACAAAAGTGTGAGTAGCCATTCCTCTCAAGGCTATATTAGTCCAGTTTATTTGTTCAGACATACATTGTACTTTTCTTTCTAAATCAGATAGTTGGGTAGATTCATCTTCCAACATAAGAGTCACATCTCTAGCTTGTTTACTGCCATCTTCAAGGATAATGCCTTTGAAAGGTAGGAAGGTGGATGTTGATTCTACTGGTTTTCCTTCCAGATTTTTCCATTCATGTCTAGAAGGACTTCCTACTTCTAACATTTGGACTGCTGGATTTTACAATTTTTGTTTCCAGACATAGAAATAAATCCAAAGATTGTTTTTGGAGATAAATGTCTGCCATTCTTGAGACAGATGGGTTTTTTCCTCATTAGGGATGGATAGATTGAATTCTTTTGACTCTAGATGAGTAAAAGGATCCCAATTTAGCATTTTCTTGATCCATTTTTCTTCAATGGTGTTTTTTGGACATCCCATCATGACAGAGTGAAATTTATGGATTTCAGAAATATTTGGTCTTTGGAGAGATGGGGGTATAGGATTATCAAATCTACAGGCTGGAATAACTTTTTCACAGTGTTCTATGTAACCCAGTCCATATTTGGGAGATCCGGGTGTTCTCATACCTTTATAGATGTCTTGGAGTCTAGGATCTAATGTCTCAATGGAGGACATGTGGTGGATCATGATACAAGTTATCGGATCAGAATGTGTTAAACTTAAATACATTTCATCAACTTTATCGGAGAACATGGATCTAAGGCTACTTTGAGAAGTACTACATTCAACATCCCTTACTTCTTTAAAATACATAGAGTGATCCATAACTTTAAAGATAGTAACAACTATCACTACACAAAAAAGTGGGGCGTTTAATTCTAGTTCTCTAAGATAATTTTGAATATTTTCCTGGTCGACTGCTTAGACAATGACTAGCTAGAACTAAGAGATTTGCAAAAGTGGAAACCTTGTCCTTCAAAGGCCCGAGACTTTTGATATGGTTCTCGCAGATATATATATACTAATGAAACATGTAACAGAGAGATAAGTCTATTATCATACCCGGGTCAAAGTAAGGCTTGGATGTGATACCATTTTGTAAACACAAAGGCTTCCTCCGACGAAGAATGAAGCTTGAAAGGTTGTTTTTGCTTGTTTTTCTTGCTTTTCTTTTCTTTTCTGCTTTTGTCGATGCTTTCTTCTGCTATCTTAGCTTGAACCTGGCGACCCCCTAAGTGAACTCAAGAAAATCCCAGCTTGAACCATCGAACAATCCAATGCCTTACTACCCTTAGCGGCCACCTGCCTAGTGGTACTTACCACGACACTCTTCAGGACCTAAGTGAACTTCCGACAATCTTCTCAGTGAACTTCTGGCAATCTTCTCAGTGAAATTTTGGGCACCAACCTCCAGTGAACTTTCGACAATCACTTTAGTAGGAAAACAAAAATAACATATTAATCCTTGTTAGGATCTTCCACAGTCTGACAGATTTCTCATGCTAGGGGACATCTGTCCTTTCACTGCTTTTTCCACCTCACATGCTTCAGAACATCTAGGCTTTCACTGCCTCTTGCAACATGGTAGGTGTTCCATTGGCACGATAGGTGTTCCATTATGAAGGCTCGCTAGCTTGGATCCTTCTTTATTTGGCTTTGGATTTCTTTGGATTTGGACATCTTGACTAGACTCCACTAAGGGAAAGAAATTGCTTGAATGAAGAATTATTCCTTGATCTATTTTCAAATCAATGTTGTTGAACTTACATTCTGCTAATTAATTTAGTCATCCCCATTTCAAAATCATGGTCTGAATCATAGATTAGGGTTGTGCCATTGGAATTAACATGGTATCTGAAATAGATTTCATGATGAAGCCGCATCCAAAGATGTTTGGCTGCCAGAAGTATCCCCAGTATTATCTTCCTATTTTTCTGTCATTCTTTTGATTTTATTTTCTATTTTGTCCATCCTTTGAACTAGTTGCAACATTATCTCTTTTTTCATTCTCTAAACTAGCTGCAAAATTATGAGCCATGTTGTCCCTACTATTTACAATCACAGTCCAATGAAATACTAAAATTTCAAATTTCCTATATTATTTAGAAACCATAAAACTAAGACATCTAACTGTTATATATTATTTAGAAATAAAAAAACCAAAAAATCTAAGTCTTTATATTTATAACAGTGTTCCTTGTCTTAACAAATTCAAAATCGATCTCTGTAAAGAAAAATATCTAACTAAATGACCATTCCAAAGTTACTTTCATGTCAATTTCACCCAATACCGTTATCTTCACAATTTTACTCATGTAGAAGGTTTAGTTCTAATACATTCAGCCTACAAGTATGTCCCAAATCAAGATTTGAAATCAAGTATTATATTTATAAATCTAACATTTTGTATTATATCTATAAATCTAACATTTTTAAAAAGATGTAACATTTTATCATATTTATCTATTTCAATAAAAAGGGGAAAAATATTGAAAATTAAGATAAATAGAAAGAATGGGCTATCCAGCTACTATAAGAGAATCAAGAACGGAGAGCTCTCCCTTTTTTCCCCATACATTTTGGTCTTAAAATGATTTCTCTTCTCTATATTCAAAATTAGGATAAATATAAATGAAAAGGTTCACAAGTATAAAAAATATTAACAAGAGAAAGTAACAACATTTCTACTTTTATTCATATGTTCTCCAACATGGATTGGGTCTTCCACAAGTTATGATGGTACACTGTACTGTTCAATGACTTGCACACTCTCGAGTCCTCTCAGATAAAAGATTTTCATGAGTTCCAACATCTATAACTTTGATTGTCAGTCCTTTTTTTCTTGAACCCATTCACAACCCAATGAATCAAGTTTCAAACTAAGACAATGACATGCTACCTTGCAGCTTCTCTTGTTTTATAACCTTCCAGCTATGAGCGGCCTTAATTGTGTCATTTTAGCTATGAATTGATATTTCGACACTGCTCCATTTGTTGGATATTCCAATTAAAAAACAAAATCTTCATTTTCTTCCAACTTGTGTGTTGTCACCATATATTAGAGGATTTTCATTCCCATCATCGTTTATCTTCCAACTAATATCATTATTTTCCTGTAGTCAAAAAATTTACAAAGAAATATTTGAAGAAGCATAGCTCGAAGAAGTTTTGGCAATTAGGATAGTGATCACTTTTGAGAACAATGTTCCCTCCAATAAGGGGTTATAGAACAAGCTTGCATGTAGTTATACTTGAAATCAAACAACATATTCAATCTTGAAGATAAGTTCAATTCCAAAATACTTGCATAAGTTTATTTTTGTTTTTGTGTAAATGGATGCATTTTTGGTAGAATCTGACACCCTACATTTGTTGTTTTCATTTTTTCATATGATTGTTCAAAAGGGTGGAATTGCAAGAAACCATGTGAGGTCTGAGCTATGGCTTGAGTTGAGGAATTGTTAGAGTTGCTGAACACTCTAATCCTCTCTTATATGGACAATACAATCACTACTGACAAAACAACTTTGCAATCTGTTATAACATGCTTGCAAGTTTCACAAGCCAAAGCAACACTACTCAAATTCAAAATCGACTTCTTCGAGATGCACTTGAGCAAAAGAATCTTCCACAACATTCTGAACTAGCCCTTTTTCAGAACCCTCTTTTCCAAGATGATGAAGATAATTATGCCCATTCATATCAACAACCAGTGCAACAACAACTTAGTGATCTAGCTCCCGATTCAGGTATAAATGAATATCAACTTCCTCTTTCCTAACTAGTCATGAGACCTTGGGAAGAAATCAGGCACAACAAGCACATAACTAGTATCATATATGAAAAGGAAGTCACCTTTCATATTCCAGATTACACCAAACTGATCCAGTTCCAGAGTGTTGGACTATTGCAAGAAATTTCACATTTACATGAGTTGGCCATGTTAAAGATCAATGCTTCGATATTCATCCTTGGGAGAATTGTGGAAAACACAATCATTATTCGTACAAATATTCCAAACATAAAAAATCCCCAAGAGTAAAGACCCAGTATGGGTGGATGACTTCTTGGTGATGGTCATCAATAGCTAAGAATATGTCTTAGTCATATCATCAAATTTGCACTCGATTATTGACACATCTTGCAGTGGACATATTTTTCCTTCTCACGTTGTGGGGGAACAACATCAACAGTTGACAATCGGGATTCAAGTTTTGAAGTCCCATCAATCGAACAATACCAAGTGAGTGTGACAACTAAGCATGATTGGTTTGTGGTTTTCCTTAAATCACCACTTAGTATAAGACTTACAACTTCTTCTATACAACAGTTTGTATTTTTCCTTAAACCTACACTTAGTAGAATACTTTTATCTTCTGCTAGACAACAATTTATGGTCATCTTTAAAGTAGTATTTGAGAGCACTTCCAATTAGCAGAAGACATCAACTTCAACTTCTAGCTAAATTAGGAAATGTTTCAGGAACCATTGAGCCTAGAGACAAGTTCCATAGTTTGTGGTCATCCTTAAACCACAATATTGGTTTGTGGCCTTCCTTAAACAACTATCACAATTTAATAGAAGACATTAGCTTATACTATACATTTGGTTTTTGTTCATCCCAAAACCACCATATTCATAGAGCACATTTAGCCATCATTAATTGCACACTTCTGGATTTCAACTGCCTACTTTCAGATATCAACTCTCACCTTGGACTCATATACATCCCTTCGGATTAAGGGGGGGAATGTTTGAAATGTGATCCCTTAGGGTTTCAAACTTGACGGAATATGAAGAGTCAAGTTATTATAACAATCATAGGGAGTCCAAGAGACCTTGGAAGATGAATCCAATGGTCACTTACATGTATTTATATCTATATCATATTAATGATAAATGCAATTCATGTTTATCTATTTCATGTGTCTAACACATATAACTACAAAGAATAAAACCTCATTTTACTAGATGATCATCCAAGAGGTTCCCTTACTCGAACAAGTGCATGGAAGAATAAGGACCTAGTATAGCATTATAGTTCTTGGGATGTCAAAGATAGAGACTTTTCCCTATACTAGAAAAAATATTAGTAGTAGAGATCCACCTTAATCTTTGACCCCACTCTTCAGGATATGCATCATCACTTCATTAATCAAAATAAAGTGCTATGAGGATACATACAACCTTAGGAAAAACACCATCCCATAATTTGGAATATACAGAAACCACAATAAACATTGCTTTCAACACTAGAGGAAGAAGAAAACAAAGGATTTGGGAAATTATATAGGATAAGAATGTAAGATATAAAAAAGTGAAGGACATTCTAATATGGGGAATGGAAGGGTTAGGCTTTGCATTGTGAAATAGGCCTACTTCTTGACAACAAGGAAGTTGGATGTAGACCATCCACTATAACACAACCACCCCTGAGTACCTTTCCTTTAGATGGGGTATTCAAATTTCGTTCTCCCTCTTAAATCAAATCCTCCTACTAAACCAATGACAGACTCAATACCTTCCTAACATACCGGCTGTAGAGTAATTTGACACTTCAACGTTGAATGCCTATTTTCCTTCCTGCGCGCTTTACCTCCAGAGCCCAAAGTCTCGAAATACCTCCACGTGGCTCCGACCTTCAGGAATTTCACCTTGTGTGTGATGCTATGTCCCAAACGCCTGAAATACTGAAGTCTCAGACTCCTTAAGGGGTCCACTCTCACAGAGTGACGTACTAGATGCCATGGTAATTATTGGTGGGTTATAAATATACCTCCCTCCATATCGAAATAGCAGTTAGTTACTCGAGGGGACATGTGACAAGACAAATAGGACACATGGCCCATACCTAGGGTGGCACGTGTTGTATCCAAGTGGGTCCACGTCACCTTGGCTGATGTTGGCATATTTCTTCACCTGGTTGATCCCCTTCCCAGCCCCTCAATCCTATGGTTAATGTGCCTCCATGTAACCCCTAGATCCAAAGCCTTCGTTACTTCGTAACTTCAGGAATCTTGAGGTGAGTCTCCCCCCATTTCTCTTGAAGTGGTCAACATCAGGATGACCTTATCATAGATCCAACGACTAGGAAATAACCTAAAGGATCCCTAGATCTATAGTCCTGGTCACTTCGCGGCTCTGACCTTTGAGGGTTTTGGATTTACTGCTACTCCATTCTCTCAAAGCATGAATTCATTGAAGTATTGTACGTGGGTCCCTCCTTTTGAGTGATCGGATGATTATGTGGGGTTCTATGATCTCCCCATATCTACGACTCTCCTTAATTTGTAACTTCGTTGTTTGGGAATTTTGATGCTATAGCATCTCCATTCTCCCAAAGTGGAACTTCTTCGAGGTTTTCTCACCATAGATCCAACAGCTGAGGGAACTTTTGATCGTTCTTGATCGACATTTTTCGTTACTTCACAATGAAGAGTCAGATCTCGATTATCTGATGAGATAGACCCCTCTACCCACTAGAGTAACCAACCATTACCGGTCAACTTTGTTGGTAACTAAAACTATCGGTTACATTCGACCAATTTATGACTAGTAGGGTTGACAATACCCCGAAGTCCCAGACTTCTGGAGCTCCAAATCCAGAAGGGATTAGCTCCCTTAGGCTTATCATAGGGTTCCTAGGTGTTGGTCATATGGGTCCTTCTAAACTGTCGTGAAGTTGTTAAGGACTTGGGCATGATATCCTAGTCGCACAATAAGGAGTCTGAAGAAGATATCCTCTTCAGACCAACAAGGCCAGATTGAAGCAATGCTTTTTATCCCATTCCTCCTATAGGTTTACATCCCAAGACACCTCAAAGGCTAAGCTGGGGCATATAGATGATCAATCAAAAGAATAAGTTCACAAGAAGATAAATGCATACACATAGCTTGATCATTCAATACATAAACTCTTTATAGATGTATAAATACATGCATTCATCCATTATTCCATTTCAATGCATAAGGTATGAAAACACTTATCAGAACCAGAAGACATGATGCAACTACTAAAAGGGGTGCATGTTTCCACCCAACCATAGGATCAATCACTCCTAATGAATTTACCACTGGCCACCCCCGAGCTAGACCACGATGCTCTGAAAGAGAAATTTTTCTTCCACCTCAACAATAGTTAGGGATGGAGGTTACTCTCCTCCTCCCATAAGATCTTGGCAATGGGTTTTCTCTATACCAAGCAAGGAGTTCTACTTGAGTACCTCCTCGGTCACTCATCAACCTCGTTTATCAGCTTGTAATATAACCCTGCATGGGTTTTCTCTATACCAAGAAAGGAGGTCTACCTGAGTACCTCCTCGGTCACTCATCAACCTCGTTTATCAGCTTGTATTATAACCCTACATGAGTTTTATCTATACCAAGAAATGAGGTCTACCTGAGTACCTCCTTGGTCACTCATCAACCTCATTTATTAGCTTGTAATATAACCCTGCTAGCCAATTCCTAGGACCAGAACATGCTCATTTCTTAGTTCTTTCTTGAACCCGAGAGCTTAGTCTCTCTTATCTTCTTCTCTTCGCAGATCCTCATCTACCTACCACACCTTCCTTTCTTTCCTTCCTCAACAAGATTGTGTGTGGCCCAAATTCCCATTCCGTGGTCTGATAGGAAATCCTTACATATGGGTGCTCTACCCCATCCCCTCATTAAATCTTGAGGAGGTCTTCCCACCTACCAGCCTGACTGGTAATTCATTCCTGGTTCAGAGGATTGTTCTAGTCCTGAGAAATTAAATCCAACAAGATACTGGTTTGGTGGGGGTTATCTCAACCATTCTTGGTTCCCCTCACCATATCTTTCATAGCATATGTGGTCTATCTTGGCAAACACCCCTTTCAGTAGCTATGCAACACTTATCCATTTTCTATTAATAATCATAAATTACATTCATTGACCTTTTATACAAAGGTTTATCGAATCAAACATTCACACATATCGAGTTTTTCATAGTCTCTTGGCCAATATAGTTATATTTACAAACTAGGTGGAACATGGGTGTTACAATCCCCTCCCCCTTAAATGAATAGAATCCTTGATGTTCTATCTATCAATGTGCTCTGTATATACAGAAGTAAACAAAAAGGGATATGTCTGTTTCATGGCATCCTCCATTTCCCACATAGCCTCATCTGGGCCAAATTGTTTCCACTGCACCTTGACCTATGTAATGGTTATGTTCCTGAGTGAGGTTTCCTTCCTGTCTACTAAGTACTGAGGTTTTGGAAGGAAATGTCCCTCCATCTCCACATGAATCACATACCAGTCAATTATATGATTATAATCATGTACATATTTCTTCAATAATGAAACATGGAAAACATCATGTGCCTTCACTGTGGGAGGGAGTGCTAGCCTATATTCTACAGGTCCCACTCTATCCAAGATTTCAAAGGGTCCACAATACTGGGGTGACATCTTGGTGCAAGTTTCCATTCTCAAGGAACTCTTCCTGGGCCTAACTCTAAGATATACATGGTCTCATGTCTTGAACTCTCTAGGATTCCTCTTTCTGTCGGCGTAACTCGTCGGTTTATCTTGAGCAATTTTCAGATTTTTCTTTATATGAATCATTTTTTGTTCCATTTATTCCAACATTTCATGTCCGATTGTAATTCTATCCACTGGATTACTCCTGCTGATTCGAATATTTCACTATCTACCACAGAGGGTTTCAAAAGGGCTCATTTTCAATGACTCTCGATAACCGTTGTTGTAGGAAAAATATACCAATGGCAGGTAGTCTTCCCACTTCTTAGGATGATGCATTACATGTATCCTTAACATGTATTCTAATATTTGGTTCACTCTTTCTGTCTGTCCATCAGTTTGAGGGTAATAGGTTGTGCTAAACAACATTTTAGTCTCAAAACTAGCCATTAAGGATTTCCAAAAACTTCAAGTAAATTTTGTGTCTCTATCATATATAATCTCCCTAGGCATGCCATGCAATTTGAATATCTCATTCATTAAGATGTTGGAAATATATATTTGCTTGCAATTTGACTTGACAGGAATGAAGTGAGTAGAGTTGCTCAATTTGTCCACCACTACCATGATAGCATCATTTTGCTTGGTTGATTTTGGTAATCCAGTGATGAAATCCATGGAGATGGTTTCGCATTTCCATTATGGAATTGGTAAAGGTTGTAACAACCCTTCTGGGTTCCAGTGTTCTTCCTTAACTTGCTGGAATTCTCGACACTTAGCTAGATAGACAACTATGTCCTTTTTCAATCCAGGCCAATAGAAGTGTTTCCTAGTGGCCGTGATCATTTTCTAATAACCTGGATGACCAATATATGGTATCTTGTATAGTTCATCAATTAAGAACCTCTTCAATTCATCACAACTTGGAATATACAATCTATTTTTGTAGGTCAACAGGCCTTCATCAAGCATATGATATCATTCATACTTTAGCCATGTGGGCTCTTGCTTTAGGTATGATGTCACGGTATTGAAAAATGCATTTGTTTCTTGTTCATTCCTGACTCTCTCCCTAACATTCATTTCATAGGTTCTTACCACTACCAGGTGAATCATTTTCACACTTATGCTAAGGGAATCAACCACCCTATTTTCCTTTCCTTCGATGTGTTTGATTTGGAAATCAAAATCACTAAGGAGAGCCATCCACCTAGCTTGCCTAGCATTGAGTTTTGGTTGATCAAACAGGTGCCTCAACCCACAATGGTCTATCATAAGTACAAATCTCCTACCCAGGAGGTAATGCCTCCACATTTTTAAAGCATGCATTATGACAGCCAACTCTAGATCATGGGTCACATAATTTATTTCATGCTCATTCAATTTTTTGGATTCGTAGAAAATTACATACCCTTCTTGCATAAGGACTCCTCTGATTCCTTCCTTACAAGCATCTGTACAAACGAGGAATTCATTATCAGGGTCTGCAATATTTAGCATGGGTGCATGGGTTAGAGGGTATTTCAGTTCTTGAAATCTTTCTTCACATTCTGATGACCAAGTGAATTTCACCACCTTTTTTATGAAGGGAAGTGATTGGACAACCAATCTTGGAAAATCCTTTTATAAGATTTCTATAGTATCTTGCTAAGCCCATAAAGGATCTGATATCAGATACATCCCTTGGGGTAGGCCATTCCATGATAGATCTGATCTTCTCAGGGTCTACTGCCACTCCTTCCTCAGAAATAACATGTCCTAAGTCTTTGGATGTTTAGGGTTTTCCATTATTTCTCAATAATAATAGGCCTTCAAGCCTCATTGTAACACAGTTCAGAGGCCGGTAGCTGCCACATCTCTTCTCAGAGATAAGCTACCAACGCCCTAGCTAGTTTATTTCCATTCTGTCTGTAAGCATATTTCAGTCATTTGTTTTTAATGAAATGAAGTCTTATTTTTGTTGCATCTCTGCGTTTATGTGTGTTTTTATATTTCATTGTGTTCCTACATAAATCCGGATCAGTGTTATCAGAGTGATCTGCTCATTCTCGATCCTTCTTTGCATTTCCCCAACGAGGTCGGGGTCTAAGGAGTTGGGGCTCGATCTAGTTGAACCTTTGCAATATCAGCCTCACAAACCCCGACGACCGCCCATGGGGGAAGAAAAGAAAGATGAGGAAGCAGGAGATCCTATCAAAATGTTGCTCGAGGAGGCCCTCGAGAAACAAAGGAACACAATGATGGACAACTTTGCCCAGATTCTTCAATAGATTCTCACTGGCGGCGCATCGACATCCAACAACCACTCTGGAGGTGCCACTCCTTTTAAGGTACAAGTAAACTTTGACATTCCCATATTTGAGGGCCAAATAGATGCAGATGTCATAGATAGATGGTTGAATCTGTTAGAAGTATATTTCTTGGTTCATGACTTTTTCAACCAAGAAAGGATTATTTCCACACTCCTCAAAGTTGCCCCCCATGTCAAGGACTGGTGGGAAACCTACTTGGAGCAACAGGGTGAGGGGGAACCCTCTCTGTTCTCGACCACACCACCCACTTGGAGCTATTTCCAAGACGCCATCAAGGAACAATATTATCCCATGGGGAGCTATGAGGACAAATACATACAATGGACTATGTTGGGGCAGCAAAGCGACCAAGATGTGCATGAGATGATGAATTTGTTTCATACCCTACACAAAAAGTTGGGTATCAAAGATTCAGAGAAATATTTGGTGTTAAAGTACTGGAGTTGTCTTCACAGATACATTCAGGAGGAAATGGAGTTCCTCGACATCTCCTCGCTTGGTGTGGTGTATCAATATGCTGCCAAGATTGAGCTGAAGTTCAAATAGAAGAAGCGAGACTTTGGGTCTGTGAATCATAAGCAAGGGAAAGGTACCCCCAAACCGCAGAACAAAGGACCAAGCTAGGGCGGGGCAGCCCAGGACAACCTGCCAAAGCCACAAGAAAAGAAAAAAACCATGAAGCCAAAAAAGGACACGAGGAAGTGGTGTGAGTTCCATAAGAGCTCCACTCACAACACAAGTGAGTGTTGGGCCAAGCAGTCACTGGTAGCCGAGTTGAAGGCTTCTGAATCAGATGCATGCTCCGACTCTGAATCAGAACCTGACAAGGGGAATGATAGGGGGAAGTAGATTATCAATGCAGAGCCCAATGCCACCGTTGCCACCACGAAGATCCAGAAGGAGGAACCAGAAGATCCATAGGAGGCGGAGCGTCTCTTCCATTCCAAGATGTGGGTAAAGGGTTCCCCATTGCAGTTCATTGTTGACAGGGGGAGCCAGAAGAACCTCATCTCGGTAGAGGTCGTGAAGCGGCTGGGCTTGCCAACCAAAACACACCCGCAACCATACACCATTGGGTGGTTGCACCAAGGACGGGACCTCTGCGTCAACCAACAATGTCGCCTTCCCTACAACATCAAGCCCTTCACGGATGAGGTATTATGTGACATTGCTCCTCTTGATGTTTCTGATGTAATATTAAGCCAACCGTACTTGTGGAAGAGACATGCTATGTATGAGTCCAGGCCTCGTGATGTTATTATCACCTTGGGCAATAAGTTGTACAGGATACCAGAGATAGCACCACCTACCACCATATCTTTGGTTACTGCAAAACAATGCAGTAAGCTCATTTCCAAAACCAGGAAGTTTGTTTCCCTGATGATCCTCTCTCAAGGAAAGAGGAAGACTGTGGCCATGACCTCCAGATAGGGCCCCACTACACGAAAACAACAGATGGATAAGGTCGTGGAGGAGTACGAGGACATCTTCACCTCCCCCGGAGTGGTGCCTCTACACTGCCAGGTCAAGCACCCCATGGATCTGACCCCAGGTGCGTTGTTTACCAATGGACCCATCTATCGGTGCTCTATTATGGAGAAAGATGAAATCAAGAGGCAGATTCAGGAACTTTTGCAGAAAGGTCACATCCAGTTAAGTTCATCACCCTATGGGAGCCCGATCGTGTTGGTGAGAAGAAGGATGGGACTTGGAGAATTTGCATTGACTATCGGGCACTGAACAAGATCACTGTCCAGAATAGGTACCCGATCCCATGGATTGATGACCTTCTGGACCAACTCGAGGGGCCGAAATATTTAAGAAATATCGACTTGAAGTTGGGGTATCACCAAGTACCAATCAAACCCTCTGATGTGTGGAAGAATTTATTCAAATCCAAGGAGGGCCTTTTCGAATGGTTGGTCATGCCAATCGGATTGATGAATGCCCCTACAACCTTCATGAGGATAATAGACGACATCCTACGTCCATTCACCAACTCATTTGTAGTGGTGTAATTGGATGACATTCTGATATTCATCCAGACTTAGGAAGAGCACCTCCACCACATCTAATAGGTCCTCCAAACATTGCGGCAACACAAGTTGTGTGCCAATTTGGAGAAATGCACTTTTGGCATGAACCAAGTTCAGTATTTGGGATACATTATTGATGAGCGCGGGGTGCATGTGGATCTAGCAAAGATCCAAGTCATTCGGGATTGGCTAGCCCCAACCACCCTAACAGAGCTTCGTAGCTTTTTATGTCTTGCCAATTTCTACTGCAGGTTTGTGTTGGGATTCTCTCATATCACTTGGCCCTTGAGTCAAGTCACCAAGGGAGGAGATAAATCAAAATTCTTTTGGTACGAATCTCAACAGAAGGAATTCGGGGAGTTGAAGCATCGCCTCTACTCTGCACCAATCCTCACATTACCAGACTTGCAACAACCATTTGAGATCAAGACAGATGCCTCTGACTATGCTATTGGGGCAGTCCTTACTCAACATGGGCATCCAGTGGCATATCACAGTGAGACACTTTCCGACACAGTCCAGAAGTATCCCACTTATGACAAAGAAATGTATTCCATTGTGCAGGCTTGTCGGCAATGGAAGCATTACATTTTGGGAAAGGAAACGATCATCCACACAGACCACCGACCCCTTCAATTCATACAGACACAAGGGAAGTTGCAGAATGATCAACATCAGAGTTGGTCCACATACCTGCAATAGTTTCAATTGAACATTAAGTACAAGAAAGGCAGCACCAATAATGTTGCAGACTGCCTCAATCGATGACCCATCGTGGCGCTAACCACTGTGCTCAACTCTTGTGGGCATGAGAATTTTGATTGGTCGCTTCTCTACACAAGTGATCCAGAATTTGGCCACACATACAATACACTCTTGGAGGGTAAGAAAGTTCCCAATTTTCACCTCCAGGATGCCCTGCTTTGTCACCTGGGACAAATTTGTGTTCCTTTAAGCGAGCATGCCAAGATGATTTGGGAGGTGCACCACAGTCGGGTCGCTGGCCATTTCAGGGTCGAGAAAACTGTGGTAGTACTGTAAAAGTATTTCTATTGGCCGAACCTTCAATAGGATGTCGGGAAGTACATCAAGTCCTGCACTTCTTGCGCCATTTCCAAACCGACCATCAAGAAGCAAGGCCTCTATACTCCACTTCCTACCCCCAGACGACCTTGGGAATCCATATCTATGGATTACATGTCGGGCCTTCCTTCTACTAATCATTGCAATGACTGTGTTTTTGTGGTCGTCGATCGATTCTCAAAGATGTCCATTATGATGGCCCGCAAGAAGAATATCACAACATAAGTGTTAGGGTCCTAACCCGCACATAGGTAGATCAATATATTTGGATGTAATAAAGGTCAATATTAATAAGGCCTTTCAATAAAATAGAATAAGGCAGATGTAAGAAGACCTAATAGAAGCTTTCGCTTCTAGAAGGATCTTCCT